>OY992885.1:55384806-55807306 GCA_963921405.1 Cepaea hortensis | reverse complement strand
TGGTTGATGCTGTTTCTTCCCAGCTCGTTGTCAAACAGTTTGGCTTCTCCCACGCTTGTCTGTTTGAGCAGTGTTTTGCCAGTGAAGTCCTCAGTTGTTGTTGTTGTTGTTTCCTCCTGTGTGGAGGTCTCCGGTAAATTCCATCCATCATGTGCCATGCCGGTAAGCGTGGGCGGTCATGTTCTGCCATCTCACTCGATCACTAGAGTCATGGATCAGCTCCGTGTTCCTCTCTCGACTATGCCATGTGGCCAATCCATCCAGGTATTTACTTCTCGGTCTTCCCCTTGGTCTCTTCCCTTCGATCTTGCCAGTTGTCACCAAGTTCTCCAAGTCACTTCTTCTCATAACATTCCCAAAAAATTTTGACTGTCTACGTCTAATGACTCTAATCAGTCTACGATCTTCATTTGTCTCTTGAAGGACTTGCTCCGGTAAATTGGGCTGCATCAATGTGTTGCTGTTGAGAGCTTCCCGGCTGCTGCTGGCTTCAGTTCCGGTTTCTTGAGTGACGGGAATGGTTTCAGCTGATGTAGGAGCAGGACTTCTGTGTGTAGATATGGGCTTAGCAGTCGCCTCGGCCTTCTTCGCTTCTCCCTTCATCTTCCCGGCTACATATAGTGCATGTCTCTATGCGGCACTTTTAACGCGAAGCATCCTCTGCGTTATCCAGTCGTGATCTGTTCACGATATGAATAAAATTTGGTGGAACTGCGATAAAGCTGTGAAAGTGTAAACAATATAAAATGACACAAAGTAGTGCAGCTTTACATAACAGAGTTAAGACACATACAGAACGTTGCGGCGATTAGCCTTCATCAGCAAACAAACACATTTACAAACACAACATACAGTCAAGATCTCCTGTGACTACATCAGAAGGTGACGACAGGACGAGAAGAACAGAAGCATGGAAAAATGGAAGCAATGCAGAGAAAATGAGAATTGAAAAAAATGTACCATGTGCTCACTGAACCGTAACACCCAGCACCGGGTATCAGAATACATCGGAGATTTTCTTAGTCACTTATAGATCCAAACGATGAGGTGAGTATGAACGTTTTCTCTATTAACATTTTTTTTCAATTAAACATTTTCTTCAACTAACATTTTTTTCAACTAACATTTTTTTTCAATTCTCATTTTCTCTTCATTGCTACCATTTTCCATGCTTTTGTTCTTCTCGTCCTGTCGTCACCTTCTGATGTAGTCACAGGAGATCTCCTTGACTATATGTTGTGTTTGTAAATGTGTTTGTTTGCTGATGAAGGCTAATCGCCGCAACGTTCTGTATGTGTCTTAACTCTGTTCACGATAGAGCGTCGAGTCCGAAAAGATGTTGCTTTCTTAAATAGTTTAGCCTGTCCATTTATAAATATCAACTGCCGAGCGCATTTTGTCCATTTATAAGTATTAAATATTTTATTTCATATAACTGAATCACAGACTGTACAACGACATGTTATACAGTCGATTTCATTCATGCCTGAGCTGTAGCCTAGCGGCAAAACACGTGTTACACGACTACCCAACAAACACAGAAGGGGTTTTGAAATCAACTGCAGACGATTTGGAAGCAGACCGTCTTGCGTTGTTGATTTCGATGGTATTGGCAACGATTGTTGGGGAAGCAATGGCAAACGACTGATCGTAAACTACTGCTTAGTCAATCATAAACATCCAAGAGATGGGGGGGGGGGGTGTTTGATTGTAACTGTACACGGCATGCAACTAACTTCTTTAACACACCACAAGATCTAACGCTTTCCTAACTCATGTTGCCCAAGAAAGTTAAAGCACTACTAGAATGTGTGCATACTTTCCTAACTCATGTTGCCCAAGAAAGTTAAAGCACTACTAGAAGATTACCTAAGATTATACATGATAGAATTAACAATCAACCAACAAGACGATGAAAAACAGCCTGGATTCAAATAAAATTGTCGGACAACAGAGAAAACATTCTGCATGATGATGTTAATCTGGAACAGTTTAGATATACAAAACTATAAATGTGCGTGATTCGTTTAAAATGTTACATGTACATTGCAGTAAGTTGCAAAGAACGCTCCTTCCCCGCGCCATCAATGCTCATGACGTTTCAGCGCAAGCTCGCGATAAACCTCTCTCTGTCACACTGACCTCTGCATGATTAATTGACTATATGAAATCATTTGACAGAATAAAACATGAGTGATTAACAGAAAGCCTTCAAGATACACGTATATTAAGCAAGTTTAGTTAGCTTGTTATAAACAGATGTTACGACAGACTGCCAAATATCTCATACAGTAATGTTCAATCGTTGATAATATCCACAAAGAAAGATATCGGGCAGACGCATATACAGTCCCGTGCCTATTTTAACTTATGCACTATCATGAGTCAAATTGTAGCTCATGGCATGATGAAATAGTGTCACGCTGAGGGACGTGATAATCATGGATCGTGGACCACGAGAGGCACGCTGAGATTGTCACCGGAGCAAATAAAGACGATTTGCGAATGTGACAAGGGCATTGAGGGGCATTCAGGTACGTGGCTGTTGTCAAGTGTGGACGTACCACTTAATGAAGATAGCGACGGCTAATATTATGCTGCTATTTTTATAGAGTGTTTAGAAATTCTTTAGATGAATAGACTGTTAGAAAACCAAACACGAGTTAGAGTCGTGATCTTACTGAAGTGTGAAACTGTGTTTAACAGTTGGTCGTTATCGTCAGTGTAGATCATCAAAGTAAAGTCCTGAATACAGTCAGTGAAGTGAACATGCTTAGCCAACTCAGAGCCTAAATAAACCACGGCGAAGATTGAATGCTATCTGCGGCTGTATATTGCAGTGCAGAGAAAATATACCCATAGGCATCAAACCCGTGTATCAGACAATGTATCACGCCGTGGCACATGGGTGCTCGTCCGGGATGAGACAGATGAGCCGAAATCAACCATGGCGAGGATCGAATATTATCGGCGACTATATATTGTAGTGCTGAGAAAATATACCCCTAGGCTTCAAACCCATGCATCAGACAATCTATCACGCCGTGAATACACAGACAGCGTTTTGATAGATACAGCAGTTTTAACAGAGTTAAACATCGAAGGACAAAACATTAACTGATACAGTGCCAAACAACAAAAACGTATGTTTGACCAAACATAGCTCACAATCAAATGAACAAATATTACAATTAACCCCCCCCCCTCCCCCCCCCCTCCCCCCACTGAGCATTAAAATTGCGAAAGTACCTTAATATATAATATTAATATTTTAATATTAATATCTTAATATATATTTACCGGCTCCGCGGCAATGGTGTCATGGACCCAGTTCGTAATTGTGCATACCTGCGTTCGAAATACAGATGCGAGCGATTTTGCAGCAGACCGCGTTGTGTTGGTTTCTATGAAATGGTATAGGTACCAGTCGTTCAGAAAACAATGGCAAACTACTCAACGTAATCTTGACAAGGGATCACAACTGTAATAGATGCTGGTGTTGACTGCGACGTCCTGTAAAGGATATGCAACTAACTAATACATATTTGCTGGTCTCCCTGGACTAGGCGTTAAATGACTATCTCCGTAATCCAATTACGCAGCTCGCGAGAATTGTTAGCGGTTCTTGCCGCGTTGGTGACTTACTGGATAAGTGAGCCGGCCGCTCAGAAAGCAATGGCAAACTACTGAGCGTAATCTTACCAAGAAATCAACAACAGCGGTAAAATGCTGGTGTTAACAGCGATGTCCTGTAAAAGATATGCGAAAAAAAATACATATTTAGGTGTATTCTTGACAATTTGCAAGTTTACATTCAAATCCCAATCTTACGTACAGCACGGAGAAAAGAGTTGGTGCGTGACGCAGGAACAATGCAACACAAAGCATGTTTACTTGACGCGATTAAACTTATCATGTGATGCTTCGGATGACCGGAAAAGGTGTCAAAGGCCCGCAATACTCCCAGACCATCGGACGAAAAAGATGCGTGAATGTCACAGATTACTTTCCTGGCAATTACGCCTGACGCGGATACGACATAATCTAGTTATATGCAGGTAAACAATTATGACACTTGCAGTGATCAAGATTAGACGGTCTTGCCGGATAGGCATGAAATGTCCGTTTACAAAATTGAATATGATGAGGGTGGCGATCGTTTATCAGTATGGCAAATATTGCAGTGCATGCATTTATTAATTTGGTTGGCAGTAAGTTAGGTGTCAGAGGGGCATTCCACCTAGAACTACATGGACAATCCAACAGCTAAATGCCTTAATAAAGAAAACCACAGCCTTACATCACACACACACTCTCACACACACACACACACACACACACACACACACACATATATATATATATATATATATATATATATATATAGAGAGAGAGAGAGAGAGAGAGAGAGAGAGAGAGAGAGAGAGAGAGAGAGAGAGAGAGAGAATAGAGAGTGAGAAGAGAGGAAAAGCGGTGAAATTGGATGAGATATATTGCCAGACACTATGAATGTATGTATGTGTATACATATTAAAAACCAACAAAGCGATCTAGCAAATAACACCAAAAATATTAAAATAATGATTTTGTCAAAAGTAAAGAGAGTCCAATAGACGATATTAATATAATAACAGATTGGAATAGGAATTGAGATACACATTTAACTTGGCCAAAGAATGGCATAAGTAGGCATGTGATACAGAAATGACAAAATGGTCAGATGCCCAATAAACAGCATGAACTATGTACTTCTCTGGAAACAAATATCACAGGGACTAAAATTGAGACCCGTCGAAAGCAATGCATATTAATCATTATGTATGGAGACGAAACGTGAACTTAGACACCCAAAAAGGGATTGAGATTTTGAAATGCAAGCCTTCATTAGACTAATATGAGTTTCTTGGGAAGAAAGAGACAAGTTAAAAACGGCTCAGAACAACTCGACGTAGATCGAAGACTGCTGAAAAAAAGTAAATTAGAGAAAAACAGGGTAAATTAGGAAAAGCGGAGAACAAAAGATCTAGAAGGCGCCACAGAGACAAATAGAAAAACGACAGGATGATGTTTTTCAGGATACAAACAGAATGTAAAACGAAGGTCAAGCGTAGAGATTGTTGATATATTACCCTCATCCTTCAGTACGGAGACGGCAATGGATGATATCGATAATGATGCTGTTCTATCAAATGCATGTTTGATTTTAACCCTTGCTCTTTGTCCTGGGATAGTACAC
This sequence comes from Cepaea hortensis, assembly GCA_963921405.1. NCBI lineage: Eukaryota > Metazoa > Mollusca > Gastropoda > Stylommatophora > Helicidae > Cepaea > Cepaea hortensis. Next base: position 55,802,070 of record OY992885.1, on the reverse strand, counting down.
GTACGTATAGGACAACGCAGTCAATGTTGACACGTGCCATTGGAGTCTGCATGTGTCTAGAAATGTTAAGCAGTTCAAGTTGATTGCTACTTTCTTTAAATATACCCCGGGTGATGCCTGAAGGTGTACCAAGAAGAAGAAGAAATGTTAAGTATGTATGACTTTGCGGTAGATGGGTGGTTGAGAGGTTACCTTGTTCTCCTCAAGTTCAGACGCTACCAGGTTCCAATCCCACCATATGGCTGGGGATTTTAAAAGAACAATTGATTTATAAAGGCGATTGAGCACAACCCACTACTGGCAACGATGATCGTATTGCGGTAGGAATCTTGGGCCTTGTCCACGTCGGACTGGAAGCATTAGACTCGAGTTTCGCTCTCGTTTGAGCTCGTCAGTAGAGCATATCCTTGACTGGACCTGGGATCGAATTCCAGATCAATGACGTGTGAGGCGGGTGCGTAACCAATTGACCCAGAGGCTCACGCTAGACAGTACCAAACTACCATACTAGAATGTCACAAAGTCACCCATTGTAGGCTATAGCTCAAATTGTTGCCCGATCGCTGCGATGACATCCGTCAATCGATATGGCCCCGAATGATCAGGTCTTCTCGATCTGGCAAGGCACACCAGGCCGAATAAAGCCCAGCGAGCAATAATCAAATTGATTTGCTTGGTTGTTTCAGGAGTTGAGGTAATAATACCAACATACATTGAACTTGGCCAAAGAATGGCATAAGTAGACATAGTGATACAGAAATGATAAAATGTCCAGGTACCCAATAAAGTGAATGCATAGTGAGAGCAACTGGTGGACACTCAGAACCCTTCACCATAAGATCTGGAGTACGACAAGGTTGTGTCCTGTCCCCTCTCTTGTTCATAACCTATATAGACAACATATGTAGAGAAACCAGCCAAGCAGAGACCGCAAGAATACCGCATGACGAGAACACAGAAGAAGAACCATCTGCAAATCTAACCATTAGAGAACTGTTTGCGGACTACCAAGCGCTAATTGCAAAATCAGAAGCTGAATTACAAGATCACATGAATAGCCTAAACGAAATGTGTAGGGAACATAACATGACAATTAGCACAAGTAAAACAGAGGTAATGACTATAACTAAAGAAGAACAAACAACAATTCACCTAAACGAACATCCCTTGAAACAAGTAAAGAGTTTCAAGTACCTAGCAAGTATAATATCATCAAATGGCAGATCAGAAGACGAGATCGAAAATAGATGCAATAAGGCAAACCAACTCATTAGACAAATGGCGCCAATACTAAAAAACAAACATGTATCAATAACTACTAAGAAAGCACTTTACAGCACAATCTTCCTACCAACTCTATGCTACCAATGCCAAACCTGGACAATGATAGAAAAAGAGAAAAGAAAAATCACAACAACAGAAATGAGATTCCTGAGAAGAATACTCAACGTATCAAGAAGAGTTAAGATCAGAAATTAAGAAATCAGGACTAAAAGTGGGGGTTATGGCAGCACTAGATTTTATTAGAAAGCATCAAGTCAATTGGTTTGGACATGCAAGTAGGCTGCCTTTAAACAGCATACCACAGCAAGCAATGGTGTGCAGACCAGATGGAAACAGAGGAAGAGGCCGACCACGTAAACGTTGGACGGAGGGAATAGCAGAGTCCATGGGAATATCGATACATGAAGCCCATAATCGAGCACTCTCACGATGTTTATACTTCACCTAGACACCGCAAGGTACAAGAGGAACATGATGAGATGAGATGAGATGCCCAATAAAGAGAGTGAACTACGTACTTCTCTGAAAACAAATATCATAGGCACTAAACGTGAGACCCGTCAAAAGCAATGTATATTCATGTGTGTTTATTCAATGTGAATCTTGAGATTATGAAGATATCACAAGTCATTCTGATCTCTTGGGATCGGATAACAAGCCAGCTCGACCTGGAACCAAAAGTAAAGAGATCCCGAACATGAGATGAACACATCAAACATCCTACGTCGGTTGGAAATAGCAAAGAGTATTTCTTAAGACTGCTGTCCTAGCAACATTGTTGGAAAAGAAAACCATCTCACAGAACAGATGGCGTGGCCTGGAATCTGTCAGTCAAACCTACATAAATGCATGCCTATGTATGACACTCTGATCTCTGGGGTGCATAACTATTTGTGACGCACTTCCCTAGATCTTATATTCTGCTTACTTATGCTTAAGATTTGATCTCTATATGTCTTTTCGAGCTTTGTCGGTATCTTGCTTGAACTTTTTTTTGTCTAACACAGATTTTAACACAGCTGCGCTAGATTTGGCAGCAGATCGCGTCGCGCTGGTTTATTACGGAAAGGTACGTGAGCCGGTCGTTCAGAAAGCAATGGCAACCTACTGAACGTAAAACTTGCTAAGACATCAACAGCAGCTGAAAAATGATGGTGTTGACTGCAATGCCCTGTAAAAAGGATATGCACATTTAAAAAAAAAATGCACCTCAGATTTCAATATTCATATTAGGAGAGAGTAAAATATAAAATACTATACAGCGCTATGTAAAAAATGTTTTGCGTATCCTTTTACAGGACTTAGCTGTCAACAGCAGCATCTTTCAGCTGTCTGTTGATCTCTTGGCAAGATTACGCTCAGTAGTTTGCCATTGCTTTCTGAGCGGCCGGCTCAGTATCCGCAAGTCACGAGCGGGGGTCGAACCACCTCAGTTCTCGCTCCGCTGCGAGACTCTGCGTGATAAACGGGATTACAGAGAGAAAGTGTTATAACCCCACAGCCAGAGAGACCGGCATACAGCGCTATAGACAGTACTAAACGACAACTCTGACATCATTGTAAATATACGACACGCTACCATAAATGGATACAGACAGCATATAAATCTGAGCAGATATGGAATGCAAAGGGACACATCAGGAGGCAGTCTGCTGTATGTGTGCGTGCGTGCATGCGTGCTTGCATGTGTGCGTCTGTCTGTCTGTCTGTCTGTCTGTCTGTCTGTCTGTCTGTCCGTATCTGGTTCGCAAGATCAGTCCCGCGTCTAGCGTTCGTTGTCTCGGCTGAGTGAGGTGCACCAAACTGGGATCCTCCCAGCCAACGCAAGTTAGCGAGGCAGGCGTTTCGAGAATGTAACCGCATCGTGCAGCTAGGGTCTGGTTTGAGCGGGAAAAATAGCAAATTTGTACGACCGTTCGACAAAGTCTCGATAAGCGCCCCCCTCTCTCTCTCTCTCTCTCTCTCTCTCTCTCTCTCTCTCTCTCTTTCTCTCTCTCTCTCTCTCTCTCTCTCTCTCTCTCTCTCTCTCGATAAGTAGTGGGCCTGCAGTCAGTAAGCTGGTATAGCTTTTTTTCGGTCAGTCCTGCCGGCGTAGCTTGAAAGCTCGTCGGTAGGCGTCCAGTGGTTTTGCATGTATCACCTTGTACCGGGAGGGCGCGCTTTAGCGATGCTACTCTTGGCCTGCGTGTGCATGAATAGTCCGTCTGTCCGATAGATATCTGGTTGATCGTGCCAGTAGTCATATGCATTGCGAACTGATGAAGCTCAGCCCTAGATCTGGAGATTTATTCGCAACTTAGACGAGCAATATCTTCTGTGGGCAGAATCTCGCTGGCCGCATGTGTGTGTCGTCTGTTCTGGCGGTCAGTCCGTCTATCCGATGGATATCTGATTGATCCTATCAGTAGTCATACGCTTGTCTCTACGCTTGTCTCTACGTTTGTCTCAAGCTGAAAATTAAAGGAATTGACGGAAGGGCCGTTTGCACGAGGCTCTAGGCTACCATCTGTTTTTGAGAGCCAATACATACAGGGATAGCTTGCCTGTGGCAGCCTAACGTCACTGCACCTGTGTGCGTCTCCAGTCGTCTTGCCATTCTCGCCACTGAAACCATATGGACGCAGGCGAGAGAGTGAGGTCGATGGAGTTGCGCAACCACTACCTCACTATAATCCAAACTAAAGCGCAAGTCATTCGTTCTTCATCAAATCAAAAGATGCAATGAATGAATGGTCCTCATCATTCGTGATAGACGAACATCCATATATATATATATATATATATATATATATATATATATATATATATATATATATATATATATATATACTGTGTACATGTGTGTGTGTGTGTGTGTGTGTTTACATACATGTGCCAAACATATCAAAACGAGCGTGTAAATACTAAATGTTCGACATGCCGGCTATTATTTGTGTCCTTGAAAGCCGACACGTGCACAACAGATGTGTTTGTCAGTATAGCGCTCCTCTCATCATCTACGACCGCCACTTCTCACAAACTCTTGTCTCCCCTGTCAACGGCAGATCCTCCTTCACTCTCCCCCTCAAACAGAGACCCGCCTTCACTCTCCCCCTCAAACAGAGATCTTCGGTCACTCCAGCCACAACGTCGACAGACGCTGATTACGATTCGCATTTCCATGGAAACCGAATGCATTTTGGAGAAATACAGGGAAGAATCCTTAACGGTAAATATTTACTTCCTGGGTACTTCAGAACCAGGACACGCGGCAACGCCAAACAAGCCTTTTAACGGCTGTTTCGTGTTTGTGTGGTCGTGTAAATTATCTTAATTTTACACCATCAAACTGTTGACAATAATGATATATGTTTTGTTGTGTATCATTTTATGTTATCTTGCAGATGTCTGTCGGTTTGTCTGTTAGTCTTTATTTCTATCTGTCTATTTGTCGGTCTGTCTGTCTCACTGTCCTCCTTCCTGTATGTATGCATGAACCATAAACGTCGGAGTGGGTTCGCCTAATGCCGAGGGACACTGTTAATAGGTAAAGCTCATCCACACGCAAAATTCAGTCCAGCACTACTATAAGTGCCTGCTGCGTGGCGAAGAGGTTACTGTCGCAGTTCATCATTCCGCATACCCGCGTTCAAAACACAGCTGCGGGCGATTTGGCAGCAGACCGCCCTGTGTTTGATTTTTACGAAATTGTATGGGTGCAGGTAGTTCTGAAGGCAATGGCAACTACTGAACGTAAACTACCCAAGAGACCATAACAGCACACAATGCTGGTGTTGACTGCGACGTCCTGTAAAGGATATGCAACTAACTTTTAACTACTAGAAGTAGTGTCTATGGACTACGCTTGAGTTCAAAGCGAGCAAGCGCATATTTAAAAAAGACAAGTAAAGCATGACAAATCTGTCCATCATATCGTGTCAGGCTGCTCAGTTCTCAGACAGTTATTCACGTGAAGTCTCTCAACATATCAAAAACGTCTCAATGGCGACTGGTATCCATGTCAAGTCTCTCAACATATCACATAGGTCTCAATGGCGACAAGTATCCATGTGAAGTCTCTAAACATATCACGAAAGTCTCAATGGCGAAGTACGTAAACCGCCTCGCTTGCGTGCCAAAGGTTGTTTGTTCGATTCCGAACTCCGTCATCCGGTTCACGAGTGCAATTCTCTCTGATACTCCAGAGGGCCCCGCGCTAGATATTCTGCGGTTCGTGCTTGTGGCGACCCTTTCGATCGGCCGCCCTGCTGAAAGAGACCGAACCATATGGGATCAAACAGTGAACTCGATTCTCTCGCTTTTAAAACTTTTTTGTTCTGAATGTGTCACTCCTCTATTCCACCGTTGTGATCTGTTCATACATTTATTCTTAAGAAGATAATGTGGTGGTTTCCCGTTGCCTTCCGCAACCATATGGCTGGTTTGTGACCTCCATATTGACAGAAGTGTGTAGCTGTCCTGGTCATCCACTGCACCTGTACTCGTCTCCAGTCGTCTTGACTTGTCTTGCCACTGGATTCAGATGGTCTCAGGCGAGAGAGTGTGGTCGACGAATTGCACAACTCTTCCTCACTTTAATACAATTCATCGCGCAAGTCATTCGTCATCCAACGTTTTGATGGACAAACACCGGCTGTCCTTCTGAGCTGAAGTGAGGACTTCCAGTCTATCCTGTGGATGCTCGGTTTATTGAATTGCATACGTCAATCTTGCGTATCTGGTCCCTACGTCCACAACTGGGAGATGTGTTTGGGCGTCATCAAGCTGACACCACGAAGGCATTTCTCATATTCTCCCGTACTTTAGATGTCAGAAACTATATTAAAACTCAATCATCTTTATCATCATCAAGTGGCTTGTTCTGGGGTGAATTTTTCCCTCATAACAGACTGTCTCCGGAATGTCTTTTATTGCTAATGTTATAGGTATCTGTGACAATGGTCGTCTGTAACTGTTTTCTGTCTTGTCGGTGACAGTAGCTATTATAGAGAGCTATAAAGAGAACCTCTGTCTACCTTCGTTATAAAGAGAACCTCTGTCTACCATCGTTATAAAGAGAACCTCTGCCTCCCGTCGCAAAATTGAGACTATAACCAACAAACACCTGTCGATTGCTCTCATTAAGTTAACTGCATGTCCTTTACTGTACGTCGCATTCAACCTCATCATTTATTGGCAGTATGTGATTTTATAGACAATTTTATGTTTAGTAGTTTGCCATCACTTTCTGAGCGCCGATGTTCATACCATTTTGAAAAGCAACGCAAAGTGATCTGCCCCATCCCTTTTTCCCTTTGTTTATGATATCAGTCCCATAGTTTTAAATATCAATGAGCACTCCATTCGTGACGTAGTTAATATAACACTTCCCCTTCCCCCCCCCCCCCCCTAGAACATCTCCTGATACTAGTGTTAGGCTGGGTCAACTCAGGAACTTCTCTCTCTCTCTCTCTCTCTCTCTCTCTCTCTCTCTCTCTCTCTCTCTCTCTCTCTCTCTCTCTCTCTCTCTCTCAAATATAACTGCCAATTCGGTCTCTCAGTGTCTTTCTCTATGCTACCAATGCCAAACCTGGACAATGACAGAAAAAGAGAAAAGAAAAATCACAACAACAGAAATGAGGTTCCTGAGAAGAATACTCAACGTATCAAGAAGAGATAAGATCAGAAATGAAGAAATCAGGACTAAAGTTGGGGTTAAAGCAGCACTAGATTTTATCAGAAAGCAGCAAGTCAAATGGTTTGGCCATGCAAGTAGGTTACCAGTCAACAGCATACCACAACAAGCAATGATGTACAGACCAGATGGAATCAGAGGAAGAGGCCGACCACGTAAACGTTGGACGGAGGGAATAGCAGAGTCCATGGGAATATCGATATATGAAGTCCATAATCGGGCACTCTCACGACGTTTATACTTCACCTCGACACCGCAAGGTACAAGAGGAACATGATGAGATGAGATGAGATGAGTGTCTTTCTCTGTCTCCCTCTGTTCCTCTCTCTCTCTCTCTCTCCCTCCCTCACTCTCTTCTATGTGTATTCAAATGTAAGGTTAGTGTAGCTATCTCTCTCTCTCTCTCTCTCACTCTCTCTCTCTCTTTCTCTCTCTTTCTCTCTCTATCTATCTCTCTCTCTCTATCTATCTATCTCTCTCTACAATAAGTATTCGATAATATGGCTACCGACAGACAAGAGTGCAATCCACTGCTCTACCACGATACCCATGTTCACACACACACACACACACACACACACACACACACACACACACACATATACACACACACACACAGAGTTAATTAAAAACAACCACTGAATTGTTGCGAACGATGAGGGAGTTATTGCCTCACACTAAACATAACCCACCGCCTATTGCATAATCACATAGGATATTCTATTTATGTGTGTAATATAAAACTGTTTCTGTTTGCGACAGACAAGGAGGATCCCCTGCGGTGTCTGTGCAAGGAATATGTGCCTCTAGTCTGCTCAGGAGGTACTAAAAATACGAATAAAATTGGGTGGAACTGCGGTAAAGCTGTGAAAATGTTAACAATATAAAATGACACAAATTAGGGCAGCTTTACAAACAGAATTGCGACACATACAGAACGTTGCGGCGATTAGCCTTCATCAGCAAACAACCACATTCACAAAACACAACGTATAGTCAAGGAGATCTCCTGTGACTACATCAAAACGTGACGACAGGACGAGAAGAACAACAAGATGAAAAAAATGAAAGCAATGAAGAGAACATGAAAATTGGAAAGAAATGTTCATACTTACCTCAAATTCCGAGCTATACGATAAATATTCCGGTTAGTTTGGGGTAAGTATGAACATTATTTTCCAATTTTCATTTTCTCTTCATTGCTTTAATTTTTTTCATCTTTTTGTTCTTCTCGTCCTGTCGTCACGCTTTGATGTAGTCACAGGAGATCTCGTTGACTATACGTTGTGTTTTGTGAATGTGTTTGTTTGCTGATGAAGGCTACTAGCCGCAACGTCCTGTATGTGTCGTAATTCTGTTATGTAAAGCTGCACTACTTTGTGTCATTTTATATTGTTCAGGAGACACTAGTACATCATCCTGAGAAAGACTGAGCGCTTTCAAGTACGCTTGAAGTTAAGAAAGTTGGTTCTAAGTGCATCATAACAAAATAATATTAATCTAATTACTTCAACCCTCGCAAGTGTCTGGTTCCAAAATGGTGTTTACAGAAAAAAAGAATAGCAATCATTTGTGAATGACGTAATTTTCAATGGAATATTCTCTATAATCACTATCTCTACAAGGCGGATGCAGTTTTGAAGCTTTGGTTTAAATACACCAACGTTCTGAGAGAAACACACGGAAAACACAAGAGTATTTATCTGTGCGTACACATAGATGTTAGCGATAGAATAATGGAGAAGAAGCAGTACAAAAAAATAGAAGTGATTGTCCAGTCAGCAATGGCGCCTATAACTGACATTCCGACTCGACAGTTTTTTTTTTTTTTAGTTAGTGAAGAAAGCTAGTTTCATATCCTTTACAGGACGTCGCATTCAACCCCATAAATTTTTGCCTGTTTGTAATTTCTTGGCATGTTTTACGTTCTGTAGTTTGCCATTGCTTTCTGAACGACCGGCACACATAGCATTGTATGAAAACCAACTCAAAGCTGTCTGCTGCCAAATCGCCCACAACTGTGTTTCAAACACTGTAAGCAGGATTACGAATTGCGCCCTTAACCCTTTTATCACAGGAACTTCCGGTCCCAGCATGGTGGATAGGCAGTGAAACGGTTAAGGCCTCTGGGTGTTTATGCTCGTGGCTACCGTTGCCTTTGCATTTTCCTCATGTTGGACTGGTAGTTTACGGTTCCGTCGCTCTGCTGCTGAGTTGAGTGCGTGGCGCGACGCTGTGAGCTGTTAATTTCGTGTGAAATGCTTTTAAATCTTCTCGAGATTGTGGAGCGTGATCTGCATGTTCAGAGCAATGGCTGAGGGCTATGTCCCAGAATTGACCAGTTTTTGTGCCTTATGCAGAATTGTGTGGCGGCTGGTCTTCTGGTTGACTGCCGCTTCTTTTGACAATGAACTGTGCTTTCGTGGAGGACTGTTGTGTTCGCATTCTGGAGACGGCATTATGTACAGTGAAGTGTTTCTTTACATCTGTTCGAGGTTGTTTTGTATCGGAGAAATATGGCGTGGTGGCTAGAAAACATCTAGAAACTGAACAACAATATCTAGAGATATCGAGACTTTATAGGTGAACATCTGGTTGGGAAAGTGACTGCAAATTCCATCAGGGGTGAACTGTACTGTTCGTAGAGGACTTTTGTGGTGACATTCTGGAGGTGGCATTTTGCACAGTGTGCCTGAGCGGGCCGTTGTTTGTCGAGACTCCTGTCTTTCCCACTTTTCACATGGGGCATTGAGAAACATGTTATGTGATATTCACTGGCACGGGAACGGAGCATAATGGGGACGACCCTTTGCTGTAATGTTGACTAATAACTAATGAGCCTTTTATCACAGAGCCAGCGAATAAAGAAACAGTAATACCTGTGTGTATGAACTGCGGCAGTGTGCTAGCTAGCACGCTTGCCTGTGATTGGTGATCCAGTGTTCGAATCCCATTTCCAATTCCAATTTTCAAAAAAAAAAAAAAAAAAAAAAAAGCAATTCCAAATTCCCTCTCGTTTAACCTGCCTCCTCAACTTTGGTTATTGTTGAGATCCGTGGTTGTGTGGACTGTTAGTCCTAGTTCATACTGGTTTTATTGGTTGCGCTCTGTTTGTCGGATGAAGTTATTTTGTGCTGTCTGGTTATTTTCTTTCTGTCTTATGCTGGTCCTGATAAAGACCGGTCCTTGGTCGGGCCTATTAGGTTCCGCAGTCTTTCGTTTGTTGGTTTCTTTCTCTATTAGCACTACTACGTGTTTGTTGTTTCTTGTGTTGTCCTCATCGGGGCTGGTCCCGGTCATGTCCAGTCCTCATAAGGACTCGATGTAGGCAAAGGCGGAGAATTTAAGTGCAGTCTCAAGTAGTCCCCCCGGTCAGCTGCCCGTACGTTCGCTTTCTTGTTTTCGTCATCGGTGTATGGGTTGGTGCAACAACAAGACGACCCGGTCTCCCTGTCATCCCCTTTCAGGAGCCCTTCCGGAAGAGCCAACTCACTATCCTGTCACTCACCCCGCCCACACTCAAATGTCCCATTCAGGGCAGCCGAGGCATCAAGTTGTTTTTGTTTTTTTTAACTACAGATACATACATATATGCATTTTTTTTTAAGTAAAGAGAGAAAAGAAGCAGAGAAACAAAAAAAGAAACCCAGATGTTATATGCCTTTCCCTGTTCTGCTTATGAACTGTCTGACCAGCCACTGTATTTCTGGATTGCTGTTTATGTGCAGGCACTCAGTCATTGTCATTGGAGTCTCAGTTTTGACGAAACAATCTCTCAGATCCCTCTGCTCACTATTGTACTCGGTGCGTGTCAGTTGATAATGTTCAGTGGTGTTGACTACTATAGTGTGTTTTTTTTTTGTTGCCTCAATATAAAATTCAATATCTCAGTAACGGGCTGAGATAAAATGATGAGATTTAGTATATAACGTTATCATTATGTCCACCCAACAAAACAATTTTTGTTCTGGAGATTTTACAGCAGATTTTAAAGTTAACTTATATACGGTATATTAATTATGACTTAAAGATTACGACCATGATTTTAACAGTTTTACAGCTTCCCCAAGATTCGACCCAAATTATTCAAAATTTTCACGTGACTTTCGTTTTCAAACAAACAGCGCGAAGATTCAGAGGCGTCTCCAAATGTGGGTTCTTTCATGAAACGTGATTATATAAATAAACTAGCTGACAAGGCCCGGTTTCTGGTGGAAATCAATCAATCAATCAATCAATCTATCTATCTGTCTGTCTGTCTGTCTGTCTGTCTGTCTGTCTGTCTGTCTGTCTGTCTGTCTGTCTGTCTGTCTGTCTGTCTGTCTGTCTGTCTGTCTGTCTGTCTGTCTGTCTGAATGTCTGTCTGAATGTCTGTCTGTCTGAATGTCTGCCGGTCGGCTGACCCATCCACCTACCCACCGACCCACCGACGTACCGATATCTATCTATCTATCTATCTATCTATCTATCTATCTATCTATCTATCTATCTATCTATCTATCTATCTATCTATCTATCTATCTATCTATTCTATCTATCTATCTATCTATCTATCTATCTATCTATCTATCTATCTATCTGCCTGCCTGCCAGCCCGACCACCCACCCACCGACAGACCGACCGACCTACCGATATCTATCTATCTATCTATCTATCTATCTATCTATCTATCTATCTATCTATCTATCTATCTATCTATCTGTCTGTCTGTCTGCCTGCCTGCCGGCCCACCCACCCATTAACCGACCGACCTACCGATATCTATCTATCTATCTATCTATATATCTATCTATCTATCTATCTATCTATCTATCTATCTATCTATCTATCTATCTATCTATCTATCTATCTATCTATCTATCTATCTATCTATCTATCTATCTATCTATTTATCTATCTATCTGCCTGCCTGCCGGCCCGACCACCCACCCACCGACAGACCGACCGACCTACCGATATCAATCTATCTAATCTATCTGTCTGTCCTATCTATCTAATCTATCTGTCTGTCTGTCTGTCTGCCTGCCTGCCCACCCACCCACTAACCGACCGACCTACCGATATCGATCTATCTATCTATCTATCTATCTATCTATCTATCTATCTATCTATCTATCTATCTATCTATCTATCTATCTATCTATCTATCTATCTATCTATCTATCTATCTATCTATCTATCTATCTATCTATCTATCTATCTATCTATCTATCTATCCATCTATCTATCTATCTATCTATCTATCTAATCTATCTGTCTGTCTGCCTGCCTGCCTGCCTGCCGACCGACCCACCCACCCACCGACCGACCGACCCACCGACCGACCGATCCACCCACTCAGCCAGCCAGCCAGCCAGCCATCCATCCACCCACCTATCTTTCTGCCTACCTACCTACCTTTCTGTCTGTCTGTCCGGGCCGCATCATTCATTTTATTCGGAGACTGCCGAGGGTCGTCGCTGGAGCTACGGAGTTCGTGCTTTGTGCGACGCTTTCCGCGCTGCGGAAAGAAACTGAGCCATATGGGATAAAAACCCTGTGCAATGCAGCCGATTCTGTCGACTGTAAGCTACTTCTTTGATTGCACCCACTCCCATACGAATCCAGATACGCCTTTGTTTGTCATCTGAAATTGCAGGTCCTCATTACCGTAAACATAACATTTTTAACAAGAAATCACTAGTTGTTAAGCAAAACATCAAAGGAATGATGCCGCTTTTAATGATTTAAGTTGTTTTGGGACCTATCAAAGACATATTCCTTGGGTGGGGGTAAATATAAGACGGCTGGAAAAATTTCATAACGATGCAACAGATAGTTTTCAAAATAATTGATCTTGAATGACGGCATAAATTTCCGGACAGACTATAGGCATGCTCTGCAGTATGGGTTCTCTCTTGCGTCTTTCCAGTTACGAAGTCTGACTTTCCACTGTTGTCTGTTTGCCCGTGTTTTCATGTTTTTCTTGGCTTGTGGTTTGTAGCTGGGTTCACCCAGTATTTGGTATGCATTACGACCTCTAGCGCTGTCTCGCTGTCGTAATAAGTGTTGTCCCTGGGGTGAGGTGAATCAACACCCACATTCTTTTAACCCAATATCATCATCTTGAGGATCTCCTAGCTTTCTGTCCACAACACCCCGTCAGTCCTTGGATCACTCTCTCTCTCTCTCTCTCTCTCTCTCTCTCTCTCTCTCTCTCTCTCTCTCTCTCTCTCTCTCTCTCTCTCTCTCTCTCTTCTTACCACTGGACCATGCCCCCTCTCATTCTGTCCCAAAACATACCACACAACTCTAGCTTCTAAACAAATGACAAATTAATTTAATAAAGAAAAGTGTCAGGTGTGTGCAAAGTGTGTGTGTAGAATGTCTGTCGTATAATCTAGAGTGTATGCAGAATCAGACCGAACAGCTCAGGAGCAAAGTCTGCTTCATCACAGTACTGGCCACACAACAGCACCATATATCAAGTACAAGAAGACCTCACCAAATGATGCGTCTCTCCGGCCAAATGTCGACTTCCTCCAATAGCTCTTGGATAGTCCGGATGCCTGGTCACCAATAGTGGATATAGTCCAATACTGACCATGAATCTGACACACACAGTGTAACTAATATGTCACTAACAGTTCTGGAATCTTATAACACTTGTACAGTAACATAATGTTTACTGTCACTTTGAAACTAAAGGTTAATAGTTTATTTCTCATAGGAATTCCCCAATTGTAACACACAATGTTAATTGGTAATGTCTCACAAGAATTCCCAATTTGGAAAAACACAATGTTCAATTTCCAGTTCTCTATATAACAACTATTCTTCATGCTACTAGTGGTATTGTAAGTGTCTTCACTTTACTATGATGAGAACTACCACTGAGGAATCACTCTTATAGTCTCATCATTTCCAGCTCAGCAGAGGCCAGGTTCTTGCAGACCCTCTGGGTTATGGGCCCAGTGCAAAAGCCACTGCGTAGAAACACCTTCCTTCAATGATCGAGCCATGACTTTTCTTCCAGCTTGTTGTAAATTATAGTGCAACCTGTTGAAGAGAGAACACACCTGGTGAGAGCAACCCGATTCCAACCTTTATTAGGTGAGTGTAGGCCGACGGCCGCACTCAGATATATAACAGAGAACTAAACTCTGTCACAAGGCAGAGGAGCTCATCACATCGGTCTGAGTCATGGTAAGACAAGGAAAGACTAAAGGAAAAGTGCAGAAACCCAGTAGATACCCTACTGGAAGATCCTACCATTTGACATTTCCTTTATCCCCCCCCCCCAACTATCCTCAATCTCCCTAAATATCATCCCACTACATTGTCCTTAACTCACTGAGTTAATTGATATCTCACACTAGCTAGTCTAAGCAACGCGATAGCCTATTGCTGCCGACACTCCTATAATACGTTCTCATAACGCACATAACCACTCTAGTCTCCTAAGAATAATCTAACTTGAACCTATCTAATTAAATACAATATATTTATTCCTGTCTGAAATTGAGGCTACTGAATAACACAATGGTTAAATGTCCGCCGATGTAAATCAACACAAGACACTGTAGTCTCTCTCTCTCTATAATCAAACCAGGAACATCACACACACGTCCTTGTTGTGTCACAACATTTGGTCGACTCTGGCCAAAGTTGTTTATCCAGACTGTTTTAATATTGTGTCTGAATGACGTCACAAGTCTGTCCAGACACTAGGCGTCAATAAACTATTTTTATCTCTCCGTTTCCGACTCGATGGAAACAACTGGCCGTATATTCCGCTTTCATCTGGGGAATTGTCCCGGTACTTCAAAACAAAAAGTCTTGCCGGCCTGTGATCTAGGGAATAATTTCCCCACAACAAAAGATCTTGCCGACTTCCATCCAGACAGTCTGTCTACCATATCAAAGGGTGGCAGCCGCCTGTAGACGGATGGCGCGACAGTCTTTCATCGATCGACATCTCCAAGAATATTCGTGACACTCGCCACTGTTTCCTCAATTCCTGGAGTATGTAGTTTTTGATGATACTTTATCCTTCTACTTTACCTAGGCCTGTGCTGATTTTATTACTGCTGGTTAGTCCTCGTTTCGCCGCTCTGTCCGCTTGTTCGTTTCCCGAGATACCCCTGTGAGCTGGTATCCATCCGATGGTGACTTGGCATCCCATGTACCTGAGGATGGTGGCTGTCACTAATATCTCCTCTGTTATGTCGGGTCTGTTTCCTCCAGCGAAGTTCCCGAGCGTTTGTACTGAAGACAGGGAGTCTGTTAATATACATAGTCTCAGTTCGAATCCCCATCGAGATGGGAATATATGGTTTATTGACCTGGGCTCCTAGATCGACCCAGCCTACAACGGTTACCAGGACATATTATGGGAGGGTAAAGACTCCTGTTTGCTATTAACTACATCGCCAATCGAGGCCGATTGCTTTATAAATACACTGTGTTAGCACCATATCACACATACGTCTCAAGGCGTGGAGAAGGTCATTTGCTTATTTTACTTTTACTTACAGGATCTAACCAGTAAATAGATAATAAGTGATGTTTATTAAAAGTCATAAGCAAATAAAGACATAGACAACAATGGGGAAACTAGGGTTCTTAAACTTATGACTCATGTTGCCTCAAGATTCGTTAGCGGGTCTGCGCATCCTTCTCCTTCAATTTTACCGTACGTTATCTTTTTGTATGTAGAATCTACCATGAATGTTTACGTAGCCTGGAGCCTTTCGCAGACACTCAAGGACCCACGGAATAAGGACTCCTGATTGTTTGACTGTTCACTTTGAGAAATGCTGAAATAAAAAAGGACAATAGGTAAACAAGCAATGTACGATATACATATACAAGTGTAGTAAATACAAGGGCGAACATGGAGGTGATTGAGGTGAGATGCGCCAAACACCATCAACAACATAAGAGATACAGGACGTACAGATGTCTTTAAGGACACTTGGGAATCTACTGGTATATTGTTACCAAAAACAATACAATGTCAAATATTGACATCTAACAAGTCTAGTTTATACCAGACTTAAGCATGTGAAGACATTAGTTGTCGGGAAAACATATTATATGCGTGTCTTTACATAAATATCCAGGATACACATAAATGGAACAATTTGGCGTAAACAATACAAACAGCAGAGCAATTATCTCAACTGAAATATCAACTTAACGCTGTTTTTTTTTATTGCCTGGGTTGGGGGGAGATAAGGGGGAAGGGGGGACGATGGAGCTGAGTTTAGGCCCAATCAGTTCTGATTGATTGCACAGGAAGTGTGGCATCCGGAACAGGGACAGGACAGTATTTCCATGATTAGGTGTAATTATTTCATGGCATTCAACTTTCCACAGTCGCTCCACAGGGCGGAAACGCGTCTTGATCTCCATGGGATTCTGCAGACGGTCTTTTCTTACGCCCGGTGAAAAATGATTGCCGAATGAAACATCGCTGTGCCGAAGCTAGACGGGCAGAAGAATCGTAATGAAGGGACTTTATATCACTAATTGAAAGAAGAGATCAATCTGGGGTCCTCCGCTTTGGAAATTACTACAGACAATTATATTACCGGGCTGTTTTCGGAATTTTCTTGATTGCTTTATGGGAAGTGATTTCTATTGATAACTTTATCTAAGCTAATTGCCACAGTTACTATGTTGTGGTTATGGCAGTTAATTTCTTGCGCTCTGTGTTTTCTTGCTGTTGACAAAACAATGATTAGTTGCTGTACTTTTGCGTACTGTTATTGCCGATTTAAAATATTCTCTTCACAGTTGTATTGTCTCTCCGTTCGTTTGTTTCTTCTCAATTCACATTTCTAATTATTTAATTAAATTTCAATTTATTTGTCGGTTTGATTCCCTCTTCTCTTCTCTCTCTCTCTCTCTCTCTCTCTCTCTCTCTCTCTCTCTCTCTCTATATATATATATATATATATATATATATATATATATATATATATATATATATATATATATATAAAACAGAGTGTATGTGGCTTTGTTTGTGTGTTTGTGGGTATTTATGTATTGGATGCGTTCGATAACGGTACATCCGATTGAGATGAAATTTTCTACACGTCTTCCTTTTATTCCTGTGCAACCGACTATAATAGTTTCTTAGTGTGAAATCTTCTACTTATTTAATAACATTTACTTTTCCATTTTCATTATATAATGTCTATATAGCAGGGGGACTTCACTCTAGAAAAGTTATTTCAAGGGGCATAACTTTTAATAACATTTCTACATACTTTATAGTCATATTGTTGGACTTACTTGCACTATTGTTAAACTCTTTGTCTATAGTTATTTTTAGGCATATGAGTTATAATAAATAATGATATAATCTTTAAGGCATTTTCAAAGTTTGCATAAAAATAATGCATAATGCATAACATTGTAACCCATCTTTTTCTGATTAAAGAACTTATCAACTTTCATGTCGGTGATTAAAAACAGTTTTCATTAAAAATAATGAATGGTGTGTGGAAGGACATTCTTTTAAGTTACTGTGCGCCAGGAGCTGGGCGAAACCACGCCGGGTCAGATAGATAGACAGATAGATAGTCGGGAACGGAAGCTTATTTGACTACTTATATGAATGAATTAAATGACATGCTCCCCACCAGGGACTGGGTGAAGCCGGGCCGGGTCAGACAGACAGACAGATAAACAGACAGTCGGGAACGGGAGAGCTTATATGACTACGTATATGAATTAAATGAGATGCTCCCCACCAGGGACTGGGTGAAGCCGGGCCGGGACAGACAGACAGACAGATAGACAGACAAACAGATAGTCGGGAACGGGAGAGCTTATATGACTACTTATATGAATTAAATGAGATGCTCCCCACCAGGGACTGGGTGAAGCCGGGCCGGGTCAGCCAGACAGACAGACAGACAGACAAATAAGTAGACAGACAGACTGATAGATAGATAGATCCCCTCCAGGGCCTGGGCGAAGCCGGGCAAGGTCAGCTAGTATATATATATATATATATATATATATATATATATATATATATATATATATATATATATATATATATATTAGACAAACTGATATTTATGGAGGAAAATTCATTTTCAGAAGTTTATAAAAAAAACAATTTATACTCCTCTCCGTGCCACTTCGTGCAATGGATAACGGAAAGTGATATACATAAATAAAATGTATTAAAATCGGTTATTAAGTTTGCATAGAATTAGTTTACGAAACCTTTTGAGACTTCGTCTCTGCAAAGGTAGCAATCAAATGAGAGGGAATCGTCTCTAATATATATCAACTGTAAACACAAACAACAAAGTAAGATGTTAACTTGATAATCTATATCACAATGTAGAAAGATCGATAAAAACGTTAACAAGAAAAGGAGATGAGGATATCATGAGAAGTGTTCGTCTAAAAGGTTTGACACGGTGCAGCAGTAGCAGCAACAGCAGTAGAAGAATAAAAAGAACATGATGATGATGATGACGATGGCAATGACGTCAACGACGAAGCAGAAAATCTTTCAACAAGCAGAGGAAGAATCTTTAAAGCAAATGACTTTGAAAGAAATTGGGATCGGGAAGGATATGCGGTTATATTTCTCCAAGCGGGTACAGTGAGATGAATCTACACACTTTTTATATAAGTTTTACTGTGGACAGAAGCAAATTGATATCTGCTCTATTTATCTGCGGTGCTTCTTTGAAAGGGAGTAGTTGAATAGGGTGTTAAAAATCTACAATAGACTACTGATGACACCCGTGTCGATTGCGATCACTGCCCAATCATATCCAATTCAAGCACAATCACTGCTAGGAGAGTTCTTCGATCGGCACTTTTGTATGAAACACACTGTCCATAAATCGCGTTGGCAAGCGAGGACCTTCAACTAATAAATCTCCTATCTCCTCTTCATTTGCGACTCTCTATTACGAGTTGGACATCCCAGCAGACTCCTCACGCACTTACTTTGTCATGGCAGCCAGGGCCAGCCAGAGGTGAGAACAAGACCTCCGCAATCCCCAGACACTTTCCCAAATGTGAGTTTCAGTGCTCAGACATCATTGTTCACTGTGATCAGAGAAGAAGGCAGGAGAAAAGCCAGGAACGCGAATGAAAGGAGAAACACGAATTGGCGAAAGAGGCAGAAATTAAGAAAAGCGAAGGTTTGTCAAACACAAATAGTGAGACGTTATTACGAGATGAAAAGCGAGACATGGCTGCCCAGGGGAAATAAACAGCTCTGGACGCCAATTTGCTCGCGTTGATAGCTCGACTCTAAAGCGGACATCAAATTTGTTGTTGATGTCGGCATTGCTTCCAAATCCTTCATGTCTTCTTTTTTTCCTATCTACGTAAATCTCTTTGTATACAGGAAAAAATTGATGAAACACATCGAATTTGATTGTATCCCCAAGGTGGTGATAATATGTAAAGGAAAGTAGGTTTTATTTGTCGTAGTCACTATCTTATTAGTTCAAATGTTTATATTATTCTGTTAACGTATCCGAAATCATAACATAGGAGACCGGAGTTTTATGTAGCAATACAATGGCCGAAATATGATCTGGTCTTCCAATGTCATGATCAAGTATATGGGAAGTGATAACTTTATAGACTTCTCTCCAGAGAAGTAATACGATTGTGGTCTGAAGGTCCCACGTAGTGTGCGATCTCACGTTAATCTGTCTATCTGTCTGTCTGTCCGTCCGTCCGTCCGTCTGTCCGTCCGTCCGTCTGTCCGTCCGTCCGTCTGTCCGTCCGTCCGTCTGTCTGTCTGTCTGTCTGCCTACCTGCCTGCCTGCCTGCCTGCCTGCCTGCTTGTCTGTCTGTCTGTCTATCTGTTTGTCTCTCCTTCTGTCTCCGTGTGTCCGTCCGTCGGTCCATCAGTTATATCTTTATGTTGTTAATTTCTTATGTGAAGCTTGCATAGTTTCTATCGGATACATTACTACTTGTCAGAATTCTACAGTTTCCATTCGGGAGTTAATTGCATGGATATATTCAGACAATCCTACTGAAGCCAGAGTGTGATCCCCACTCCGTTCTGTAATCAGAATTTGTACCACACACTTGGTAAATGCTGATCCTCTAACCGACTAGGAACGACAGACGGATTCAACAAGGCGCATAAAACTACTTCTAACCGGGCGCACGAATCTACTTCTAGTCGACCTAACCTGGCAATCGATGGACACGTAGAGTAGGTCATCATCAGTCAGCTGCTTCACTTAATGTGTTGATTCAGAGGCCGTTGCATTCGCTCACTTTGAATCAAGCGTATTACTTCTTGTAGCACTGGACTGATTTCTGTATGTGGATATTATTTTTTCGCATATCCTTTACAGGACATTGCAGTTAATACCAGCATTTTTCAGCAGATGTTGATGTCTTGGTAAGTTTTACGTTCAGTAGTTTGCCATTGCTTTCTGAACGACCGGCTCACTTACCCCCTAAAGTAACCATCGCGGCGCTAGTATGTGGATTAGCTTTCCCTATTACCAGTGTCCCTCGTCACCATGCGAACCCATGTACAGAACGAGAAGTCAACATTTTCGTTCAACTGACCAGTGTAGGAGGTTGAACCCAATACCACGGCATAAGCACACCGGAAGTTTAGGAACGAGTATTCTGATCAATATGGTGATGTTGACCTCCATTATATTTGATACCGGTTATTTTGTTTAGCACCTCTGTTTAAATCTGCGTCTTGAAATGGTAGAGGGTGTTAGGGCGTTCCATTGACGCACAGTGCCACACCGACGGTAGCAGAGATATTCCTAGGGTCTCCCATGTGTGACGAAACGGATAAAGATCGGCAGATCTCTGCATAATATCCCTTTGAAGGGAGTGCGATGCGTTGGTCTCCCTTGAATTAATATCAATTAATAGGGGATTCCCCATCAAAAAATAGTGCGGGGCGGAGCTATTCTAGTTATTTATAGAAAAATCTAGAATGTTCCCTCAAGGGCGTACGTGGTAGAGATCTCTAAGTTCACGAGTGCTTCATGCAGCACGGGGTGGTGGAACTTATCGTGACTCTGGTTTTCTTCATGAATCATGAAAGTCGCGGCCCGTGTAGGCGAGTGGAAGGCGCACTGACTTTGTCGTGAGCAGTCGCCCACCAAACCTCAGCGTAGACAGATCGCAGCCAACAGGCTGATGTAATTTTGATGTCAATATTCGCGGCCAGTGCGGACATCTACAGTCAAGGTTGTGATTCTTCAATCACAGGTTAGTTGAGTACTTATTCTATGATTTAATTGTTGTCGTAATGCCGTGCTGATTCCCGGAATGAATTAATTGCCATCGCAAAATTGAGTTGTCGCGTAGAGTTATCCGTTACAGTTGGCGGTTGCATTTTTAAGTAGGCTTTATCGATCAGCAATGTACTGTGTTACCTGACGGAACAAGCCGTATTCCACAGCGAGTGGTGTGTAAATAAAATAGGCCGAACGATGTGCTTTACAGTGTGTAGCAGTTACGGGTTTGGTTTATTCATTACGCAGGCAAGGCGACAGTTTGTCCGTCATTACATCAACATGCTAGACGCTGTAAATGATAAGGTAGAGCTTATTATTAGAAATGTGTAATGTGCTTCGTGACATTAGAATGGTAACGTAAT
Source organism: Cepaea hortensis (assembly GCA_963921405.1). Lineage (NCBI taxonomy): Eukaryota > Metazoa > Mollusca > Gastropoda > Stylommatophora > Helicidae > Cepaea > Cepaea hortensis. The sequence goes on along the minus strand of OY992885.1, from coordinate 55,780,485 downwards.
TGTTCTATCAGTGATGGTGATGTTTCGAGGAATCAAGGTGAAATCAGCAGTGGTGTATTTGCTGTGTGCAGATAGCAGTGTTATTCTGCGTAAGCCGATTGGCGTTGCATCGGTAGGATAACCATTGATAAGAAGTATTCATGATACTATTGTTACTGCTTGTTGTCATGTCCGTCCGCAAGGATGACCGTGCGTGTTCCATCGTACGTTTGTCTAGGCAGCGGGAGGTAGGCCGGTACCCCCAACCCGATCGGTAATAGGTCCGACCCAATGCAATCGTGCATATCCGATGAGTGAACATACCCGATCGAGGGTGGTGCGGCACTCCGTAATTCGAGGCCGAGGTGTCTAGATAGATCGAGGTTTGAACCTAACCGTTTCTGTCTCTAATATTCTACTCTTCTGGAACCCTGACTCGGTTCATGGAGTACTTGGAGTACTGCCGTGAAGTAGTAGTATATGAGGGGCATAAACCCCCCCCCCCCCCCAAAAAAAAAAAGGTGGAGCCAGAGTTTGGTAGTGGAGTCTGGAGGTTTGCTACCTTGGATGACGTGACTTAAGTCGTCACGGGACAAGGTACACGAGACCCACAGTAGCTGTGGGAAAGTGTAATGGTGGATGGCCACCACAGCTGTGCTCGACCGGCACAGGTATGACTGACCTGAAAGATAGTCAGTGAATACAAGGGCAACTCAGGATCTGGGGCAGGGATCCCAGACCTGACACTATGGCTGTGATATGATTTTGTTATTTAAGTGTAACAAGTCATGAGTTCTCCTTAGTTAATGCTATAGTAATGAATTATCAGGAGTATAATTCATTATGGACATATAGTTATTAATGTGTGTAATTCATCAGTCCATGGGTTAAGGGATTGAGGAATTGATGAGTCTGTCAGGAAGGAGATGTCCGGCTGGACACCTTCTCGATACAGTAATCCCTATACTGAAAGGAAAGTAAGTGTATATGTTGATTGATGATGGGAGATGAAACCGGATTGGACTGGCACCAGGCGAAGGATGCTTGACAGAGTCATACAGTCGACTCTGGTGCTAGGGGTTATATGTAGCCCAGAAGTGTTACTTGACTGAACAGGTGTGCTATTGCTTTTTCTACCATCATTATGCCTATATATTATAGTGACTAAGTAGATCTATGATGTGATGATTTCATACTCATGTTGGTAGACATGAGGAATGTCTGAGAGGCAGGTGACAGGGTGGAGATGCTGGTAGTCTTTGTTGTAGTTGAGTACTCACACCAACCTCTCCGTGTTTCAGGATCTGTTATTACTATACAGAAGAAGATTCAAGAGCTGCACCATGAGCTTTATGGGCCCACTCATTCCAGTGCCTATCCAGAAGTTGATTGAGGCCATACTGGGAGTGGTTGTCTGAGTCTGCGAGATCAATGTTGGAAGGAGCTGAGTGCTGAATAAGTCGATAGGTCTAGGTTAGGACCTCCGTCAAGAGTCCGACGAGTGTCATCCGATCCTGAGAGGATCCAACACTGAAACGTCTGGTGATTCAAGCCAGTGAAGCACTGGTGACATTCAGTCTCTGTGTAAACCTTGGTAATTGCAAGGTAGTGACCTTTCAAGTTGAGCGAAGTGATCATTGTTACCGGTCACCATGACCTGTGTTATATGCTTCTGGCCCGGCTGGGTTATGGGACACCATGTATCAGTTGATGCTTAAATAGTGTTTTTACATTGGTTACCTTTATGAAGCCAACATGTGGTCCAGTGAACTAGGACATTGATTACAACATTGGTGGAAACACCTGAGTGACATGTTTGTTAAGGTAGGGAGCTACCTCATGCCAACGTGATGAACTGTTGACAATGTTTGTGAAGGTAGGGAGTTACCTCATGCCAACGTGATGAACTGTTGACAATGTTTGTGAAGGTAGGGAGTTACCTCATGCGATCGTGATGAACTGTTGACAGTGTATGCTAGGTTGTGATTACTACCCATTGATCAGGGTAGTTACATGATACTGTGTGAAGATCTATTTGTCCAAGGACATGGAAATAAGGTGAAGTGTTTAGTCACCTGATAGACTTTACCAGTGACATTGTGTGTTCAGGTGGAGCAACCGCTCATTGTGTAGGTGACATATCAGTGTGTGGGTCACCTATGAGATAGAAGAGTGACCTGGCTCTTGTGTATTTTGAGGCGGTGCTACATGTATTCTCTCTGCAAGTGGGAGACCGCTAATGTTATAGGGTCGGCCCAGACTTCATCAGGAGTGTGACGAGTGAAATAGTACGACAGCAAGGAAGTATCCTTGTTCAGCAGTGCAGTGTCCGTCAGGCAGTGGGACTGCGCTTGATCAGCCCTTGCTTCGTTCTGTGGGTGAAGAGGGAACTTTGGAGAGGTAGCAGACCTTGGAGTTCCGGTCCTCTGGAGGAGCCTGGGTGAGTCGCTACCACGACTGGACAACCGCACGAGCTATCGTCCGCCTCCATGATGAATACTCATCTGCGTCTTTGATCTTGTACATAGTTCTTCTAGTCTGGCTTTCAGCCATCCTTCTCTGTGTTGTGGTTGACGTAGTTCAGAATTAAATTTTTGTTCTCTTAGCTATGACTTTGTGCAGTGATATGACTGGTGTCTGGTCCGAGCCCCCTTGGGGTTTGGAACCCTAGGTGAGGGAGGGAAGGTTAAGCTGTCCCGGCTTGTGTGGGGCCTGGTAGATGTAGAGTGCTATTGAGGTGGTTGGAGCAAAGGCAGGGGATAGTAACTATCGTGGCAAACCAGACCAAGCCCCGGCGATCTTGTCACAAGATAGAGTGGGGGCTCGTCCGGGATCTTCTCTTTGTTCTGACATCTCGAAGGAATAGGTTATAGTGTCATCTGTCCTATACCTATTGTCTACTTGACGAGTAGGGCTACTGATACCTTTCTCTTCGACATGTACAGACATTTAGTTAAGTTAGTATAGATACATAGTTACAGTGTTGGTTGGAGTACAGTTAGCATTGTGATTGGGTATTGCATATCTATACTGATACTAAGTTACACTAAGCATGGCTACTCGTACTTTAGATTTAGCTAAGGTGCGGGCATCTGCAACTGAGATGGGATTGGAAGGTGAGGAGTTTAAAGCCTATGTACTGGAAGTAGAGAGAGACTTCAGAGCAGAAGAGAGGGAGAGAAGAAAGTCAGAAATTGAGCTTGAAGCTCGAAAGGTAGCACTGGAAGAGCAAAAGTTGGTGGCAGACCAACAGGCACAAAAACTGGCAGCTGACCTAGAGTCTAAGAAATTAGATGCTAGGAAGTTGGAAATGGAACATGAGTTCCGTATGAAGCAACTTGAGGTAGAGGCTAAATCTGTTGGTGAGTCTGAGGGAGCAGTAGGTGGAGTAGCTTTACCTAGCTCATCAGTAGCCAGCCGACCAGCTTACCATGCTATGAAATGGCCGTTTCCACCATTTGAACCGGACCAAGAGAAGATAGATCAATTCTTAGAAAAGTTCGAGGCAATGTGTAAAGCTATGGGTTTAGAGCCTGAGCGTTGGAATCTTAAGCTTTCACAAGGACTCCGTGGCACCGCGTACGAAGTGTATGCGCGTCTTCCCCCAGGGATGGAAAATGATTATCCAACCCTGAAATCGGCTCTTTTGAAAAGATTCGAAATGACAGCCCATGCTTACAGGCGGAGGTTCAGAACTTCCAAGAGAGAACCAGGTGAGATGTTCTCGGCCTATAGTGTGAGGTTGAACTCATACCTGTTGAAGTGGATGGCGTTGGCCAATTTCAAAGAGGATTATGAGAGTCTGAGAGAGTTGATGGTGGTGGATCAAATGAAAATGCAGATGTCCAAGCCTTTAAGGAATTTCTTAGGGGAAAATGGGGCAGAAACGCTAGACATAGTAAATAAGTTAGCTGAAAGGTATGTGGAAGTCTATGGTGAGACTGGGGATTCCAGTCAGACTGATTCACAGAAAAGGCAGATGGGGCTTGATCAGAAGCCCAAGACCAAAGGTCCCAAAGAATCATCCAATGTAGCAGATCCTGTGGTAAAAGACTCTGGTAAGAAACCCGATAAGCCAAGCCCTCCCGCCTCCCCAAAACGGAAGTGGAGTAAGAGGTGGTGCAAGCACTGTAAGTCTCCTTCCCATAATACTGTAGATTGTCTGAGGAAGCCAAAGGACTTGCACTTTGCGTGTCTCGCCTCTACTAGAGGTAGATCTAGCGAGACCACACCTAAGGGTCGGGAGAAACCAAAGTCTGAGAAATCACCTGTGATCGAAACGATAGAGGTGAATGGGAAGCAGGTGGAATGTCTATACGATACAGGATTGCAGTTTGAAGCTGTAATCTCATCCCACCTTGTGAGCCCAGGGCAGCTCACCGGCGAGACAAGAGAATTTCAGCTGGCCATGAGGAGCTCCGTAGCTATGGACTTGCCGATTGCTCGGATTGACATTCGGTGCAGGTACGTTACGGGTAGCATCCAGGCGGCTGTGCTGCCTGATCCTATTTACCCTTTGATCCTCGGTCGTCCGCATGTATTCCTGGGGGACCCCAGGGAACATTGTCTAGTGAGCGCTAGGCATGCCAGGGCTAAGGATGGAAAAAGGCAGTGTGGTAAGGAAATAGACCATTCTCTTGCGAGGTTAGTGAGCAGTGCTCAAAGTAGGGACCAGACTTTGCGTCCTTACTTACTGGAGATGTCCCAAAGTTCTGTCCCGCCAACTCCGGGTCAGTTCTATGTAGAAAACCGGTTGCTTTATCGTAGAGCCGGGCAAGGGGATAGCCAGTACGGTCAGATGGTAGTCCCTACTGACTACAGGTCCCGCTTGATACATAGAGTGCATACCTTATCCTTAACCGGACATAAGGATGTGGGGACAACAGTCCAGTGTCTTTCCAGCCACTACCACTGGCCTGGAATGACAGGCGACGTGCGGAGATATATCCGGTCGTGCCCAACGTGTTGTCTGGCAGCACCAAAGCACAAGACCAGAAACGGTTTATCTCTGCAGATTGGAGATAGGGTTCTCGCGCTTCTCCCAATCGAGGGGGCGGAATTCGAACTCGGATGGCAGGGCCCTTTTCCTGTGGAGCGGATAATGTCCCGATCCACGTATGAGGTGAAGGTCCGCGGGGAATTGCGTAAGTTCCATTGTACTCTCCTTCAGAATTTGGAGAGGTCCAAGGTAGTTTCTCCACAAGATAGTGCGACTACCATCGCGCTAGATTCGGTTCTGGGTCCAGACGAGGGCGAGGAAGACTCAGTCCTACGCAGTACATCCTGTGGGGAGGGTCTGCGGTCTCCTGAGCGTTCAACCGTAGATATGGCGAACGGGCTCCGTCGGGAAGAGGCCCATGGTGTTAAGCACACTGGGAATCGAGGTCGGACAGGCGAAGTCACATCTGGCACGACGGGATCGTCGGGTGACTCGATACGCCGACAGGCTCACTGTCATTACTCGCGGGAGAGAAGGCAGGAGCAAGGGTACTCCAGACGAACCTGGAGTAAGCGACCATTCATTTCGGTCGACTTCCGCGAACAGTCCACGAAGGTGATGCCTAGTCGGGATAGGAAATATCCTATTGTCGGAAGGGACGAACGAACCTTCAGTAAAGTAACCGATGGCCTGCAACAGGTGGATGCGGAACAGTCCAGTGTAGACAGATCCTGTAAGCCAATCACCAGGCCGTTACGTTTCGGGCCTAATCGCTGGAGATAACGTATGTTTGAGGCGGTGGTTGGTGATCCAGCATCCATACCATTCTGGTGGATCTCCGCAGGGAAAGTGAATGTTAAGGAACGTCTTTTCCTGGGAATCCAATCTTGATAGAGTAGAGGTTCAGAGTTCAGACCGATCTTTGTCTAGTGAGTTCGACCGGGTCGACCATCTTAAGTGGGGGCCTATGTGACGAAACGGATAAAGATCGGCAGATCTCTGCATAATATCCCTTTGAAGGGAGTGCGATGCGTTGGTCTCCCTTGAATTAATATCAATTAATAGGGGATTCCCCATCAAAAAATAGTGCGGGGCGGAGCTATTCTAGTTATTTATAGAAAAATCTAGAATGTTCCCTCAAGGGCGTACGTGGTAGAGATCTCTAAGTTCACGAGTGCTTCATGCAGCACGGGGTGGTGGAACTTATCGTGACTCTGGTTTTCTTCATGAATCATGAAAGTCGCGGCCCGTGTAGGCGAGTGGAAGGCGCACTGACTTTGTCGTGAGCAGTCGCCCACCAAACCTCAGCGTAGACAGATCGCAGCCAACAGGCTGATGTAATTTTGATGTCAATATTCGCGGCCAGTGCGGACATCTACAGTCAAGGTTGTGATTCTTCAATCACAGGTTAGTTGAGTACTTATTCTATGATTTAATTGTTGTCGTAATGCCGTGCTGATTCCCGGAATGAATTAATTGCCATCGCAAAATTGAGTTGTCGCGTAGAGTTATCCGTTACAGTTGGCGGTTGCATTTTTAAGTAGGCTTTATCGATCAGCAATGTACTGTGTTACCTGACGGAACAAGCCGTATTCCACAGCGAGTGGTGTGTAAATAAAATAGGCCGAACGATGTGCTTTACAGTGTGTAGCAGTTACGGTTTTGGTTTATTCATTACGCAGGCAAGGCGACAGTTTGTCCGTCATTACATCAACATGCTAGACGCTGTAAATGATAAGGTAGAGCTTATTATTAGAAATGTGTAATGTGCTTCGTGACATTAGAATGGTAACGTAATTGTTCTATCAGTGATGGTGATGTTTCGAGGAATCAAGGTGAAATCAGCAGTGGTGTATTTGCTGTGTGCAGATAGCAGTGTTATTCTGCGTAAGCCGATTGGCGTTGCATCGGTAGGATAACCATTGATAAGAAGTATTCATGATACTATTGTTACTGCTTGTTGTCATGTCCGTCCGCAAGGATGACCGTGCGTGTTCCATCGTACGTTTGTCTAGGCAGCGGGAGGTAGGCCGGTACCCCCAACCCGATCGGTAATAGGTCCGACCCAATGCAATCGTGCATATCCGATGAGTGAACATACCCGATCGAGGGTGATGCGGCACTCCGTAATTCGAGGCCGAGGTGTCTAGATAGATTGAGGTTTGAACCTAACCGTTTCTGTCTCTAATATTCTACTCTTCTGGAACCCTGACTCGGTTCATGGAGTACTTGGAGTACTGCCGTGAAGTAGTAGTATATGAGGGGCATAACCCCCCCCCCCCCCAAAAAAAAAAAAGGTGGAGCCAGAGTTTGGTAGTGGAGTCTGGAGGTTTGCTACATTGGATGACGTGACTTAAGTCGTCACGGGACAAGGTACACGAGACCCACAGTAGCTGTGGGAAAGTGTAATGGTGGATGGCCACCACAGCTGTGCTCGACCGGCACAGGTATGACTGACCTGAAAGATAGTCAGTGAATACAAGGGCAACTCAGGATCTGGGGCAGGGATCCCAGACCTGACACTATGGCTGTGATATGATTTTGTTATTTAAGTGTAACAAGTCATGAGTTCTCCTTAGTTAATGCTATAGTAATGAATTATCAGGAGTATAATTCATTATGGACATATAGTTATTAATGTGTGTAATTCATCAGTCCATGGGTTAAGGGATTGAGGAATTGATGAGTCTGTCAGGAAGGAGATGTCCGGCTGGACACCTTCTCGATACAGTAATCCCTATACTGAAAGGAAAGTAAGTGTATATGTTGATTGATGATGGGAGATGAAACCGGATTGGACTGGCACCAGGCGAAGGATGCTTGACAGAGTCATACAGTCGACTCTGGTGCTAGGGGTTATATGTAGCCCAGAAGTGTTACTTGACTGAACAGGTGTGCTATTGCTTTTTCTACCATCATTATGCCTATATATTATAGTGACTAAGTAGATCTATGATGTGATGATTTCATACTCATGTTGGTAGACATGAGGAATGTCTGAGAGGCAGGTGACAGGGTGGAGATGCTGGTAGTCTTTGTTGTAGTTGAGTACTCACACCAACCTCTCCGTGTTTCAGGATCTGTTATTACTATACAGAAGAAGATTCAAGAGCTGCACCATGAGCTTTATGGGCCCACTCATTCCAGTGCCTATCCAGAAGTTGATTGAGGCCATACTGGGAGTGGTTGTCTGAGTCTGCGAGATCAATGTTGGAAGGAGCTGAGTGCTGAATAAGTCGATAGGTCTAGGTTAGGACCTCCGTCAAGAGTCCGACGAGTGTCATCCGATCCTGAGAGGATCCAACACTGAAACGTCTGGTGATTCAAGCCAGTGAAGCACTGGTGACATTCAGTCTCTGTGTAAACCTTGGTAATTGCAAGGTAGTGACCTTTCAAGTTGAGCGAAGTGATCATTGTTACCGGTCACCATGACCTGTGTTATATGCTTCTGGCCCGGCTGGGTTATGGGACACCATGTATCAGTTGATGCTTAAATAGTGTTTTTACATTGGTTACCTTTATGAAGCCAACATGTGGTCCAGTGAACTAGGACATTGATTACAACATTGGTGGAAACACCTGAGTGACATGTTTGTTAAGGTAGGGAGCTACCTCATGCCAACGTGATGAACTGTTGACAATGTTTGTGAAGGTAGGGAGTTACCTCATGCCAACGTGATGAACTGTTGACAATGTTTGTGAAGGTAGGGAGTTACCTCATGCGATCGTGATGAACTGTTGACAGTGTATGCTAGGTTGTGATTACTACCCATTGATCAGGGTAGTTACATGATACTCTGTGAAGATCTATTTGTCCAAGGACTTGGAAATAAGGTGAAGTGTTTAGTCACCTGATAGACTTTACCAGTGACATTGTGTGTTCAGGTGGAGCAACCGCTCATTGTGTAGGTGACATATCAGTGTGTAGGTCACCTATGAGATAGAAGAGTGACCTGGCTCTTGTGTATTTTGAGGCGGTGCTACATGTATTCTTTCTGCAAGTGGGAGACCGCTAATGTTATAGGGTCGGCCCAGACTTCATCAGGAGTGTGACGAGTGAAATAGTACGACAGCAAGGAAGGATCCTTGTTCAGCAGTGCAGTGTCCGTCAGGCAGTGGGACTGCGCTTGATCAGCCCTTGCTTGGTTCTCTGGGTGAAGAGGGAACTTTGGAGAGGCAGCAGACCTTGGAGTTCCGGTCCTCTGGAGGAGCCTGGGTGAGTCGCTACCACGACTGGACAACCGCACGAGCTATCGTCCGCCTCCATGATGAATACTCATCTGCGTCTTTGATCTTGTACATAGTTCTTCTAGTCTGGCTTTCAGCCATCCTTCTCTGTGTTGTGGTTGACGTAGTTCAGAATTAAATTTTTGTTCTCTTAGCTATGACTTTGTGCAGTGATATGACTGGTGTCTGGTCCGAGCCCCCTTGGGGTTTGGAACCCTAGGTGAGGGAGGGAAGGTTAAGCTGTCCCGGCTTGTGTGGGGCCTGGTAGATGTAGAGTGCTATTGAGGTGGTTGGAGCAAAGGCAGGGGATAGTAACTATCGTGGCAAACCAGACCAAGCCCCGGCGGTCTTGTCACACCATGTCGGACAGGTAAATTGACAGGGACGCGGCGAAGGAAGACACAAAACTGTTGCCTTGTAGGTAGGCTGAATGCCAGCCAAAGTCTACGGAAACGAAATCCGATTAAACGTCTGTCGAAATAGGATGTCCCAAGATATGACTTTGACGAAGCGTAGAAATGATTGTATCACGAATTAAACGAAAGCATATCGTTGCTAATCCCGTAGAGTCCCGCCAGCCTTTAATAGTTTCGCCCCACCCCCTATCCAACCTCAAAGGAATCCGCCCAGTTCGACTATTGGTCACATTCTACTAATTATTGACCAATGCTTAACAAACAACAGGAAAACGCCGAAGCCCTTTTTCACTTTCATATATGAGAATAATTGACATAAACTGAAAAATAGTCGATGACTTTCATGGCTGCTCGGATAGATCGGGATACCCAGATACTGACAACAAAGGAGATGAAGTGGGGAACTGGAAATATATTCTCATATTTAACTGATCAAAAAATAGATTCTTATTTACAACTAATTAATAAAAATAAAAATGGATTCTCATCTCCAACTAATCGACAAACAGGATGACAAAGAGAGCTTGTGCTCTAGAATATGGCGTACCACTACTACTGCATATTTGACTTTCTACATAGATTACATTCTCCACAAAATGTATCATTATGTGCTGGACAAATTAGCAGGCAGCGACAACAGGTCAGTAAAATTTGTGATAAATATGATTTATTTTTTTTCTATAGTTGTAAAAGCCATTGCCTCATTGGATATTCTTACCTGTTGATTGAGATAGATTTGCCATTCTAGCAGACAAGTGCTGTGAAAACAAATACACGACATATCACATTGGAAATAATAAGGAGAGACTAAGCATGGCAAACTACATTGATGTCACAATAGAGCAGGAAATGGCATTCGGAGAAGAAACGACATGACATAAGAACACAAAGATAGCAGCTGAACTTATGATGGCAAATTTAAAAATGAAAGAGATGGAACGGGCGATGTGTGCCGTAAAGAAGAAGATATCACCAGTATAGAATTACAAATTAATTCTCTTATAAGACTGGTACTAACGCAAAAAGAGAAACTTCAAGCGGTCCTAAATTGTATTTGGAACAGATAAATAATCTCACGGGAATAGAAGGAAGTTATGCTAATACCAGTCCCAAAGAAAGGAAAAGATCTGACAGAAACAAATGACAATCGACCTATCAGACTACTTTGTTATATGAGGAAATTAATGGGATTTACTGAAGATCAAATAAGCTGCGAGTATACAGCACAGTAAATAGAGGATGCCTTCCAGAAGGAGAAAAAAAAATAAAACACACACACACACACACAAAATAGAGGATGTCTTCCAGAAGGAGAAAAAAAAAAAACACACACACACACACACACACACACACACTAACCGTCTGGGCACATTTAGCAGATGTATTTGATGAAGCATAGAATGCCTGAATAGAGAGACTGAAAGCAAAATATCAAACGATGAAAGGGGTTAGAATTTGTACAAACGGAACAGCGCTACTCTGAGAAGGAAACTACCGGAATAAAAGTACAAATATAAACCAGCAAGAAGATGGTGTTGGGGCAAGGTGTCCCTTCAGGTGGAGCTCTATCACCAAACTTGTCCATCATCGTGTACCCTGTCAACTGGCGTAGGTGTCCATGCATCTTCATAGATTTCGATTTGGTGTTGCGGATTAACTCTGCTGGTTATATTCCTCATTTCACACCGTCTTAGTTCATCTCTTGGTCCGCCTCTTCTACCACCGTTTTCAATGATGTTTTCAAATGCCTCTCTTGTCATCTTATTACCAAAGAACGCTGTCTGCCTCTTTTATATAATTGTATATAATGTTCTAGTTTCATTATCATCTTACAGGATCTCATTATCTACTCTGGCAGTCGAATGTATTCTGGCAGACCTAGGTATTTGTCGCAGGAACCACCGTTTCCATGTCCCTCAAGCTCTTTCTAATTTGTTCGTACACATTTCAGGACTCATTGCCGTAACGCAAAATACGTTCTATATAACAATGTAATGCATTCTTTCTGACATTCAATTATATGTACTTTTTGCAGAAAATACTTTTCATTTTCTGAAATACAGCTCTTGCTTGTCCTACTCTACTCTTAATATCTGTCGTGCATCTGCCCTCTGATGCTATAATTGTCCTTATACATTTAAATAACTGCAACACTTAGTAGATACGGTTGTTGTTTACATTGGCACCTTTCCGTCTTGACAGACGATAGTTTGGTACATTGTGCTTCAAAAAGGCATAATAACTACGATCCATGGCGGTGGCGAGTGTGGCTGGTAAGGCCAATTCTTGCTGCAAATGTTTGCCCACAGTAGGTGCATGTGAAAACATGGTCATTTCCACCATTTTGCACCATCTTACGTCTCTCACGCTCTGTGTGTGCTTTATCTGCAATCATTTTCTCCTTTGTCTTTATTCCATTTCTAATAGTTGCCCTCCATGCAACACGTTCAGCGGCGACGTGTTCCCATTGTGCATTATCAATGCCTGTATCAATCATGTCCCGCTTACACACATCTTTGTATCATAGTAGAGGCCGACCCTGAGATCTCCTACCCATCTGTAATTCACCAAAAAAGATGTCCTTTGGTATTCTACCATCATCCATCCTCCTAACGTGTCCTATCCATCTAAGTCTACGAAGACTGAGCATGGAATACACCGTCACACAACCTGATCTTTCCAATACTTCAGTATTTGTGATTTTGTCTTGCCACTTAATACCAAGTATTCTTCGCAGACACCGCATATGAAAGCTGTTTAAACGTTTCTCTTGGCGTGAGTAAGTTGTCCAGGTTTCACTGCCATAAAGAAGAGTACTAAGGACACAGGCTTGGTAGACGAGGACTTTTGTTTTGGCAGTAAGCTTCCTGTTCTCCCAGACTCTTTTTGCTAACATGTTCATTGTTGTTGCTGCCTTGCCAATCCTGATGTTGATTTCCTGATCGAGGGATAATTTGCTATTTACCTCTGATCCTAGATATGTAAAATGGTCTACTATCTCCAGTTCGGCGTCGTCAATAAAGATTGATGGTACATCATGTGCACCTTGTGACATAATCTGTGTCTTCTTTTTGTTAATTGTTAAACCAAATTCAGAACAAGCATTGGAGAATGATGATAGTAGATGTTGTAATTCTTCCTCAGAGTGGGTCGTAATCGCAGCATCATCCGCAAAAAGCAACTCTCTGATAAGTACCCTGCTAATTTTGGTCTTGGCCTTCAATCTCTGAGTATTATAGAGGCCACCATCTGAGCGTGAGTGAATGTATATACCGTCATCCTGATCACGAAAGGCATATTTCAGCAGAAGTGAAAAGTATATCCCAAAGAGGGTGGGGGCTAGAACACAACCTTGCTTAACTCCACTCTTGATTTCAAACTCTTCTGAAGTTGAGCCACCAAACTTAATTATACCCTTCATGCCTGTGTGGAAAGATTCCACAATGGACAGAAGAGTTGGTGGGCAGCCAAACTTCTTTAGTGCTTTGAACAGACCCTCACGACTGACCAAATCGAATGCCTTTGTGAGGTCGATGAAGGCAATAAACAGTGGCTGATTTTGTTCCCGGCATTTTTCTTGCATCTGTCGCAATGAGAATATCATATCAATTGTAGACCGGTTCTGACGGAAGCCGCACTGTGATTCGGGGTAGACTTGATCTCCCAGGACTTGAAGTCTGTGCAGGACAATTCTGGCAAATACTTTCCCAACAATACACAGAAGAGAGATACCCCTATAGTTGTTACAGTCGCTCCGATCTCCCTTGTTCTTGTACAGCGTTATGATGTTTGAATCTTTGAAATCCTGTGGGACTTGTCCTTCTCGCCAGCATAGCTCTATTAGCTGGTGGATCTGTAGAGCGAGTGTGTCTTGCCCACTCCTGATTACCTCTATTGGAATCCCATCCTTACCTGGAGCCTTGCCAGATGCAAGCTCATTTATAGCACACTTAACTTCTGTTATAGTGGGAAGTGTGTCCAGGTGGTCAAGAGTTGGCAGGGCCTCTATGGCGTTGAGGGCATCATCCGCTAGCTTGGTCTCACTTGAGTAAAGCTCTAAATAGTGCTCGACCCATCTATCCATCTGCTGTTTCTTATCAGTGATGATTTCTCCAGTCAAGGTTTTCAGCGGTGCACTTCTTTTGATCATTGGACCACAGGCTTTCTTTATCCCTTCATACATGCTTCTGATGTTTCCCTTATCACTTGCGATTTGAATGGACTCACATAACTTGATAACTTGATCATTCGCACACTGCCTGGCAGCCTTTTGTACATCCTTCCTCGCTTGCTTCAGCTCACTCAGAGTGTTACGCGTTGGTCTTTCCTTGTTTCTTAAGAGAGCTATCTTCTTTTTATCAATCAAGGGCTGCAGTGTCTGGCTGTTTGCCGCAAACCAGTCCTGCCTCTTATGATCCACAGTGCCGTAAACCCCTACCGCTGTTTTATAAATAGTTTCCTTAAGTTTACTCCATTTATCATTTACTATACAATTTTCTGATGTATCATTGAAAGCGTCTTCAAGTTGCTGTTGAAATTCAAAGCACTTTCCAGGATCGTGAGTGTTAGTAATATTAATCCTGGGGCTAGACTTGTGTTTAGCTGTGTAGATTCTCTTTGGTCTCAGTCTAACCCTTGCAACAACCAAAGAATGATCTGTATCACAGTCAGCACTGTGGTAACTTCGAGTTAATGATGTATGGTTCAGATGTTGTCTCCGTGTGATAATGAAGTCCAGCTGATGCCAATGGCCGGATCTTGGATGTTTCCATGTGACCTTATGCATCTCTTTTGTTTTAAAAAAGGAGTTTGTAATACAGAGGTCATTTCTAGTGCAATGCTCCAGCAGCCTTTGCCCATTATCATTCATGCGACCGATGTTGTATTTTCCAAGGCACACTGGCCATGAACTCGAGTCCTTGCCCACACGAGCATTGAAATCACCGAGCATATAAATGTAGTCGGATTTTGGAACTGCCTTGATCGCAGAGTCTAGCTGCTCATAGAACGTATCCTTCACATCATCAGAGGAAGCGAGTGTCGGTGCATATGCAGTGAGAATGGTGGCAAAACCACAAGAGGTTGCCAAGCGCAGTGATAATAATCTTTCATTACCTCCAGCTGGGATATCAATCATTCCCAGTAGCGAATTCTTCACTGCAAAGCCCACACCATGTTGCCTTTCTTCTGCCTGCCCTCTTCCCTTCCAAAAAAAGGTGTAATTGTTTTCCCTGAGTGACCCTTCCTCAGCGAGGCGAGTCTCCTGCAGGCCAGCAATATCAATGTTGAGACGATTGAGTTCAGCATCAATCACGGCCGTTTTTCTCACATCGTCAATATTTGTCATGTCAGTGGAAAATCCTGGACACATGGTTCTCACGTTCCAGGTTGCAAGCCGTAGCTTGAGGTTTCTATTCTTTTTATTAGTACCTGGTGCATTGGTTTTACAGCCTGCAATTCAGATTTTGCCCTAGCCCCAAGCACCCATTGAAGCAGACAGGCTGTGGCGGATCAGCACCCAATTGGCTGGGGGCTGCCCAGCTTGAGGCGAGCGGTAGCTGATCAGTGACACCTGTAGGTGTCTCCCACCGACAGAGGCAACGCGTGGCGCCCCATGTCTACGCCAACTGACAAGGACTTATAACCCGTATCAGTTGCCTTTCGCTTTGATTCCGAGACCGGTTAAGACCAGGGATGGAGTTATTGCCTCTCCATAGCACAAAGCCTGGGCTAAAATAAAGAAACCATGTGTTGCCCATGCAGCATGATCCCTCTCTCGGCCTGCCTAGTTCACTCCAGAGGAAAGTTGACACCTATAATCTGGAACAAGACAAGCTGCAGAAGCTGCCGGATCAGCAAAGCAATGCTCTAACTGTCCGCCTGTCGGAGCTTCGATCCTAGACCAGCTGCCAACCAAGGCTTAGGGCCTGGTCTGCCCTGCCATGACTTATTTTGTCTTTGGGTTGCATTTCCTCGCACCAGGATAAGGCTAGTACCCTCCCAATTGCGCTCTTCCGCCCGAAGCCGTTGGCACAATGTGGGGTGTCGGGTTTGGTAAGCGCCGCCCAACATTCGGCGCTGACAGAAAGCAGGTAGTACCGTCTACTGTCATACGGTAGCTCAGTCATATCTGACTAAGACCTGACTAACTTGTACACAGTGAAAAACTAGGGTTAGAATTAAACTGTAAGACGACACATATTATGGTCGTCACTAAGAAGAAGGAAATACCACAATGTAATATACAGGTAAATGAGAATATTCTTAAACAAGTGAATCGGTATGGTTATCTCATAACAGTTGAAGAGACTAGAGGAAGAATCACAAAGGCGAAGGTAGCCTTTTATAAGATGGGAAACATAACGACCAATAAACAGATGTCAACTGCAAAAAGAGAGTGTTGAAATGCTGAAGTGATACACAGAACCTGTACTTTTGTATGCGTTTTAAGCGTGGATAATGAGCAGACCAGCTGGAAAAAAAAAAACATCTAATGGCTGTGGAAATGTGGTTTCTGGGGGGAAATGCAAAGAATTCCATGGACAGACAGAAAAACCAATGACCAAGTCCTATAAGAAACAAATGAAAACCATACAATGATTAGAAAAATTAGACGTAGACAGTAGACGATATGAGAAGAAACATATTGGAGAACATGGTGACAACTGGCAAGATTGAGGAGAAAAGAACCAAGGAAGGCAGAGAAGTAAATACCTTGATGGTTTGGTCGAGACGGGAGCACAGAGCGGATCCACGTAATACAACTGGTGATCGTGTGGGATGGCGAAACATGACTGCCCACGCTCATCGGCATAGCACAAGGTGATAATGATATATCTTAATAAATACATTTCCTTAAGCACGTATCGACGTTTGTTATACCACGCTTCGGTGGTATCTTTCTCCATAATACTTTATTATGAACGTTGTTGTTTTGTTTTTTTTTTGGTTTCTTTTTCTTTTTTGGTATATATATATATATATATATATATATATATATATATATATATATATATATATGTGTGTGCGTGTGCGCGTGCGTGCGTGCGTGTGTGTGTGCGTGCGTGTGTGCGTGCGTGCGTGTGTGCGTGCATGCATGCGTGTGCAAGGAAAATCCTTTTTGCATTCTCTATTACTACGATTACACACTGTGGTTGTACACAGTGAGCAGCTGGGGTTGGAATTAAATTGTAGGAAGACACAGGTTATGGTCGTCACTAGGAAGAACGAAGTACCACAATGTAATATACAAGTAAATGGGAATATTCTTCAGCAAGTGAATCGATTCAATTATCTCGGAACAGTCATAACATCTGATGGCAGATGCCTTGAAGAGATTAGAACAAGAATCGCCATTGCGAAGGTAGCCTTTAGCAAGATGAAAAACATTCTGACCAATAAAATGATGTCAATTGAAACGAGAAAAAGAGTGTTGAGGGGATACATAGAGCCTGTTCTTTTGTATGGATGTGAAACTTGGACAATGTGCAGTCAAGCTGAAAAACATCTGATGGCTGCAGAAATGTGGTTTCTGAGGAAAATGCAAAGAATACCATGGACAGATAGAAAAACCAATGACCAAGTACTACAAGAGACAAATGAAAATCGTAGATTGATTAGAGAAATTAGACGTAGACAGTCAAAATTTTTTGGACATGTTATGAGAAGAAATGGACTGGAGAACTTGGTGACAGCTGGCAAGATCGAGGGGAACAGACCAAGAGGAAGACCGAGAGGAAAATACCTGGATGGCTTGGCCACATGGCATGGACGAGACAGGAACACTGAGCTGATCCACGACTCTGGTGATCGAGTGAAATGGCGAATCATGACCGCCCACGCTTTCCGGCATGGCACATGATTGATTGATTGATTACTACGATTACTAAACAAGCTGAACAGCGCATAAATGTCTTTGAATATAAATGTTATAGACGGGTTCTAAGAATATCTTGGATAAAGAAAAGTACAAATTCATCCATACTTCAAGAGCTAAATATTGAAAGAAGTTGACTATTAAAATTACACTAAAACAAAGAAAATTTAAATATTTTGGTCACTTTAAACGTCACGAAAGTTTGGAGAAAACAATAATGGAGGGTATATACCTGGGAAGAGAAGAAGAGAAAGGCCAAAGAGAAGATGGGTGCAGGATGTGGCGGATGATCTGCAGATGGATGTATCGGACTCGGGACATCTTGCTTATGATCGAGAGGTTTTCCGGAAGGTTTTAATGGGAGGGAGGTTCTGCAAAGGACATGCTACTGAATGAATGAATTACTACAATTCCCAACAGTTGTTGTTAGTATATATAAATGCCATGGCAGAAATATATCCAACTAGAATACACACCTCCTCGAACTTGTCATATGGTCTTGTGAAGAATATGTTAGTACAGCAGACAATAGGATACTGCAAGCCTTATCAGCGTTAGAAGAATGGATTAGAAACAAACTTTGCTAGTGAAGATCAGTGAGGGGGAAACAACATGTATATTCTTCTTCCTGTCAAATAAAACACTGTATTCTAAGTTTTTATTGGATGGGGATGTAATTGTGCCAGATGGAAGTTCCAATCTACCTAGTTGTCACAAGTATAGGCGGCCGGCTTGATACTGATAATATCTCCCAACGAGAGCCGATTGGTCTATAAAAATATGAGTCTAGCACTATATGTGTAATGTGATTAAGTTGTGCACAAGGGCCCTGTTTTATTATTATTAGATGTCACCTTTCGTTGTCGCATAACATGGAAGACATGGGCTGAGACAGATCGAACGAAACTCATTACAGCAGACCTTCAATGCTGAGATGGCACTTTATTGGTTAACTGATAGATTTATTGATTAACTGATAGACATGGGTGATGTAATGCCTTCCTATATAATTGCAAGTAGTGCTTCATATCGATTGCTGAACATGTCAGATACATATCCAACTTGAGTGCGAGTGGGGTAATTATTCTCCATCGGTGGAGTCCGTGAAGGGGGATTTATTCAATTGACCGGGGCTCCCAGGTGGATGCAGCCTTAAATGTGACCAGAAAATGTCTTGGGAAGTAAAAGTGACCGCCGTGATACCGACTGGATCATCCATCTGTTGCAGATTGGTCTATACAAATATGAGTCTAGAAGTATATGCCCAATGCGTTTTAAGTCACCTAACAATCAATGCGGTGATGCTCATCTTCTCTCAAGCTATACTATACATAAATGTATCGAAAACAGGGTGTGACTACTGCCTGGTTGATACTGGATTCCAGATGAACACAAAATATGCTCGACACTGGGATGCTAAATGCAATGACACAAAACAAAAACACCGATACAAGCCAACGTTTCCACCAAAGTCTATACAATTGATTAGCTTTAAGACACAAGTATCCCAGCCACCGAGTTGTAATCCACCATGCTACGATCGTATACTGCTTACAGGGAGCCACGGTAGCGTAGTGGCTAGACACTCACCTGTCGACACGGTGGTCTTGTGTTTGATCCACAGCTGGACAAATTAGGATTTACAAAATTGACATGGGCCCCAATGTTGACTCAGCATAAATGTGGTACTCAGAATGTCTTGGGAAATAAAGACGACCGGCGTGATACGGATCACATCACTCCGAGTGCCGACTGGTCTATACAAATATAGATCTAGCACCGCACGCCCAATACGACTTAAGGTGCCTGATAGAGTTCCTTACTTACTTATTAACTTACTTCCATAGTCTGTCATGTGTGGGTTGGCATCATTTTTTTTTTTGGTCAATTTTTTTTTTTTTTTTTTACAAAATTCTTAGGGAAGCATTAAGCCAGCTACAGAATGAAGGGCAACAGACAATGCTAGAGCAGTGCAGCAGAAGTGGTATCATGTAATAAGAATAACTTAACTGATTCAATGCCGAAGAATAATATATCGCCACATATGAACTCTCATTGGACAGCTGGAAGATATATCCTCATGTTAGGGTCATCATATTATTTGTTTCGTTTCTAGTATCTTACGCTGTTTTAACGTTCAGAGAACGGAAATTTACATTATAATACTTGTTTATTTGATGGTGTACAATGTATGGTCCGAACCCGTGTTTGGTTTGGCACTGAATTAGTTAAGGAATCACGGACAGGTTCAGAAGAGCAGCAGTAGTAGGTCAAGCCGGTGCGCTCTAACCTCTACCTTGTAGTGAATATATTGAGAGATCAATACCAGAACGCTTTATTCGTCTCCAGTCGTCTTCACTTGTCTTGCCACTGAACTCAGATGGACGCAGGCGAGAGAGTGAGGTCGACTAATTGCTCAACTCTTCCTCACTTTAATCCAATTCATCGCGCAAGTCATTCTTCATCCAATTTCTTCTGGATTGTTTATCAGCGACATGCTGGGAAATTAAACAACTTCCACACAGTCTGCCTTACGAAACTGTTGAAGATTAAATGGCAAGACAAGATCCCAGACACTGAAGTCCTAGAAAGAGCGTCCATGCCCAGTATCCACACTCTACTAATGAAAAATCATATTCGCTGGGCTGGTCACCTCACTCGCGTGCCGTATCACTGGCTCCCTAAATGAATTGTTTTTGTTTTTTTTACGGCGAGCTGCGTTACGGTAAACGCTCCCAGGGCGGCCAGAGGAAACGCTTCAAAGACACCCAGAAGATCTCTCTGAAAGCGTTTGGAATTCATCATGACACTTGGGAGACTGCTGCCTAAGACCGACATTCGTGGCGTATATAATTACGCAAAGGTGCAGTCACTTGTGAAGCAACCAGGACTGCAAGAGCTGTGAAGAAAAGGCTGGACAGAAAAATCACAGCAGGAGATCTTCCTCATGGAACGTCAAGCATTCTTTGTCCACATTATCAAAGAACATTCCGAGCCAAAATAGGCCTTATCAGCCATTTTAGAACTCACGGCTGCATACTTTCAACCCCACTGGATGACGTGAATGGTCAACATCATTTTTGATGGGCAAACAACAACACCAGACCACTGCGCACAAAGCTGTCACTTGCAGTGAGACAGCGAGCGATAAAGTGCTCTATACAGACGACTGTGGAATGTAGATAGATCATGTACAATAAGGAGACAAGCTGAGAAATATCTAATGGTAGCGGAAATGTGGTTTCTGGGATAAATGCAAGGAATACCATGAACGGAGAGAAAATCGAATGCATCAGTCTTTCAAAAACAGATGAAAATGGTAAACTGGGATATAAAGAATATGGGAGTACCACTATGTACCCGGGGGACTTGTAACGGAGCTATTAGAATACATGCTGAACGGTTCAGCGGTTAAGCGGTCGAAACCCCCTCGAGATTGGGATTTTTAAAAATCTACCTGGACTTCCAGATCTTTTTTTTTCTTCCTTATCCTTTACAGGACATCGCTGTCAACACCAACATTTTACCACTGTTGTTGATTTCTTGGTAAGATTACGCTCAGTAGTTTGCCATTGCCTTCTGAGCGACCGGCTCACTTATCCCGTAAGTCACCAACGCGGCGAGAACCGCTACCAATTCTCGCCTGCTGAGTTACCCTACGTCGATAAACGGGATTATCCAGATCTCCATCCATCCATCATGTGCCATGCCGATAAGCGTGGGCGGTCATGTTCTCCCATCACACTCGATCACCAGAGTCGTGAATCAGCTCCGTGTTCCTGTCTCGACCATGCCACGTGGCCAAGCCATCCAGGTATTTACTTCTCGGTCTTCCCCTTGGTCTCTTCCCTTCGATTTTGCCGGTCGTCACGAAGTTCTCCAAGTCATTTCTTTTCATACCATGCCCAAAAAAATTTGACTGTCTAAATTTAATGACTCTAATCAGTGTACGATCTCCATTTGTTTCTTCCAATGGCTATTTGTTTCAAGCAATGGCAAACTACCTTCTTTACAGATGCCAAGAATATCATGTACTGCTGTCTTCCAGATCTACCCACCTAAAATTAGTACTTGGAAAAGATCTCTCCCGTGTGTTGCCGGGGCCCATAAGGGAAGCAAAGAATAGCAACACTGTAGCCTACCACGCATGTCGTAAGAGGCGACTGTCGTGTGTGTAAAGAATGAATATCGTAGTAGTTATCTGTTCTTCTTTACCACTTTAGTGTCGTCCCTGGAGTGAGGGGAATCAACACCCACATTTGTTTTACTTCAATATCTCTATCCTGGAGATATCCAGCAGACTCCGTCCACAACACTCCCTCAATCTGAAGACACCTTCTTCTCACTCTTACTCACTTCTGGATCATGCCCCCTCTCATTCTTCCCCAACCTAACATACTTGACAACTCTAGCTTCAACAAATAAAACCAAGAAATTTATTAAAGCAAAGAGTATATGTAGGAGAAGTGGGTGTATGTGTATAAAGTGTAGAATGTGTGACGTGTACTCTAAAGTGTCTATAGACTCAGATCAGTGTTCAGGAGTATAGTCATTCTCATCACTGTGCTGAGAACACACTACCACCATTTAGTCCAGACAAGCAACCTCACCCAGGTGCTGCTCCTCCGGTCACGTGAAGACTTCCTCCGTTGTCTCTTGAACCACTAGGATGCTTGGACACCCATGACAAACACTGTCTAATGAGAGTCTTCAATCTGTTTAACACTATGAATTTCCTCTGTTATTTAAATGATTGTTATCAGAGAATTCTAAGACTATTGTCACTGTTACTGGGGAAATCTTAATGTATCTAGTGTCACTGGTTTTAAAGATTCCCCATAATAACACCACACTCTGACTGTTCTAGGTATCAGTATAAAGTTGTATGACTGTTCCTGGTATCAGTAGTGTATATCTACAATGTTCTGAGTGTTCAGTGATACACTTATCACTTGCTAAAACATAAATCTCATCAGCATGTCCTGCTCAGCAGAAGCCAGGTTCCCGCAAACCACCTTGGGTATAAGCCCAATGTAGCGGCCTCTCAGCAACTTCTGTCTTCAAATTCTGAGCCATCATCTTCTAAAATGTGTTAGCTTCACTGTTGAAAATCATAGCACACATACGTGGACCTGTAAATGGAACCTGTAGAATAGAGAATACTATGGTGAGGGCAACTCAATCCTGGCCGGAATTAGGTGAGTGTAGGCCAATAGCAGCACTCAGATCTATAACAGAGATCCGATCTCTGTCATACGGCCAAATAACTCATCATATGATCTGAGACATGGCAACACCAGGAAAGAATAAAGGAACGGGTAGAAACCCAGCAGATGCCCTACTGGAAGATCCTACCATTTCACATTCCTCTCCTCCCTCTCAACCATCCTTAATCTCTCTAATTATTATTCCACTACATTGTCCTCAACTCCCTGAGTAAAATGATATATCACTCAAGCTAGTTGAAGCCACACAATAGACTACTAGTGCCGACGCTCCTATGATACTTTCTAGCACCGCACTTATAGAACATTCTATCACTAATCATAATACATTATATCACCACACCTATAATACATTATATTACCGCACCTATAATACATTATATCACCGCACCTATAATACATTATATCACCGCACAGTACTTACTCTATTCCTAATCATACTCTTAGTTAGATATGATTAATAGCCTACGATATGCCTATTCCAGTTGCTAATCGAATCTAGGCGATCACAGACTGGATCTATGTCCGCCGATAACTATCAACAATTTGACACCCCTAGTTTCTTTCATGGAACACAACTCGGAAAACTGCACCGATCTTAACACTTCTGAATTTTTGGCCGACTCACTCCACTTAGCTAGTTAGTTAGTTAGTCGACAGATCATCCTCATTGCACATCGAACCATTCAGTCCATAAGTGCTCGGATCCCCTCCTCAGCAAATCCCGCAACGTGTAGCGGCTAACGACGCCAGTTCTGTGTTGGTTTATCAATCTTCTTTGGCTTCCTGCGTAGTGTTCTTGTTTGGCCACCCCTCTTTTAATTTGCTGCTCTCGCAGTCTGGCCATTGTTGTATATTCACAGTCATCACTTGGTTCTCGCAAAAGTCTTACTTCTCGTAGAGCATTCAGAATGTCGGCCTGGTCCATGGCGCGTCCGCCCTCCACAGTAGCCTCACCTGCGAGCTTGTCAGCCCGCTCATTTCCTTGTACTCCCGCATGCCCTGGCACGAAGATAAAACTAAACTTTGCCAGCCGAGACCGCTCCGGAGGCAGCAACCATTCTCTTCGGATCGACCCCTCCTCTATCCTCTTGGTCATGTTCATTGAGTCGCTAAGGAAACAAGCCCTAGTGAATGTCTGTGTCTCGAGCCATGTTATTGCTTTACTTACTGCCATGACTTCCATGGTCAGGCTACTTGTGGTTTCAGTGAAAGCACCAGAGTCCTTCTTCACAATTCTCCCTCCGGCCCGAGCTGTAAAGGCCCATGAGCTTCTCACATGTCGGACGACCGACCCATCTGTGTAGATGACCGCGTCACCGTCTAGCGAATTCTCGAAAATCAACGCTTGTACTTCAGCCTCAATAGCAGCCGGATTTTCTTGTCTGCATTTTCTATCTAGTTGGATGCAAACTGAAAAGGATGTGCAGAAGTCTGTTGGCACTTGCACCCACTCCTCGCCAGGTTCTAAGTCCTCAAGTGAACACATCTGTTGAAGAATGTCTTCGGCTTGACCCATCCACGACCGTCCTCTTTTTAACCTGCTGCACTTCACCTTCCTAATTTCACTATGCAGTGGATGTTGTGTGTTTGCGTTAATTCTGAGGTAGGCGCGTGCCCTGCAACCTTGTATTCTCTCTTCAATGGTTGGAAAATCAAGAAGGTAGCGCATCGCCCTGCATGCTGTATCTCTTGTACATCCAAGAATAATGCGCATAGCTTCATTCTGTATCCTTTCCATCCTTTCTATCTGCTTATGGCTGAGAGTCAGGATTGCCATTGCATACTCCAAAACAGACATGACCAGCCCCTTGTACAGAAGACATAGATGGCGCTGCTCACAGTTTGCTGCCGCCATCACCCGCATCGCTGCCAAACCCCGCTTGGCCTTTGTTATCACCTGGTCTATGTGCACATTATAAGCAAGGCTTCGATCAAACCGTATCCCCAGGTAATTCATTGCCTGCGTTCTTTCCACCGTCTCTGAACACAGCATTACAGTTTGTGTTGGAGTGTTGACAATATGATTATTCAACGAGAACCAAGTCACTGTTGCCTTTGTTGGGTTGACCAACATGCGATTGAGTTCGGTTTGTAGTTCCACAGCAACCTCCTCTCTATCCTTACCCTGACGATACACTAAAACATCATCGGCATATGACAATGTCCTGCCAGGTCCAGTGATCTGCTCACTGGTGATTCTCACTGTGTAGGCATTGAACAGTACCGGAGATAATGGTGATCCCTGTGGTAGGCCAGGATATATTGTTGTTGGTTCCGAAGTCCAACTGCCACATCTAAAAACTACTTTCCGTTGGAAGAGGGCTGCAGCGATCCAACTAAAGAGGAATGGACTTACGTTTAGTTCAAGAAGCTGAAACATTAAAAAATCCAGTGGTACTCTGTTGTGTGCGTCCTCAAGATCAATCGCTGCAGCTACGGTTTCAGTGCCTGAGTGGAAACCTTCATAGACATCCTGGGCAAAAACTGCTGCATTGGTCCAGGTTTCTGTTTTTGGACGGTACCCACCCAGGGTAGGTGGGAAAACACCTTGCCTCTCTAGTTGGCTTGATATTTTCCTGGCAATTACCTTCTCCAGCAGCTTGCCTATTGTATTCTGCATGGTTATAATTCGATATCCCTGAATTTTTTTGTGGTCTTTGTCAGGCTTCGGCAAGGGAATCAGATAGCTGTGTAACCATTCCTCCTTGATGCTAGCACTCCCTATACTGTTGTTGTACATGTCTGCTAGTTTCTCTAGCTCATTGTCGGTACACCTATTTATGTCGTCGTATCTTATGCCATCAGGACCTGGAGCACTGTTTTTTGATCGTCGAAGCACAGCCTTGATTTCTTTCACTGTCACTGTGTCTTCATCCGAAGTGTTCTGGGCCTTGCATCTGTCTGAGGTGACCTCCTTGGCCAGATTTCGGCCTCCCATGTCTGTCTGGTTGCTCTGCTCAAGGTAGCGTTCAAAGAGGGCTTTGCCCTTGTCCTCGTCAGTCCTCTGCCAGATGAGGTCAGCACCTTGGAAGTCAGAAATGCTCTTATTCTTGACTACACCACTCATGCTTTTATGTAGACGCCAGAACAATTTCAGTGACTTGTCTGTGCTTACTCTTTGACACACCTCTGCCAATTTTTCGCTTTTAACAACCTTGACCAGTTTTTTTAAATAGCTTACTTTTGTGTGCATCTCTCTTTCTAAGTGCAAGCAGGGACTAGGATGACCAGCTCTGTTCTTTTTGGCATTTTGCCATCTCCTTACAGCACTACGCTTATCCACCCAAGCCTTCTCCACCTCGAAACTCCACCACGGTGGCTACTCCCAGCTTTTTTTCCTGCCCTGAAACGTTCTGCGCTTGTCACGTCTTATTTTACTCACCACATCTTGCCCTGTACTGTCATACTGGAACGTCTTTACCTTTAGCTTGTGCTGCCTGGTTCTGCCTTTCTCCACCAGTATGCTGCAAGGGTGGTGGTCGCTGCCATGGTGTCCTAGGACACCCCATCTACACACTGTAGTGAGTGAAGGTGAAACTAGCGCCAGATCAATAGCACTGTCCTCATCGCCCGGACGGCTTGCTGTCCTGGTGACACAGCCACTGTTGATACAAACCAGGTCGATGGTTTCCAGTGCAGTCTCGAGCTCCTCCCCCTGTGTATTGAAGGAAGTGTTTCCCCATGATCTGCCTTTAGCGTTGAAGTCACCACAGAAAATAACATTTCTCTCGTGGCCTAATATGCCACTTAAGCACTGCCTCTTCTGGGCGTCCACACTGGCATTGCGGGCATAAACATTAACCAACACGAATGGTATACTTGAATGAACTCTCAACGCCTGTATTTGTATATCGTCACTGTCTCAACTGGACATGTCTAGCTCTGACGCCACCATGCTGTCGCGAACGAGAAACGCCATTCCCAGATGTCGTCTGTTGTAGAAACATTTGAAGCCGGCAATTTGGAGTAGCTGATCGCCCAGTCTCGTCTCCTGGAGTGCTACAATGTCGTTCCTGTAAACTAGGGTTTCTAAAATAGAGCCCCGTTATTTTACACTGGCACAGTTCCAATATAGAATACGGATATTCCTGAGTCCTAGACGGTGACACTTGAGTCTAAAACGCCTCAAACCACCACGCTTACCTTGCTTCTTTCTCCCTGCGCGGCTACCACGCCGCTTCGGTATGTTGACTGCTGACCGCTCGAAGAACACACGTTGTTCCGCCATGTTGAAAAAACGTAAACACAGACTGAGAAAACCACACACGCTGCTGAAAATTTACTCAAGGATGGCTTCGCTCGATGCACGAACTCCGTAGCACCCGCGCAGATCTTGAGTAGAAACTCCTGGTTTTACATCCTGGCACACCAATTACACGCAAGAGATGAATAAATCCATCCCCTACGCGAAAAAGTTAACGAACACAAAACAACATGACCGTTCGTCGCCATCTTGAAACCGGATTATTCCACTCCACTTGTTTACCGCAACTGGGTTTTATATCAGTGCTTGAGTGACGTCACCAAAAAGTCTAGATGCCAATCAGTCCAGAGTCTGGTTTTCTCCCTCCTATTCTAGACTAACTGGAGTCAATCTGTGGTCAAATTTGCTTTCATTTGGGGAAATTCTGTGTCCCGTACATCAATAGTTCAGCCTGAGAATTCCCCAAATCACAGAGTCCACCCCGCGTCTTGTCCAGACTCTCTGTCTTGCACTTCAAATGCCGTCTCCCGCCTTGCAGACAAATGACGCCGTTGTTCGTCTCGAGCAACAATTTTGTTAACAAAATGCCGACCGGTGTAGACATTGTAACGCGACGTATTTGTTCCCCGAACAAATCACATCATACAGATTCGCCGACCAGGGGTAGACATTTTGACGCGGCGTATCTTGTTTCTCAGTTAGAAACGACGTATTTTTCTCAGTCTGTACAACATCAAAGGATTACTTGTTTTTTTTTCAGACTAATGTCGGGTCTGGTTGTCATCGATCGAACATAACAAGTTTATTTTCCGCGACATAGGCCCCCTCCTAAGAGAGTAGTCCGCAACAACTCTTTCTTCTTGGAGGTTCGATCCACATGATCTATTACTCTTCTTCAGGAGCTGGATGTCTCGACAGGAAGTCCGCTCCAACATTTTCGGTATTTCCTCCTCCAGGGCCTTTTCTTTAGAGAATGGCACTGGGTAAACCTTTTGGCGAACAGTCTCTTGAGCGGTCAAAATCATCTCGAACTCCACCAACCTCGTTCGTCCTGGTTTATCAGTCAGTATCTCTTTATGAGGCTCGAGAACCTGGGTTATCTTTTCTCTCTCCTGGGAAGTCAGATCAGGGTTCACCTGCACATCTTTGTAGGTTTCCTGGTGCACCAGGGGATATTCCCTGCCCTCGTTGGTTCCCACTTGTGTCTCCACTGCAACTGCCATTGCCATGAGGTGAGCTGCTTTTTCTCCGGGTCTCTCTTTGTATTTCCGCAAGAGATTGATATGGAAAATCTTCGACTTTCCCCGGATCCGGATCTGATAGTTGGTTCTGGATATCACCCTTTCCACGGGAAATGGTCCTTGCCAACCTATCTCCAGTTTGTTGTTTCCCGTTGGGAGTAGCAACAATACTTTGTCTCCCACCTCTAGAGATCTGTCTTTAGACCTACGGTTGTAGTAAGCCGCATGTCTTTTTCTGGCCTTTTTCAAGTTTTGATTTGCCAGAGTCCATCCCTTGTGAAGTTTTTCTTTCAGTTCCTCCACATATTTGTAAGAAGAGATCACTTCTTCTGACGTCTCCTCTTCAGTCCAACTCCTCAACATGGCTTCCAAAGGTCCTTTGATTGGACGACCAAACAGCAACGTAGCGGGTGGTAGTCCTGTTGAGCCATGAGGAACTTCCTGATAGGCAAAAAGTGCTGCTGGGATATATTCATCCCACCTATCAGGTTTTTCCTGCGCCAGTTTCCTGAGCATTGTCATCAACGTGCCGTTGAAACGCTCTACTTGTCCATTGGCTTGAGGGTGGTAAGGGCTGGTATGGATATGGTTAGAGTGGAACACCCTAAATACCTCCTCCATAAGTTTTCCACAAAACTGGGACCCATTGTCCGTCAGTATTTGGTCAGGAAAGCCCAATCTGGTAAAGGCCTCCATCAGTGCGTCCGCCACTAGTTTCGAGTCAATCGTGGTCAACGGTGTGGCTTCACCCCACATTGTACAGCAATCCACCATGGTGAGTATGTACGTGTTCCTCTTCCTAGTCCTAGGAAGTGGACCCACAATATGGATGGCTACCCTCTCGAAAGGAGAGTTCATGATGGGCATTTCACCCAAGACCACCGGCGCTGTCCAGTGTTTTGGTGCCACCCTCTGGCACTCAGGGCATGACTTCACATACCGACGCACATCACCTGTCATTCGCGGCCAATAGTAATGACAGGAAATTCGCTGCATCGTGGCGGCAATACCCATATGCCTACTGAATGAGATGGTATGCCCCATATGAAGAATCTGGGAACGGTGGGCCTTCGGGACCACCAACTGACCATGTAGGTTGTCTCCCCTTCCGGCTCTCCTGTAGAGTATCCTATTCTTCATATAGTACTGCCCCCGTTTGGGTGGATCAGCACTTTTCTGCAGCTTTTTGTAGCAAGGACGTAGAGTATCATCCTCACTCTGGGCAGTTCGCAACTCCCCTGGCAGTGGGTTAGTCACATTTGCTTCTGCCTCATCCGTTCTCGTCTGAGAGCGAGTCTGTATTGCTCCCATATGGATTGGCTCCCTGGGCATTCCCAGAAAGACATACCGCCAACCGAGGATTACGGAAAAAATGGGATCGGTCAACACCGCGGCCTTGATGGTGCCGGTGACATATCTTGACCGAATCTCCACTCTGGCAATGGGCAATTTCATGGCTACAGCACTCTTCTGTGCAGGCTGTATCTCCATGGTTTCACCTGTGAATTGTTCTGGATGTACCAGATCCGCAGAAATCACGGCCTCCACGTCCAGTCCTGTGTCGTATAAACACTCCACTTGACGACCGTTAACTTCTACCAATTCCACTACAGGTGGTTTATCCTGGTCTGGAGTCTCTCCTTCGGCCTCAACCTGTTTGATGGGCTCCACCTTAGGTTTCCCGGGGCACGCGACGAATTGAGAGTCTCCTGACCTTCCCCTGCAGTCAATAGCATTGTGCGTATTCGACCTGCAGTAGTTGCACCATTTCCCTGTCCTAGATTTTCTTGTGCCGGACTTTAGTGAGCTCTCCTGCTGGTGAGCTTCCTTGTCGACCTTAGCATTGTCAGTGTCCACCTGCTTTGAAGTTACTTGACATGCCGCGAAGGTTCTTAGCCTTCGATTTGCAATCCTTCGTATTGTGAGAAGGTGACTTACAAATCGAACACCACTTCTCCGACCATGGTCGTTTTTGTGTAGAGCTCGAAGTGCTCTTGGTTTCCCCCTTCGTCTTCTCCAAATTCTCCTCTGAAGTTTTGACATATGGTTCCACCTTCTTAGTTCCTGTGGTCTTGGCTTTCTTCAGGTTATGGTTTTCCTGACTTTTGGTGTTGGTAGAAAGGTTTTCTGCTGCCTCCCCATGGACCTCGACGAACCGTTCTGCCAATTTCGTCACCATGTCGATTCGTTCCGCCTCTTGTTCTCCCAAGAATGTCCTGAGAGGTTTCGACATTTGCTTCCGCATCTGGTCGACTACCATGAGCTCTTCCAGACTCTCATAGTCATGCGCGAACCCAGCCAAATCCATCTACTTATGGAGATAGGCTTTCAGACGCAGACTATAGGCGGCGAACAACTCCCCCGGTTCTCGTTTTGCTCCTCAAAATTTTTTCCGGTAGGTATGTGACGTAACTTCGAATCGTTTCAGCAGAGCCGTTTTCAACTCGTCATAATTGTTCTCATGTCCTGGTGGCAGGCGAGAATAAACCTCGTAACCGGTCCCGTGTAAACCCTGGGATAGCTTGAGATTCCATTTGTCACGCTCCAGACCCATAGCAACCGACATAGCCTCAAAGCGTTGAAGGTACTGGTCAATCTTCTCTTTGTCCTCCTCATAGATCGCTAGAGGGAACTTCATAGCATGGTAGCTATGTCCACCTACTGGTGTTCAGCCAGGGAGAGAGGAACCTCCCACTGCTCCCTCAGTTTCCCCACTAGATTTCCTCTTGAGCTCGAGTTCCCGCATCCGGTACTCGTGCTCCCTTTTCTGAGCCTCTTGCTACGCTTCAAATTTCCTAGCAGCTTGTTCTGCTTCCAATTTCTTAGCAGCTTGTTCTGCTTCCAATTGCCTAGCAGCTTGTTCTGCTTCCAATTTCTTAGCTGCTTGCTCCAACTCCATCCTTCTCAATTCCAACTCAGCCTTTCGATCTTCCCTTTCTGCTTGAAGATACTCCCTCTCCACCTCCTGTACGTAATCTGTTAGTGCAGAACCTGACAATCCCATTTCTTCCCCCTTTGCCCTTAGTTCTGCCCCAGTTAATCTAGGAGTGGCCATTTTTCAGAGAGGTAACTCAGCAGATAGAGTATAGATTATCTCTGAAATCAGTATATAGATAATGACCAAATACAATTAATCTATATATTTTATAAAACACCACACAACACAACACAATCACTCAGTGACAAGAGTAGAATCAGGACCACAGACCTATGCAGACGTGTGAAGTGTGAACAGGTAAGATAAGTCCTAACCCCTATCCACATTCACTCTAGCTGGATTCTCACTAATAGGATATCTCCATCCTCTAACTAAAGATTCCGTGTCAAAAGATCCCTTGTTAAAAGACCCCGATTATGAAAGATCCCGTTGTCTAAAGATCCCTTGTACGTAAGATCCCGCTGTCCAAAGATCCCGTTTTTAAATGTCGTGTGTGTAAAGAATGAATATCGTAGTAGTTATCTGTTCTTCTTTACCACTTTAGTGTCGTCCCTGGAGTGAGGGGAATCAACACCCACATTTGTTTTACTTCAATATCTCTATCCTGGAGATATCCAGCAGACTCCGTCCACAACACTCCCTCAATCTGAAGACACCTTCTTCTCACTCTTACTCACTTCTGGATCATGCCCCCTCTCATTCTTCCCCAACCTAACATACTTGACAATTCTAGCTTCAACAAATAAAACCAAGAAATTTATTAAAGCAAAGAGTATATGTAGGAGAAGTGGGTGTGTGTGTATAAAGTGTAGAATGTGTGACGTGTACTCTAAAGTGTCTATAGACTCAGATCAGTGTTCAGGAGTATAATCATTCTCATCACTGTGCTGAGAACACACTACAACCATTTAGTCCAGACAAGCAACCTCACCCAGGTGCTGCTCCTCCGGTCACGTGAAGACTTCCTCCGTTGTCCTCTTGAACCACTAGGATGCTTGGACACCCATGACAAACACTGTCTAATGAGAGTCTTCAATCTGTTTAACACTATGAATTTCCTCTGTTATTTAAATGATTGTTATCAGAGAATTCTAAGACTATTGTCACTGTTACTGGGGAAATCTTAATGTATCTAGTGTCACTGGTTTTAAAGATTCCCCATAATAACACCACACTCTGACTGTTCTAGGTTATCAGTATAAAGTTGTATGACTGTTCCTGGTATCAATAGTGTATGTCTACAATGTTCTGACTGTTCAGTGATACACTTATGACTTGCTAAAACATAAATCTCATCAGCATGTCCTGCTCAGCAGAAGCCAGGTATCCGCAAACCAACTTGGGTATAAGCCCAATGTAGCGGCCTCTCAGCAACTTCTGTCTTCAAATTCTGAGCCATCATCTTCTAAAATGTGTTAGCTTCATTGCTGAAAATCATAGCACACATACGTGGACCTGTAAATGGAACCTGTAGAATAGAGAATACTATGGTGAGGGCAACTCAATCCTGGCCGGAATTAGGTGAGTGTAGGCCAATAGCAGCACTCAGATCTATAACAGAGATCCGATCTCTGTCATACGGCCAAATAACTCATCATATGATCTGAGACATGGCAACACCAGGAAAGAATAAAGGAACGGGTAGAAACCCAGCAGATGCCCTACTGGAAGATCCTACCATTTCACATTCCTCTCCTCCCTCTCAACCATCCTTAATCTCTCTAATTATTATTCCACTACATTGTCCTCAACTCCCTGAGTAAAATTATATATCACTCAAGCTAGTTGAAGCCACACAATAGAATACTAGTGCCGACGCTCCTATTATACTTTCTAGCACCGCACTTATAGAACATTCTATCACTAATCATAATACATTATATCACCACACCTATAATACATTATATTACCGCACCTATAATACATTATATCACCGCACCTATAATACATTATATCACCGCACAGTACTGTACTATATTCCTAATCATACTCTAAATTAGATATGATTAATAGCCTACCATATGCCTATTCCAGTTGCTAATCGAAACTAGGCGATCACAGACTGGATCTATGTCCGCCGATAACTATCAACAATTTGACACCCCTAGTTTCTTTCATGGAACACAACTCGGAAAACTGCACCGATCTTAACACTTCAGAATTTTTGGCCGACTCACTCCACTTGTTTACCGCAACTGGGTTTTATATCAGTGCTTGAGGGACGTCACCAAAAAGTCTAGATGCCAACCAGTCCAGAGTCTGGTTTTCTCCTCCTATTCTAGACTAACTGGAGTCAATCTGCGGTCAAATTTGCTTTCATTTGGGGAATTCTTTGTCCCGTACATCAATAGTTCAGCCTGAGAATTCCCCACATCACAGAATCCATCCCGCGTCTTGTCCAGACTTTCCGTCTTGCACTTCAAATGCCGTCTCCCGCCTTGCAGATAAAAGACGCCGTTGTTCGTCTCGAGCAACAATTTTGTTAACAAAATGCCGACCGGTGTAGACATTGTAACGCGACGTATTTTTTCCCCGAACAATCCACATCATACAGATTCGCCGACCAGGGGTAGACATTATGACGCGACGTATCTTGTTTCTCAGTTAGAAACGACGTATTTTTCTCAGTCTGTGCAACATCAAAGGATTACTTGTTTTTGCAGACTAATGTCGGGTCTGGTTGTCATCGATCGAACATAACAAGTTTATTTTCCGCGACAGCGACTAAGGAGGCTTGATGGTTCCGTCGCCCTGCTACTGAGTGAGTGCGTGGCGCGACACTGTGAGCTGTGAGTTTCGTGTGAAATGCTTTTGAATCTGCCTGAGGTTTTTTGGAACGTGACTGCATGTTCGGAGTGTTGGCAGGTGGCTATGTCCCAGAGTTGACCGGTTTTTGCCTTATGCAGAAATGCGTGGCTGCTGGGCTTCTGGTTGACTGCCACTGCCTTCAGCAATGAACTGTATTTTCGTGGACTGTGTGGGTGAACATCTAGGAAACATTCAGATAGGAAAATGACTGCCGATTCCATCAGAGATAAACAGGGTGTTTCGTGGGGGACTGGTGTGTTGACATTCTGGTGGCGGCATTATGCACAGTGTATCTGTGCGGGCTGTTGTTTGTCGAGACTCCTGTCTTTTCCACTTTTCACATTGGGCAGTGGGGAGCGTTTTGTGTGATATTCACTGGCACAGGAACGGAGCATAATGGGGACGACCCGTTGTTGTGAAGTTGGAACTGCGACTAACTAACTAACTAACTAACTTGGAAAAGATCTGTGAAATAAAGGAGGCAGCCTTGATATTGATGACATCACCATCAGTTGCCGACTAGTCTGTACACATCTGGCGCAGTACCATAAACTCAATGCGCCTTAAAGGCCTGTAAAATGCCCGTTTGTTTTAGCTTTCTTATTATATGCATATTACACCTCAAAGGCTTACAAAACAGGTTCGTTACCTTAAGATAAACAAAAGGAAAGAACCCCTTTTCACGCATTAAAGCGCTTTGGGCATATGGCGCTAGATCCATATGTATTCAGTAACCTTTAGCTCAAGGACAATACCTGGTATACATTTTAATCTGGATCGATCCAAGAGCTCAGGTTAAAGTTAAAGTTAGTTTCATATCGTTTACATGACGTCGCAGTCAACACCGGCATGTTTTTGCCGTTGTGATCTCTTGGCAAGTTTACATTCAGTAGTTTGAAGAGTTAGATCATTTGTAAAACTTCGAATCCGCCTGAATGTGGATCGAACTCTAGACCACTGGGCCGGCAGGCGAGCGTCTAGTCACTGTGCTACCTCGGCTACCTTCCGTTACATTACTTTTTTCTTTTACTGTCATTAAACACATACAACCACACATGGTCTGGATATAGAGGCATGGGATGGTCAAGAAAACAATGAATAGACAACAAGAAGATACTGCAAACAAAAATGAAGACTCAGTCAAGGCAACACATCTGGCCTTGGAATATAGGCTCTGCACATCCCCAAGGTTAATGGTCAGTGTGGGTTAGGAAGAGAGACAATGTCAACATAAGGCCAGAGGAAATAGAGACATTGTTAAGGTGCGCAACCTATACAAGGTACATCGTATATTTCGTCTAATTTCGAATACACGAGACGTTCAATTCACACCCAGGTGTCGTGTCTTCTCCCAATTTTTATCCTAATTAGGAACTATCCCGTGAATGTCCTAGACAAATGTCTTTCAAGTTATACTATTCTCACGTTTTCTCAGTGTATGTCCTATCATGGGCTAGTATCTTTTTTTTTCACCTCTTGATTTACCGATGTTTGTTTAGTTCTCTTCATGAGTTCCACATTAGTGATTCTGTCATACCAGATTAGTCCTTCTATTTTGTACATACACCATTTAATGAATTATGTAGTTTATTAGTAATCGTCATAGCCATTCTGCACTTTTCTGATCCATACGTTTTACTGATTTTACGTTAGAATTCAATATTTTGTTTGGTGATGCATGTTTCGCATGAATCCGAACAGTCTAAACTTAAACTCCACAACCTATATACAAGTATGTGGTGACGTCGTATATTCCGTAGAAATTCGGGGGGAAAACTAGACACTCAATCCACAAACCAGGTATATGAAGAGCGGGGTAGAAGGAGGATGGGGTCAGTGACACGAGATGTTCACAGTCCATGTCTTCTCTCCTGGAAGCCACACTAGCAGGTGGAGCGGACAGCGTTGTGATCGTTAGCGGTTAGATTTTCTATATCTTGTATACGAGAGAAACATCAGGATATTGGAAACGTTGATGATACACAAGACGATAGTCTTGCAGATAGCTTCATTGCAACGTAACATGAAATAGAGAAACATGTATATGTAGATATGCAATTGTATAGTGGTACTAAAATAGTATGACAGAATCACTAATGTAGAGCTCGTGGAGAGAACTAAACACACAGCGGTAAATCAAGAGGTGGGGAAAAGATGCTGGCGCTGTATAGTAATCACGTTAAGAAAAACTTTAGAATATAACCAGGAAATTCTGTCTGGTCCCCAAAAAATAATTAGAAGAAGACATACAAACACATAAAGAAGAGAATTAGAGCGGAAGAAGAATCGACCCAGAGACTATGTCACGAATAAATGTTATCTCGTGGAGATCTTGAACTCAGAATCACCGAACACATCAACGAGTTCAGCAGCCCCAATGTTGCAGTAGTTCCAACCCGAATTGTATTAACGAAAATAGTTCGTTTACCCTGGAAGACGTGCAGATTGGACTATGTATATCTCACCGCAGCTCCAGTTATTTAGACATCCATTGTATAAATGCTGATTTCTTTTATATTATCATCTGGGCATTTGGGAAAGACCATAACTTTGTTGTTTTTGCAAACCATTTACTTTCAATGACGTACTAAGCAAAAGAGCCCATTGACTGTGTGAAAAACAAGCCATATATTACATTGGAATTCCACTACTTCTCGTGTTTGGTCATATGACATTGCACGTTGTTTCTCCGCTTTCATTTCGTTCACCGAATGGCTCACACGGCATTTTTAGAGCCTATGTCTCGACTGTACTTATCCAGTGGGCCCTCAGCTACCATTTGACTATTAATTTTGTCGAATAATGTTTCTTAAATAGTCCGCATTGCACATCATTGACACCATTTGCATCATTAGATTTTTCCTCCAATATATTATAAATAATTATCAAGTTGCTAACAGATTCTAACGTAGAATATTTCACAAACACTGACAATTATATTTATATACTGGAATATATTACATGCCTACATATACACTCCCTCTCTCTCCCTCCCTCTCTCTCTCTCTCTCTCTCTCTCTCTCTCTCTCTCTCTCTCTCTCTCTCTCTCTCTCTCCGCCTTTCGTATGCACATGCTCTCATACACACATTAACGAAACAGCAGAAGCAGCAAGAGAAGCAGCAGCAGCAGCAGCAGCAGGAAGATGAAAGAGAAGAGGAGGAGGAAGAGGGCCCTACAAAAATAAACGACTGTGATTTTTGGGGTTAAAGAAATCGCTATACATAAACTGTTCAGAGACACATTATTTGCTCATTCCGGCCATCCTTTAGTAAAACGTTAATTGCTGATGCTTAAGTTTCCCTTCTTTCTTCTCCATCGTCTTTCAACTAATCTTCTTTCTGACCGTGTCTGTCCTGAGTGTTTGCGTAGTATGCAGCAGCCGATGGTCACTTTTGGACGTTATGGCGCAACTATACAAACAGATACATAATGTATGTCTGTACTGATAGAGCACAATGACTTTTGATAGAAAAGAGACCGTATTTCTATTCAGAAGACTAGTCCATTTGCCATTCCTTCGATCTCTTAGCATACATATCCAACCGTGATGCCGAGACAGCCAGCAGACGGCGATTGTCACAGATAATGGAGCAAAGAAAGAAACGTATACATATTTTATGTGCTACAGACTTAATGGCCATTTTGAGTTCGTAGTAAACAACAACAACAAAAAACAATATAAAAAAAAGCGAAAGCACATTTCTTACGAATTCCGTAAACCAGAGAACATAATAATACACGAGTGTATGTGTGTACGCGTAAATGTGTTAGTCATTTGTAAGAACCAGAGAACCTGGTCGACACTCAGTACTCTAAGGAAAGGTCAGATGAGCACATAATCAGACTGCAACTGGTACCAGTAGTATTGGGGCTCTTCGCTGGCTGTTGAAAATGAGATCGGAGCATACATGGGAACGTCCAGAGTGCTTTGAAGTCGGTTCTTTACTGAACACAACTGATCGTAACACATTTGTAAGGTTATAATTGGATTTAGTATGCAAGTCATCATCATCATCACCTTCTTCCACTTATGCCTCAAGCGGCGTGGGGAGGAATAATTGACGCTTCGGGGTCCGAAGGGTGGCTTTGGATAGTGTCATTCCGTGTGATTGTACAATGTCTTTGATGTCGTCAATCCATTTTCTTTTTTGGCGTCCTCTTGGTCTCGTCGCAGATGACTTTGATGTAGAGCCAGTGATGGTAGTTGATGGTTTTCATTCTAACGAGATGAGCAAACTACTTGATCTTCTGTCTGTCAATAAATATGGTACAAGGTGTTGATCCCACCGTCTGTCTGATAACAGCATTTCTTACTCGGTCTCGGATTTTTAAGTTGGTAGCTCGCCTCAGGCATCTCATCTCGCAGGTGTTGATTTTGTGAAAGTGTGATTTGGATAAAGTCCAAGCTTGAGATTGGTAGCATAGGGTTGGTGTGAATATGCTATTTAGAATTTGTCGTTTTGCGGACATGAGCATGTTTGGATGTTTCAGTATGCAAGTAATGACTTAATTTTGCTAATTCACAGCTGAATCTGTTATCAGAAATGAAATAGTAAAATATTTGTATTCCGCTAATGAACTATCACACGAATACGTATATGTGATCACTTATATGTATATCATAAAGTCGACGGCTGTGGCTTAGAGTTAGTGAGCACAGTTTTACAATCTCGCCACACCGAGTTTGAAATCAGCTGAAGGCATTGTGGGGTAAGATCGCTTTTCGTTGATTTTTACAATGGTATGTCGGCCCTTCACAAAGCAATGGCAATCTACTGAGCGTAAACTTGCCTAGAAAAGCATAAACAGTCGATAAATATTGGGGTTGATTGAGACGTTATGTAAAGGACATACAAATGACATTTTTAATATCATAATAGTGACAGGATTAGAAGCTGCAGTAATAGTAATTGTAGTTGAAGCAGATGGAGAGGAGAGGAGCCGCCGTAGTAGCAACAATATAGTTGCACTAATACAAATGGCAGCAGTAGCTGTAGTTGCTGCTATTTGTGTTATTCGTGTTGTAGCAATAACAATGTGGAGTAGGGGAGGAATCTAAGGAGGATTGATAGCACAAATGGTTATGGTAATGATTCCTATATTAATCAATTTTACCATATTAAAGCGACAATTTCCACGCCTGGAGGTGTTTTCGGTAAATTGTATACTATACTATTGGCACCTTGCCGACTTGACAGACGATAGTTTGTTACATTGTGCTTCAAAAAGGCATAATAACTACAACTAATGGCGGTGGCGAATGTGACTGATAACGCCAATTCGCGCTGTAAATGTTCGTCCACAGTGGATGCATGTGAACACATGGTCATTTCCACCATCACGCACCATCTTACGTCTCGCACGCTCGGTGTGGGACTATCTGCAATCATTTACTCCTTTGTCTTTATTCCATTTCTGATATTTGCCCTCCATGCAACACGTTCAGCGGAGGCTTGCTCCCAATGTGCATTATCAATGCCTGTATCAATCATGTCCCACTTACACACATTTTTGAATCGTAGTAAAGGCCGACCTGAGATCTCTTACCCATCTGTAATTCACCAAAAAAGATGTCCTTTGATATTCTACCATCAGCCATTCTCCTAACGTGTCCTATCGATCTAAGTTTACGAAGACTAAGCATGGAACAAACCGTCGCACAACCTGATCTTTCCAATACTTCAGTATTTATGATTTTGTCTTGCCAATTAATACCAAGTATTCTTCGCAGACACCGCATATGCAAGCTGTTTAAACGTTTCTCTTGGCGTGAGTAAGTTGTCCAGGTTTCACTGCCATAAAGAAGAGTACTAAGGACACAGACTTGATAGGCAAGGACTTTTGTTTTGGCATTAAGTTTCCTGTTCTCCCAGACTCTTTTTCTTTACCTCTTCATTGTTGTTGCTGCTTTACCAATCCTGGTGTTGATTTCCTGATCTAGGGATAATTTTATATTTACCTCTAAACCTAGATATGTAAAATGGTCTACTATCTCCAGTTCGGCGTCGCCAATAAAGATTTATGGTACCCCATGTGCACCTTGTGAAATAATCTGTGTCTTCTTTTTGCTAATTGTTAAACCAAATTCAGAACAAGCATTGGAGATGACAGATAGTAGACGTTGTAAATTCTTCCTCAGTGTGCGTGGTAATTGAAACGTCATCTGCAAAATGCATCTCTCTGATCAGTACCCTCCTAATTTTGGTCTAGGCCTTCAACCTCTGAGCATTGTAGAGTCCGCCATCTGAGCGTGAGTGAATGTATATACAATCATCCTGATCACGAAATGCATATTTCAGTAGAAGTGAAAAGTATATTCCAAAGAGGATGCGAGCTAGTACACAGTCTTGCTTAACTCCACTCTTGATTTCAAACTCTTCTGAAGTTGCACCATCAAACTTGATTATACCCTTCATGCCTGTGTGGAACGATTCCACAATAGACAGAAGAGGTGGTGGGCAGCCAATCTTCTTTAGTCCTTGAACAGACCTTCACAATTGACCAAATCAAATGCCTTTGTGAGGTCGATGAAGGCAATAAACAGTGGTTGATTCTGTTCACGGCATTTTTCTTGCATTTGTCGCAATGAGCATATCATATCAGTGGTAGACCGGTTCTGTCGAAAGCCACACTGTGATTCGGGGTAGACTTGATCTCCTAGGACTTGAAGTCTGCGCAGAACAATTCTGGCTAATACTTTCCCAACAATACACAGAAGTGAGATACCCCTATAGTTGTTGCAGTCGCTCCGATTGCCCTTGTTCTTGTACAGTGTTATGATGCTTGAGTCTTTGAAATCCTATGGGACTTGTCCTTGTCGCCAGCATAACTATGTTAGCTGGTGGATCTGTAGAGTGGGTGTGCCTTGCCCACTCATGATAACCTCTATTGGAATCCCATCCTTACCTGGAGCCTTGCCAGATGCAAGTTCACTTATAGCACGCTTAACTTCTTTATTGGTGGGAAGTGTGTCCAGGAGGTCAAGAGTTGGCAGGACATCTATGGCGTTGAGGGCATCATCCGCTAATTTGGTCTCACTTGAGTAAAGCTCCAAATAGTGCTCTACCCATCTATCCATCTGCTGTTTATTATCAGTGATGATTTCCCCAGTCAAGGTTTTCAGTGGTGCATTTCTCTTGATCATTGGACCACAGGCTCTTTTTTTTTATCCCTTCATACATACTTCTGACGTTTCCCTTATCACTTGCATTTTAAAAGGACTCACATAATTTGCTCCAATAGTCACTTGCACACAGCCTGGCTGCATTTTGCACATACTTCCTAGCTTGCTTTAGCTCACTGAGAGTGTTACGCGTTATTATTTCTTTGTTTCTTAAGAGAGCAATCATCTTTTCATCAATGATGGACTGCAGTGTCTGGCTGTTTGCCGCAAACCAGTCCTGCCTCTTATGATCCACAGTGTCGTAAACCCCTACCTCTGTTTTATAAGAGTTTCTTTAAGTTTACCCCGATTTTCACTTCCTGTACACTTTTCTGATTTATCAGTTACAGGGTCTTCAAATTGCTGGAACGCAAAGCACTTATCAGGATCGTGGGTGTTAACAATATTAATCCTGGGGCTAGATTTGTGTTTAGCTATGCAGATTCTCTTTGGTCTCAATCTAACCTTTGCAACAATCAAAGAATGATCCGTTTCACAGTCAGCACTATGGTAACTTTGAGTTAATGATGTTTGGTTCAGATGTTGTCTCCGTGTGATGATGAAGTCCAGCTGACGCCAATGCATCTCTTTTGTTTTTAACAAGGAGTCTGTAATACATAGGTCATTTCTGATGCAATGCTCCAGCAGCCTTTGCCCATTTTCATTCATGCGACCGATGTTGTATTTTCCAAGGCACACTTGTCATGAACTTGAGTCCTTGCCCACATGAGCATTGAAATCACCGACCATATAAATGTATCGGTTTTTTGAACTCCCTTGATCACAGAGTCTAACTCCTCATAGAACGATTCCTTCACATCATCAGAGGAAGTGAGTGTCGGGGCATATGCTGTGATAATGGTGGCAAAACTACAAGAGGTTGCCAATCGCAGGAATAATAGTCTTTCATTACCTCCAGGTGGAATGTCAATCATTACCAGTAGCGAATTCTTAACTGCAAAGCCCATACCATGCTGCTTTTTTTTTCTACCTGCCCTCTACCCTTCCAAAAAGAGTGTAATTGTTTTCCCTGAGTGACTCTTCCTCAGTGAGGCGAGTCTCCTGCAGGCCAGAAAGATATCAATGTTAACACTATTGAGTTCGACATCAATCACAGTCGTTTTTCTCACATCGTCAATATTTGTCAGGTCAGTGGAAAACCCTGGACACATGATTTGTACGTTCAGCTTGCAAGTCGTAGCTTGAGGTTTTTATTTTTTTATTTTTTTTTTTTTTGTTGTAAAGTACCAGGTGCATTGATTTTACAGCCTGCGATTCAGATATTGTCCTAGCCCTAAGCACCCATTGAAGCAGGCAGGCTGTGGCGGCTCAGCTCCAAACTGGCCGGAGGCTGTCCAGTTGGAGGCGGGCGGTAGCTGACCAGTGACACCTGTAGGTGTCTCCCACTGTCAGAGGCAACGCGTGGCGCCCCATCTCTACGCCAATTGACAAGGACTTATAACCCGTAACTGCTACCTCTCGCTTTGATTCCGAGACCGGTTAAGACCAGGGATGGAGTTATACCTCTCCATAGCACAAAGCCTGGGCTAAAATATAGAGACCATGTGTTGTCCGTGCAGCATGATCCCTCTCTCGGCCTGCCTAGTTCACTCCAGAGAAATTGTAACACCAATATATCTTGAACCAGACAAGCTGCCGGACCAGCAAAGCAATCCTCTAACTGTCCGCCTGTCGGATCTACGATCCTATACCAGGTGCCAACCAAAGTTTAGGGCCTGGTCTGCCCTGTCATGACATTTTGTCTTTAGGTTGCATTTCCTCGCACCAGGATAAGGCTTTTACCCTCCAGTTGCGCTCTTCCGCCCGAAGCCGTTGGCACAATGTGGGGTGTCGGGTTTGATAAGCGCCGCCCAACACTCGGCGCTAACAGAAAGCAGGTAGTACCGTCTACTGTCATACGGTAGCTCAGTCTGACTAAGACTTGACACCGGTAAACTGTGTAAGCCCATATTTATAGGCCTTTCGGCACGCGATGGGTATTGTGATCTATATGAAGCCGGCCTCCTTACTTCCAGGACATTTCATGCCAATCATAATTCGACTATATCGATCTGGAAGCCTAGATCAATTTTTTTTTTTAATTAATAAAATCTACGCTTCTATGAGGCTCTAAGGCAGTGTTTCCCAACCTTTTTTGTACCATGCCCCACTTAAGCCTTTCTAAAATTTATATTGCCCCCCTCCCCCGCCCCATGCCCTCCCCCCCCCCCCCCTCAACATATACATTATTTTTAATATTCAAAAATTGAAATGTTCACTAAAGAAACTTGAATGATAGGTTTTAGGAAGAAATAACTAGGTAATTATTGAGCAAACACAGTAAGTAAATTTTCAAAACATATAATGGAGAACTGAAATTCAAGTACAAAATAATTTTAATGAAAGATTTTTCTATATTATTTTAATTATTAGTAATTATTTATTATTTAAATATAGTTAGATCCTTGCGCTTGATGCTTGCTGCAAAGAGATCTTATGTCACGTTCCAATTTAGTTAACTTCAGTCTCAAGTCTCCCCGTTTTGTTATATTCAGCCGATTCCTTCCATTTTCGAATTGCCCCCCTTAACAGTCAAATTGTCCCCCTGTGGGGCGTGGGCCCCACGTTGGGAAACACTGCTCTAAGGAATGTCATTTGAGCCAACTGGCACACGTACTGACCACTCTGCTACGGGGACTCATAATATAGTTGTTTATTTATAATTAGTTGTGAATATATGTTTAGAAATAAACTCTGGCCTAGTCAGTAACAATGAAATCAGCTATGAGTGAATTACGTGTCGAGGAAATTATGCCTTCGTCCACAGGCACAAAAACAACTCGAAATACATGAACATGGCTACACAGATCATTCAAGTGAAATCGTGGCATTACTTTAATTAAATAAATGAATAATTGAATATCGATATTGTGTTTGAAGTAAAAACGTGGTTTAGAAAACAGAGCACGCAGTTCTATACGGCCGGTTTGGAAGGACTGGTAAAACTATGAGATAAGTGCATCAATGTTCGTGCATATTATGTTGAGAAATAAAGGGACAATGTATGTGTGAAAATAAACTGGCTTCGAGTTGTTATCATATTTAGTTATTTTTCTAGAGCCATTTGTGACTTACTTATTAACTTACCCTCGTAGTAGTAGAAGTAGTAGTAGTAGTAGTAGTAGTAGTAGTAGTAGTAGTAGTAGTAGTAGTAGTAGTAGTAGTAGTAGTAGTAGTAGTAGTAGTAATAGTAGTAGTAGTAGTAGTAGTAGCAGCAGCAGCAGCAGCACTCGGAGCATCAGCAGCAGCACTCGGCAGCAGCAGCAGTAGCAGTAGTAGTAGCAGTAGTAGTAGTAGTAGTAGTAGTAGTAGTAGTAGTAGTAGTAGTAGTAGTAGTAGTAGTAGTAGTAGTAGTAGTAGTAGTAATAGTAATAGTAGTAGTAGTAGTAGTAGTAGTAGTAGTAGTAGTAGTAGTAGTAGTAGTAGTAGTAGTAGTAGTAGTAGTAGTAGTAGTAGTAGTAGTAGTAGTAGTAGTAGTAGTAGATGTCGCCACTGCTGAGACTAATATTGTTAATATGGTATAGCCACATTGTAGTATAAACCTTGTCGATGAATTGCTTATCCTGTCACAGATTTAACAGTAGCCGGACTCTTTAACTCAAATATTGTCAGCACGGTGAAAGGATTACGAACTCAATTGGTAATCCCCGCATACCGTATTCGAAACACAGCTGCGGGCGGTTTGGAAGCAGATTGCCTTGCGTTGT
This sequence comes from Cepaea hortensis, assembly GCA_963921405.1. Lineage (NCBI taxonomy): Eukaryota > Metazoa > Mollusca > Gastropoda > Stylommatophora > Helicidae > Cepaea > Cepaea hortensis. The sequence goes on along the minus strand of OY992885.1, from coordinate 55,735,699 downwards.
TCTATATACAATGGTGTGAATAGCCGCTGTTCACAAAGCAATGGCGAACTACTGAACATAAACGTGCCTGAAATCACAAACATACACAAATGTTGGCGCTGACTGCGACGTCCTCTAAAGGACTAACATTATTGTCAGCACAAGCGATTCTCCCACGCAAACTGTCTGTCCTATCGTATCTTAAGAAGTGGTATGCCTACCTAACCTAAGATAACCCCAGTAACCAACGATTAAAGATGACCTTATTGTTACTTTGGCAACAGTAATACTGCACCGCTCTACTCACGTAGACATGATTGATTTAACAGAAAATCACTGTGGGGGTCAAGATGGCCCGGGATGTGTCATATCCACGTAAGCAGAATACTTTTTATTGGAGTAAATCAACGGTTTTCAACCCGCGCCGCAAGGTGTTCTGGGGAATTGAATCGCGTTAGGGCGCCAGTGATAAGAGTGATTGTGTTTCCTAATTATCTATAAGGTGAACACTTCTTGTACTTTGCCGTTTTCGTATTTTATAGTAAGCGGCTAAGCATCTTTAGAGGGAAATGTTTATTTATTTTGCTTGTGCGTGTTTTTCCACAGAATGACCGACGGCAGTTTGCTGTTTAAATGAAGAAGATCGTGTATACATTATTATTATTATTATTATTATTATTATTATTATTATTATTATTATTATTATTATTATTATTATTATTATTATTATTTTAAGCGTTCTCCCTGGCCGAGGGGGTTAGCAGCTTTCTCCGTAACCCCGAATACTCTCGTGGTTGACGTGAGCGCACGAGAATTGGAAGCGGTTCGAGTTGCTCCAGTGAATTATTAGAGAATGGAGCCGGTCGATCACTGAGCGTAATCTTGCCAAGAAATCAACAATCAGCTGAAAGATGCTGATGTTGACAGCGATGTCCTGTAAAGGATATGCAAAACATTTATTTATTTATTATTATTTTGAAATAATGTTGAGAATATTGTGGACAAAGAAGAAAATAGATGCCGGGGTAATAACTTGAAGTGTTAGAAGATCTCGCATCAAAACCATAAGGAAAAGAGAAATTAAAATTATCGGTTATGTCAACAGAAGAGCTGCAGTATAGAAATTAGCTTTATGAGGTAAAATTCGAGACAAGAGAAGACAAAAGGAAGATAAAGAAAGATGAACTTGGATAGGCAACAAATGATACAATATGCAACACCAAGTTCATGGGAGAGGGGAATGGGGGAGAGTCATGATCGCCGATATCTTCTTTAGACGAGGCACCCGAAGAAGATTATATTTGAGAAAACCTTTCAAAATTTCACTTGCTCAAAATACAAGTTAGGATGATGTCTGTGTTTCGCTACAGTGTTTACTATCCATTCCATAAGGCAACCGCAGAAAAACTGGTTGGGCATGAGAGCCACGAGCTAAAAAAGGTTTTGAAACCGCTGGGCTAGACGATAGATCTGTAACATTTTACAGATGATCTTATGTGTCTTCGATCTATGCGGAATTCCCTGTTTTAACAGACAATGCAGATGATTGGCTTTGTTGTCTCGGTAAACAGTTCTTGTCATGAGTAGCGTCTGTTGCGAAAGTCCATAGACACATTTCCCCTAAGTGTTCAATAGCATATATGTCAAAGAGTGGGGGTGTGAGATGAGACAGAGAGCCATGGTAATGATTTGTTGAGATTCTCGAGCAAAACCACTTGCTAATTGGCAACATGACGAAATGAACGTCTGACATTGAAGTATTAATTGCCACCTATAATAATTTGTTGGTCACGTTATGAGAAGAAATAAATTGGAGAACTCGGTGACAACTGCCAAGATCCAGGGGAAGAGAACAAGGGAACAGAGCAGAGAAGTAAATATCTGGATGGCTTGGCCACGTGGAATGGTCGAGACAAAAACACTGAGCTGATCCACGACTCTGGTAATCGGGTGGGATGGCGAAACATGACCGCCAACGCTTATCGGCACGACACATGATGATGATGATGATGATGATGATGATGATGATGATGATGATGATGATGATGATGATGATGATGATGATGATGATGATGATGATGATGATGATGATGATTTTAAAAGTGTAATGGAGCTGTCGACCTGTTCATAAAGAAGCATTCTTTAGATACGAATACTGATGAAACACTCAACAGCAGAGGCATAATTAGAGTCTGGAGTCCTTCAGAACTGTAACTTAGTGTCACTCATTACGCTAACTAATAATGTGATACAATGGGTAACTGATAGTACCACAGAGTATGGCAAATCGTGGTGTCGTAAAAATACGGTAATTCATAACGTCACCCAGTACTGTAGCTCTTAATGTCGCCCAGAACGTTAACTCATATGGTATGTCAAATTACGTCACTGAACATGATGCATTCTCATGTCTGCCAATCCCCCAATGTATTATTGATCATTGTTTTCGCGAGGAGGCGGTTATGATATCTCCTCTCTTGACCTCAAAGATGTCATCGACTTGCTTGGCCATGCCTCACTCCCAAGTCACGTGGTCTGGTTGGCGTCAGTTTCGTCACCCAAGTCCGTACAGAAATGCCTGTATCAGACTTGTTCGTGCTTCTTCCCATTTGTTTCGATGCATTATTTGCCGGTTAGACCGCGTTCGCTTAGACAAGGCCGTAGCTGTGTCTTCTTTGTCTACCCTCGGCATTGATCTTAACCCATCATAATTCTGAAGTTTGCCATTAGCATGTTGTCCAAAGTGGAAACACCAGCAGCTTTATTCCAGCTGTCCATCTCACTTGCGACGAACTTTCTCTCGTGGAATGTGGAAATTAAAGTTTTGCTCGGATAAAACAGAGATGGAAGAGAATACTTTTTATCACTTGCCATTGTAATCGTCGGATATTTGAATGAAGGTAAAGTCTGATAAATCATTGCGTTTAACTGTTAGCATTTTGTATATATCTCATTGTCTAATCTTCCTTGTTCTGTGAAGTAAAGTAAAGTAAAGTAAAGTAGAGTAAAGTAAAGTAAAGTAAAGTAAGTAAAGTAAAGTAAAGTAAAGTAAAGTAAAGTAAAGTAAAGTAATTGACCCTTTTACGCCTTGGGGCGTATTGGGATTACGGGGCTAGTCTCATGATTTTTAGGTGGATCGGCACTCAATGGGTGATACGGTCAATATCATGCCGAACGCCTTTGCGTTCCAAAATATGTCATGGCACCCATTTTAGACTGGGTCGTTTTGCGATCCCATGTAAATTTAATATTCGTCTGTGAAAATAAGAGCCATTAATTACGAATAGTAATAAATAAAAGCAATAATAATAAAATGATGGCGTGACATAATGTAGAGGCATTATGAGAAATGGCACATAGAAATCGCTATTGGAGGGTATAGTACCAAAATTATAAGAAATGCAGATGATACAGTCTATCGACTTGGCATTAAAAAAACTGTTTGCATATCCTTTACAGGACATCGCTGTCAACATCAGCATCTTTCAGCTGGCTTTTTTTTTTTTTTTTTTTTGGCATTTAATGATGATGAATTTAAAGGCATGGACTCGATATTTGGTGTTAGTTTCACATTGTCGGTCACCGATATGCACACACTAATGTAATATGGTAGAACAATGGCTGGTCGTTTTAACTATTAGAAATATGTGGTACCACTCTGACGAGGCTGACTTAATCATATAATAATATAAATATATACAAGAGACAACATTGCGATTATAGATACAATTCAACGAACGAAAGAAGAAGAGGAAAACGAAACAGTAGCATCAGCAGCAGGAGGAGGTAGAGAAGGAGGTGGAGACAACTCAACTTTGCCACAATTAAATATCTTATCTATATATGGAGACAACTCAACTTTGCCACAACTAAATATCTTATCTATATATGGAGACAACTCAACTTTGCCAAAACTAAATATCTTATCTATATATGGAGACAACTCAACTTTGCCAAAACTAAATGTCTTATCTCTTTATGGAGAAAACTCAACTTTGCCACAATTCAATATCTTATCTATATATGGAGACAACTCATCGTTGCCACAACTAAATATCTTATCTATATATGGAGACAACTCAACTTTGCCACAACTAAATATCTTATCTATATATGGAGACAACTTTGCCACAACTAAATATCTTATCTATATATGGAGACAACTCAACTTTGCCACAACTAAATATCTTATCTATATACAGTGACGCTGGGACATTGCAGACACCTTGGGTGTATGAGGCAGGGCGTGCGGGTGTATGAGGCGGGGCGTGAGGGTGTATGAGGCGGGGCGTAAGGGTTATGAGGCGGGGCGTGATGGTGTATGAGGCGGGGCGTGAGGGTTATGAGGCGGGGCGGGAGGGTGTATGATTCTGGGTGAGAGGGTTATGAGGCGGGGCGTGAGCGTGTATGAGGCGGGGTGTGTAGGTGTATGAGGCGGGGCGGGAGCGTGTATGAGGCGGGGCGTGAGGGTGTATGATTCTGGGCGTGAGGGTGTATGATTCTGGGCGTGAGGTGTATGTGGCGGTGCCAGTGGGTGTATGAGGCGGGGCGTGTGGATGTATGAGGCGGGGTGTGAGGATGTATGAGGCGGTCGTGAAGGTTATGAGGCGGGGCGTGAGGGTGTATAAGGCGGGGCTTGAGGGTGTATGAGGCGGGGCGTGAGGGTTATGAGGCATGGCGCGAGGGAGTATGAGGCAGTGCGGGAGGGTGTATGAGGCGGGTTGGGAGGGTGTTTGAGGCGGGGTGCGAGGGTGTATGAGGCAGGCCGCGATGGTGTATTAGGCGGGGCGTGAGGGTGTAAGAGGCGGAGAGCGAGGGTGTATGAGGCGGGGCGCGAGAGTGTAGGAATCGAGAGACATTGAGAGAGATCGAGAAATATTCCGGCAGGCCGTGATGAGAGAGACTTTCTGCCAAGGACCTGCTACATGATCATGGTTGTGAGACCGAAGGAAAGAAAGTGTCGTCAGCATGGCGGCAGATGTGGCTGGCAGTGTTTTGAACACGATTGTCGACAACTGTCATGTTCAAATAGTTTCCGATTTGAAAAATATCCACTGCTCTGGAGGATTACAATATTGTGAACTAATGCAGACACACAGAGATTGGGAGGGGAGAAAGGGAAGAAGGGTGTGAGGAGAAGGAGCGGGACTAGAGGCAAAGAAATTGAGAGGAAGCAATGCTAGAGTGAGATAGGGGAAGGGAAGATATAAAATGGAAGAGAAGAAGAAAGAAAGAGGAATACATATATAGGGACCGGATGAGAGAGAGGAGAGAGAGAGAGAGAGAGAGAGAGAGAGAGAGAGAGAGAGAGAGAGAGAGAGAGAAGGTTGTGGGGGGAGGGGTGAGACAGAAAAAGTGACAGGGAAGGATATGAGAGGGAGAGAGTGAAATAGGAGTGCAGATAAGGGAAGATAGCCAGAAGGAGGGAGAGAGGAAGACGGAGAAAGGAAGAATTTGAAGTGAAATAGCGAGGAAGAGGAAGACAGAGAAATGAAGAGAAACAGAAGGGAGATAGAAAGAAAGAGGGAGATAGAGAAAAGTTGAGCGGAAAGTGATAGGGATGAAAAAACAATACAGAGAAACTTGTAGACATAAATGAGAGTGAGAGATAGAACGAAGAAATCAAGGAACAAAGAAGACGAGAAGTGAGAGGGAGAAAGAGGAAGAGGAAGACCTAGAGGAATAACTGAGGGAAACTAGAGGGAGATAGAGAAGGCAATGAAGACATGAAGAGAGATACACAGAGAGGCAGAAGGAAACAAAGAGAATCGGGTGATAGGACAGAAGTAAGGAATGCAATATGAGACAGAGTTGGATTGAGTACAGGAGAGAAATATAGATACAAAGAGAGTGCAAATGACAGAGAATGAGAAAGAGCAAGGGAGGGGTGGTGGTAGTGTGTTGCTTTCAACAAACACCCTCTTAAGTGAGACAGTATGAAAATTTAAAATACCGCCTAATTTTACCGGGGAAATATAAACTGGAATATTTTTGAAACCGAAAGGTCAAGGGCCAGGATTGTTTTTAAAATAGTCATAGGTTGAGCGGGAGTGCATGACCGAATAGCGGCAAGGCAATCCTCTATTGTTGACTAGCAGTTTCTCAGGGAGAGGAGTGCCAAATGTATTGTACACTTTGGGTTCAAGCTGTCAGACGGACAACAGGTGAATGTTGGGGGTAGCATAATTTATGAGTACAGGCGGCATTGGAAGTGACCTTAGCTGTCAGAGGGGAACGCTATACTCCAAATTTATGGACCCAACCATGAACCGGAAAAACAATGTAGATTTGGGTTAATGATATGATGATAGTATGCAAATTAAGCAGGGTACGCGAGGTACCGATTGGATGACAAGGGACAGCGACGTCACGTGATTCAAGAAAGGCGCCAACTCGAGAAGTAATATATATATACTTTAGGATCCAGTCAGTTTAGACAGTGTGGAACGAGCAAGAGTGCGGTAGCAACAGGGCCGGGGGCTGGGCTATCGCCCAGCCCAGGAAGTGTGAGTTGGGAACTTCAGCAATGGTGATGTCCATATACCAGGCTGTTTAGTGTCCAAGAAGATGAAGAGGCAGTAGTAAAGACGGAAAAGATGCACATATCACAGTTTCGTCTAGACTGCCGAAGAAACGCAGGTTGGTCAAGGATCTGTGAACCATTTATTCCAGATAGATAAATCTGATGGAGTGGAACGCAAATTCCGAGGATCACAAAATGGCGTGCAATCCATTTGAGAAGGACTGTTGGCTAAAGAAGAGCACTCAGTAGTTGCAGATGATGGCTAACGTCAGATAGGACAACCACTAGCTAGACTGCGATCGGAATCACACGGGAGACACTGCGATCGGAATCACACAGGAGACTAAGATCAATCGGAATCACACAGGAGACTAATGGCAAAAATGATTGGAAAGGTCAAGTGGGATGTCACGAATTTGCAGCCTTTACTTCCCAGAACAATTTTCGGTTCACTTTTGATGGGCCATGTAGAGGATCAACAGACGAACAAAACTGTTTTCTCTATATTCAAGGCTATACTGTCTTGACGTAAGCTTGCAAAACCTGCAAGTAAACAAACCACCAGGAATGGCTTTTTATTTGGGAAGTTAATTTGACACCAGTACCGGTCACCCCCAGAGGTTATCAATCCAGCCAGACGGGAGGGCAGACTCAGGGGACTGAATAGTAATTAAAACCAACCAGGCATGACGCAAGCAAACCTGGTTTACCAACAGAGTTGTAAACTGGCTGTTGACCATGAGAACCTAATTGTCCCCTTGACATGACACCTGATAAGAATAGCTAGGAAATCGCCCAACCGCGATGGCTGACCCCATCTGGTAGAGACTAGAGGCGCAAGGTGTGAAATCACTGATAAGACTTAGGGGGCTAATAATTGTCAGACCCACAGGTGTGAGAGCTAGTGTGCATGCAGAAGAATTTTTATGACTGGACAGACTTGGAGTTAATTGCAATTAACGTCAGGGGGAGATAAGAATTTATGAATGGAATTCCGGGGAGATAAGTGTCTACTGCTAGGCTAGGTATAAAAACCCCTGCTAGACTTTTTCCCTTTAGATTAAGTCTGACTTCAGAACAGGTAGGCAGCCAGCTCAATGTTTGTATTCATATGTATGATTATTATGTTGGCTTCTAGGAATTATTTCTTAGTAACTAGTCAGTCTATATCTGATCTAGGTTATTTTCAAGAACTATCATTGTCATGTTACTTGAGTGTTCTTTCTAAGTTCTGGGTTCAATATAATTGTGCTTCATGTATTACTCTTCTGAGAAGTAGAAACTTGTGAAAGGCATATCATTGTCTAAGTATACTTTTAGGTGTCTTGGTAGATGCTTGTCATTTCTTTGTACACTATCCTAGTTGCTTTTTGGTGTGTGCATTTGTTGTACAGAATATAGTCAACTGACTATTTATTTAATTCTTACAACAGCAATAACTAAGTGGTGATTAAACCGGGCACATCAGCAAATATGGCTGGTCTGTGTGGTCACTTCAATTAGACTTGTTGTATATCTCATTTTGTAGCTATACAATATTAGTACTCATTAATAATGCCTGATGCTATTATGTTGAGTATCATTATATGTCCATCTTGAAGTAATATAATGTTTACGGATATGTTGGATGTATGTATGTGTAATTTCATACGAATATACGATGCTAGGAATAGACTTCGTACACATTCTTTTTGTGTATATACGTCCCCTTTCGTATACATACAAACTCACTAAGGCATTATGCTATGATGTTAAAGTATCATATGTCTAGTTTAATCAATATGTTTATGTGTATTGGGTGTTTGATATATTGATTTGTCATATGCAACCCTACCAATATGAAGTGTTATGCTATTGTCTGTGCATTGGCACATTGTCCAATGATTGTGTTGGAAGCAGAGGTGTAATGGTACAGACATTACCCACAATTGGTATAGGGTGCTAAACTTTCTCAGTGTATTGTGGGCGTTCGTCCACGGTAATGCATGGAAACCTGGCACAGCTACTGGTCACGGCTTGTAAGCCCGAATGATCAGGCATTATTATAATACCATTACCGATCCTGTGAGCTGCTAAACCAATTTTGGAAGGAGCGGCTGTACGACACAGAATTTCTGTATTAGCGACATGGACATGGGGCGGCAGAAATGTAATCATTACAGGCGTGTGAGACACTTGAAAAGCCCGTCCCAGACTAAAGACAGTAGAGAGAAGGAGGATGGTGAACGCAGTAGAGCTGGAAGATAAACTTGTCCAGACTGGTCATTGTATATGTTTGTGTTATGATATGTTTTAATTAGGATTGCGCTGATGTAGAACTGATATAACACATTCTTGACTTTCTTTCAAGCTCTCACAAGGAGCACCTATGTTGTAGATCTCAAGTACGAGTGACGACTAGGAGTGTCAGGACTGACAGGATCGTCAGAATACTGACAAGCTGTTTTTCTTTTTTGAGTCTACTGAACAGTGGGGATCTGGACCACAGATCCAGATAGATCAAGTAACAAGTAAAGTTACGTAATGTTTGTCATCAATATCAATATGTATATGATTTCATCATCCTCATATTGACAATCATCCTATGTCTATTGTTATGATTAGTAAATAAATGTTGTAGTATTGTAACTCATAGTTCTGTCGTTATATTTTAATTCCAATTGTGCATACGTGTTGTGTGTGTACATTGGTGGGGGTTCACTTACACACCAAGGAAAGGAGCAGTCAGGGAGAAAAACCTGTACTAGGATAGTTGTCCTTAAACTTTAATTCAGACTTAAAAATCTATCCTAGCTAATATTCTCTTTCCTATTCCTTGGCGAATATTCAGCACAGTTCATTTCAATTTTCTCACGAGCCACTTAGAGCTGTACGTTGGATATTCATGGGCCTAATCTATAGTTCAGCCATATAGATTTTGTCCCTAGTCAGTTTCTGACTATTTGGGGTTGCTCGCCAGTAACTAATACTTTCATCTAGCCGGTGGGGCACCCCGACTTCTGACATGGGATTCACGACAAACGAGAGGTTGAAGAGAGCAATCGTATTTCAAATATGAAACCCAGAAGGACAACGGGACGGCAGAAGAAGAATGTAAGTTGACATAAGACTTAGACCTAATTAGTTTAATTGTATATTATAATCAGGTATCTTAGTTTAGAACGCTATAGCAAACTACCATAGGTAAGCTTACCAAATAATTATGAGCAGTCGACCAAGGATCAGGACTGAATGCGACGTCCTGCATATGACCTATATTTAAATGGCCGAAATAGAGCGATGGGAGTCATATTAATCGGTTAGATAAGCAGAGTGTAGATAAATTATATATGTTCATGTAAACTGAGCAATTAGCCTACAAGATTAATGAGAACTAGGCGAGTGCAACTGCATGTAAATACGAAGAGATGGCAGTATTGCAAGAATATAAACACAGCGACCAAACACAGCAGACGGCAGAAGAAGATAGCAAGGCACTCGCGATCACTAGGTCAACCAGACAATAGGGGCAGGTGAGATCGTTGGCCAGAGACGGGGCGAGCACAGGAAGGAATGTTGTCTTTTGTTCGCTGGACATAGGTGAAAGGAGGTTGCGCTTCTGTTGTTGTGTAGTTGAGTTGGCCTGGCGTGGTATAGGCAACGAGTTCAAATCTTCGGGTAAATGGTTAAATACTTAATGTTGGCTGTAGGCGGCGCGTCGGGAAATAGGCGATAATAATATTAGTTAAACATATGTGTTCACAATAAGGTTCTTAATTTATGTTATGGCTAAGAGATATTAATATTAGCATACATAGAGAAGCGATAGCTGTTAAGGACTTTGTAGGTAGTGAAAGACTAAGGTTGATTGTGACATAAAACTCACGGATATTGTTTTATAATGTTTCAGGCATTGACAGGGTAAAATGGAGTTGCCCAAGCATACCGGGCATACTTGACTAAACAGATATTCATCTGAACAAAATAATCTCTGGGTATATGGATTGATGGATCAATCTATGGATCAATGGGTATTTGGGCTGAATATATGGACCACTAATAAGCCTACGGAAAGATAGTTACGAAACAAAGGCTGGTGTAATTCCTAGCTTTAGTCTTTTACTTCATGCGGTTAATAGGTGATCATAAGTGGCATTCCCCTAACATCCAGTTGCATAGACTTATACTATCTATCTCTCCCTTGTGAGGTAATGCAGCATCGTATTATTACAGTTCAATATGCATTATGTGTCTGCAATGCATGTACTGATTACTCTATGCGATTATGTTGTAGATTGTCACTCTGTTATTGTTCAGAAGGAAATAAATATATGATTGAGTTGTCTTTTATTTCGACTTGTCAGTCTGAAGTAATATAAGTAGAGTAGTTTAGAGACCTTGTGAGGCTGTACATCTCTTCTATAACCTGATAACATACACCGCGAGACATTGATGGTGCAATAGTAATTAACTATTGTTCTCACGTGGAGACACGAACCTAAATCTTTCCTATCCCTTCCTTTCATCTCTATCACCTCCTTCCCTCTCTCTTCATCTTTCCTTATTATCAAAGGTAGTGCGTAGTAGGCAGAGTTCGACTGAGGAACGAACTTTTAGGCTTCACACTTATCTTATATCATTTCCCTCATCCTCTTCTTTCTCTTCTCTCTCTCCTCCCTACTTCCTCCTCCTTCTTCCCCTTTTTTTTCTCTTGATCACATAAGCATCGCCCGCTCTTAAACTTCCTTTGCGCTGATGGCGAGATAATAATAAGTTCACTATCTACACCGACTAGTTGAACTTAAATATTGACTTGTCCTTTAGAAAGCCATGGCAAACTACTGAGCATAAAATTGCTTAGAACACCAACATGGGGTTGCTCGCTACATCCTATAAATAAATGACATGCAACATTTGTAATATAAAGATATATAAATTGTCGGGGAAACCCTGAGACGATTGAAGGAACACACACACGAATTCCAAGTTATTGATTGGTCATGTGATGAGAAGAGAGGTATTGGAGAACATCGTGACAACTGGAAAGATCGATGGGAAGAGAAGTTGAGGTTGGCCAAGAGAAATGATACTGGATGGATTGAGACTGTGGCATGGAGGAATATCATTAGTAGAGTTGATCCAGAATACCAACGGCCAAGATATGTGGAGAGTCATGAACGCCTACGCCGCTGGCAGTTGATGATGATGATTGGCGCTCATAGATGTGGGATAAGTAGGTAAAGAATAGAATACGCACTAGATAACTTACTAATTTAAAGCTATCATTGCCAGGTATACCAGGTATGCAAGTGAAGGTATACAGTCAAACCTTCGTTTTCGTCGATAATCCGTCCGAAGACAATCGGCGAAATCTAAAACCGACGAAAACCGGGGCAATTATTTCTATATGAATCAATGTAAATCTAATTAATTCGTTCTAGACACTACAAAACACATACCAAAAAAAACACATTTCATAGAATATTTTATAGAGAATAAATGTAGTGCTTAATACAATTTTTTTTGGCCCAAAACTTGTCCGAACTCGCTCCTTCGCTATGCCTAGTAACTGTGTATGTCAGTGCGTCTCTTGAATTTGTCAGACCATTCTCTGCTGGCCTTAAAATTACTAAGTACATTAGCACTCATCCCAAGCATTTTCTTAATGAGATCAGCATACAACAGTCTGGCCTTTTCAAATATGATTGACTCCGAAACAGAATCGCCATCTAACTGGTTTTGATTTATCCAAATTAATCATAACTGTTCGACATTTTTAATAGTTTGCTATCTCTGTTTCGTTTGCACATTCATGCCTTTTGGTACATTAGCCCCCCCCCCCCCCCCCCCCTGTATTGCTTCCATTGTCGCTACAATGGAACTTATCTTGGATGGCGGAATCCCGTACATGAGGCCGATTTCAGCAATCTTAATACCGCTGTCGTATTTTATTATTAGCAAGTGATGCTCACACAACAAAAATCAACGTCAAACTGAGAAGAAGAACGCATGGGTCGCTTTGTTTTCGCAAAATTAGCAACGAGGTCATGTGGGCACGCCAACGAAATCCGAGGCAATCGGTGACAACTGAGACACATTTTTTGAGGGGGAAAAAATCGACGAAAACCGAAACCGATGAAAACCGAAGGCAACGAAACCCGAGGTTTGAATGTATTTCCATAGCAGATATTGCCCTTAGTATATGAACTGTTAGACTTTCACATATTGTATGCCACGACATTTAAAGTGGAGCGGTCAATTCCCTTCTTCGTCCCTTTCCATAACTGTTTCTGGTACTCATTGTATGAGAGTGAATCGACCACAGTCATCATCATCATCTAGTGCCTTGCTGGCTGGCGTGGGCGATCATGCCTGTCCATAAATAACGATCTCCGACGTCATAGATCAATTCCTGTGTTTACTCCCTTTCATGACACAAGACTGTCAAGAATCTTCCTACACTGTCTTTCTCTATCTTTCTTTCCGCAAATCTTCCTGGTTGTCACAACATATTCCAGTTTTTGTCTTCCCATAGCGTGGTTATAAAACAATGACTGCCTTTTTTATGATGTTTGTGATAAGTTGTCTTCGTGACTCAGCTTCCCTTACAACGTCCCCATTGCTCATGTTAGCTGTCCAATTAATTCTCAGCATTCTTCAATAAAACCACATCTTCAAGGCTTCCAGGGATACTGGTTGGAAAACATAATCCTACCTCTTCTGAGAATTGAACCCAGACCACTGTGCTAGCAGGCAGGCGCACACACCACACGCCACAGCGGCTACGGTTACCAAATACTGTAATATATTCGGTCATGTGCATTATATAATGGTTGTATTACGAGCGCCACTCGTCGCCTTATAGAATGGTTGTAATACGTGGACCCCTCGTCTCCTTGCCTGCAACTTGTATTCAATCACATGAGAAGAACAGTGTCACGTGTCAGACACGACCCACGAAAACTCACACGTCCTTAAGGGTCACATGACAGGTTTGTTTGTCATTCTTGCCTCAGTTGAGATCTAGGCTTCAGCCGTTAGCAGTGTTGATCTTGTCATCATCTCAACGATAATTTGACCAGCTTCGACTTGGTTTCTTTGTCTCATCTCATCAACATGCACCCAGAAAGGGGAGACAACAGTGCAACAAAGGAAGGGGAGACAAATACAGAGTTTATTGAAGAAAATGCATCAAGATGTAAAAAAAAAAAATACAATAAAACGATCTTTTCTGCGATTTCTTATGCTGTTGCCCTTTCCTTGGAGATAAGAAACAAAGAAACAAGAAAGAGAGGGAGAGAGTTAGGGCGAAAGAGAGGGCAAGCAGTGTGGATAGAGAGAGCAAGGACGTCCAAAGATGAAACTATACGTTCGTGGTATGACAGTAAATCAATATATTTCACCCTTGCGCCTGTCCTCTTGTCTTAATTATTGATGGCATAACACTGTTTTCTTTAGGCTAGAGCGCGAACTTGACATGAGGGCCCCGTGTTTTCTGAAAATCACATTTACACATAAGCAAATAAACAAGACACACGTTGTCACGAGTTGAGTTCTGTGTGTTTTCTTTTCCCTTCCCGTCTTGCTCTTGGATGTGGACCAAATGTTCGGTTTTTATCTCGTCCTTTGCAGCAAGAAGTAAAAAAAAATGTAAATGAAATAGGGTATGGTTCGCAGACGAATGTAGTAATTATAGGAAAATCCTCCATGGCACGTTCGTATTTGACATTTTTTTTAACAGAACTGGCATCGTTGCCCTCAGGACAAATCACATCAAATCAGCGTCGGCAGATATTGATGAGTGTGTAGCGCTAATTGTGGCAGTAACGTGGGTCTTGTGTTAAACGTGTACCACTTCTCTTCACACTTTCCGGTGTACGCTGGAAGCTGTGTTAGCACAGTATGTAATCAACTCATCTCCCATGACAATGGTCTGGAGTTCAATCCTCTGTAGTGGTATGATGGTGTTTCCCATCACTGTGTTGTGGAAACGTGATTAGATAAATTCATTCGTGGAGAAGCAAGATAGGGAACGCATTTGGTGACGATGATGGTGATCGTTCTGGGGTATATTCGTTCCTTTAAAGTAGACATCATACATTGTTCAATGAAAACTAAATGGCGAGGAAGGTTGCTGGTCATCCCACCTCAGTATAAAATCACACAGTACATATGATTATCTTAAAAACAAATAAAATATCCTTTACAAGACGTAGCAGTCAACTCCAGCATTTTTGGCTCTTTGTGATTCCTGGTTACATTTACATTCAGTAGTTTGCCATTGATTTCTGAACGAGCGGCACTTATACCATTGTATAATAACCAACGCAAGACATTGTGCTTCCAAATCGCCCAAAGCTGTGTTTCAAAAACCGGTATGCGGGATTACGAAGTGCATTCGTAACCCTTTCGCCACAGAGCAGGTTTCTACGAGTGGTCTTCAATTGAAAACCTTAAAACTTTGATAGGAATTACACTAATCATGCCATTATCTTGTAACCTGACAATATTGGTGTTAAGGTTGTCAAGAGTGTTAAATTCGTGACATCACGATGCAGACGGAAACGGCGACGTCATAAAGAAAGTTTAAAGATAACCGCCCCACTTTTGACATGCAGCAAAGAGAAGCGGCGTTCTGTTATCCATTTTTTTTTTAATCAGTGACCTCCACTTTCAGTGTGTACCACATCCCCCGTACTCACCAGACCTAGCCCCAGGTGATTTCCACCTGTTTGGACAACTCAAAGAGTCATTGGGAGGAAAGACTTTGTTTGGTCCGATGAAGAGGTATAGCAGGTGGTGCATGGGTGGTTACACACGCGACCACGAGCATTGTTTTCTACAGAAATACAAGCATTTTATCGGCGCTGGAGGACTAGGATTGAACGCAGTGGTGGCTACATCGACAAAATAATACATTTTTTCTGTACTATTTCTCAATATATACACCAAAATACAAAAACACAAACATTTAAGGTGTTGATATGAAGCCCCTTCGTATTGTTTCATAGAACGTAAAGGACCTTTCAACATGCCTTATGACGCAAGCATACGAAAGTATACTTATGTGTGTATAGACCAATAGACACTCGGTGGGTGATGTAGTCAGTGTCACGCCGGCCACTTTTACCACCCCAGACATGTCCTGGTACCAGTGCGAGGTTGGGTCGACCTGGGAACTCAGACCCTGGTACCCGTGTTAGGTTGGGTCGACCTGGGAACTCAGACCCTGGTACCCGTGTTAGGTTGGGTCGACCTGGGAACTCAGACCCTGGTACCCGTGTTAGGTTGGGTCGACCAGGATGCTTAAATTAATTGTAAACATCCGCATTGATGCTGATTCGATCTAATGATCAACGGGTATCTCTGCATACACCTATCGACATGTATGCAACATAGGGTATATTTTCAATGACTGTAGGGTGTTTGAAAATATTGCCGTTCCAAATTTTGTATTCACCCTATGTGAACTCATGCAACACAAAAGATAAATACAAAACTTGGAACATAGATATTTTCAAAAACTCCCCGGTCATTAAAAATACACCCTGTATATAGAGTACTACAGTCGAGACGGTCGACTTCATTGAACCAAGTGTTACTTCATGTGGCCCGGTCTCTCTCCGCAGAACGGCAAGCCGCTTGCCGAGAGCATCGCATAAAGCACGAACCCCTATCTCCAGCGATGACCCCCAGGAGTCGCTGGAAATATTGCACTCGTGCTCTGATCCGATAAAGCAGCCCGGGTACCGTAGGCACTATCTTCAAAACGTGAGGCAACGGCAAACCCACGTGGTCACTGAGACCACTATAGTATATGTTGTATATCTCTTTCTAAACTACGTGGTCACCGAGAAAACTATAGTATATGCTGTATAGCATCTTTATAACCCACGTGGTCACCGAGAAAACTGTAGTATATTTTGTATATTATCTTTCTAAACCACGTGGTCACCGAGACCACAATATTATATGCTGCATATCATCTTTCTAAGCCACGCGGTCACCGAAAACACTATAGTATATGCTGTATATCATCTTTATAACCCACTGCAATGTATCGAAACGACTCGAGAAAGAGTCACACGGTATACATTGACAGTAGACAAGACTTGACCACAAAAGAGTTAAAGTTGTAGACGAATAACAATCACTACGAAATTTTGGCACGGTAGAATAGACTAATATAGTGGCAATATAACAACTACAGAACTAGAGGCCCAACAAAGGGAAACCACTGAAGCGACTAGGGCCCAAAAAAATATCACGTGACGGTACGGAAGTGACGTCAGAGGCAACAAACCGCTGTCAGGCAGTTAGGCTGAGAGGCAGCTACGTGTGTACCAATACGTGTGTATTTATTTATTGATACGTGAAAAAAATTTCGCATATCCTTTACAGGACATTGCAGTCAACACCAGCATTTTTCAGATGCTGTTAATGTCTTGGCAAGATTACGCTCAGTAGTTTGCCGTTGCTTTCTGCGCGACCGGCTCACATACCCCCGTAAGTAACCAACGCGACGCGATCCGCTGCCGAATCTCGCACAGATGCGTTACCCACTTGAATATACGGGATTTAAGAGAAAGTCGTTAACCCCTAGGTCAGGGATACTGGCATACGTGAAATTACACAAATAAAAATCTTCAACAACCTGATAGACATTGTGACAACAGAAAGTGCAAAAAAATGGGCGTTACCTGATTATCAAGAAAGCAGAAAATAATGACAAAGAAAAGAACAGCACCAGAATATGATATCAGATTTAGGAAATGCTAGGAGTAAACGTATGTGTGATGTTTGAGACGTACGTGTTAGACGGCTAGAGTCGTTAAACATAAGATTCTAGAAGAGGGTAATTAAAGTGCAACATTATATACAAACATAAGAAAAACAGAGTTTTGAAATAAGACGAGAGGCACTGGAAACACTGTGGTGACTGGAAAGATCGAGGTTCGAAGACTAAGAGAAATTGTGCTGGATGGACTGCGACGGTGGCATGGAGGTATTTCAAAAGCAGCATTGATCCTGACCACTAGAAACCGAGCTCTGTGGAAATAGTGAACGTCTGCACCAGTCGCCAGGGCACATGCCGATGATGATGAATTGTGATTGTGACATTAAAACCCAAGGTTATTTCGGATATAACTGTCGTGATTATCATCATGTAGGAAGCCCTTTACTGAAAGTTCTATCGTCACAGCGAATCGGGAAGATCGATCTTTCATGAGTGGTGAGATCTTTCATCAGTGAGTGAGTGAGATCTTTCATGAGTGAGTGAGTGAGTGATTGAGTGAGTGAAATTTTTTATGGGTGGGTGAGTGAATGAAATCTTTCATGAGTGAGTGAGTGAGTGAGTGAGTGAGTGAGTGAGTGAGTGAGTGAGTGAGTGAGTGAGTGAGTGAGTGAGTGAGTGAGTGAGTGAGTGAGTGAGTGAGTTGACGAGTGAGTGAGTGCTCTTACGATTCGTCAATCACTCTGTAATAAGTCAAGAGGTGCCACCATAACCATCCAGGTAAACGATAAGTAGGCATATTGAATACTTCAGGTGTTAGGTAAGTGGGTGTACCGGTAGTTCAATCAATGACACACCTATTGCTGGTGAATGTGACACCTGCCCCACACGTCACAGGAAACTCGCACTAAATGTCACTGTATGCCCTTTCTAGACCTCACAAAAATGCAAACCCACAGTTCCTCCCAACCCGTTTTGGTGCGTGGAATACGTCACCTGCCATTATATGTGAGCTTACGCATTGCTAACATGCGGAAGGAGAAAGGGCGTTGACTTTCGTGGTCTTTCTGCTCATCTAGGAAACCAGATTGTCGCATTCAACCACGGTCTCGGAAAGAAGCTATCTCGCATTCTTCTGAATTATCATCATTATCGGGTTAGCCAGTCCGCAGACTGATGTTGGAGTTACCTGATCATGTCACTCCACTGTTTCCCGTTCTCACCAATTCTCTAAGTTTTCCCACAGTGTCTTCGCATGCCTATGTGACGTAGATTGTTGTTGGATGTCCTCATTTGTCTTTTTAACCCCTGAGTTTCCGTTCCGGTGTATTAAAAAGTAGACCTCAGTTTCACATATTTTTTACAAAACCAGGGCAGCCTTTATTTTTCTTTATAAAAGAAATTTCGTTCGATCCGTGGCGAAGGTGTTAGGAATGCGATTTTAAATCCCGCATAACACGTTCGAAATACAGCTGCGGACGATTTCGAAGAAAACCGACTTGCGTTAGTTTCCATACAAAGGAATGAGTGCCGGTCGTTCAGAAATCAAAGGCAAACTACTGACAGTAAACTCGCCAAGAATCACAAACAGTCAAAACTTAATATTTCTAGCTCTTAACTGTTCGGTGCGCTGATTGTAGAGTAGTGAGTTCATCCCCTACACCAGTCAGTTGAACTTATACGTTGACCTCTCGTTCAGAATGCAATTGCAAACTATGAACGTAAAACTGCCTAGAAAATCAACCTGGGTTGACCCTAGCGTTCTGTAAAGGATATGTAACATTTATTTTTAAATACATATTCAGTAGTCATCTATCTCCACAATGTCTTCTTAAACTTGTTCATTTTAACTCCTTACTATCGAGCTCAATGGCTTGCTTCCTTCAACAACACCATATCTCGCATACGTCCAAGTTTTTTTCACCCTTTGTTTATGTTGGAGTCCACGTTTCGTAGCCTTGTAGTGCTATGGGCCAAATGTGGGTAGTGATTATTCTTTTTTCTCGATCGCTTTATAGCAGAAGTGTCTCTTTCTTACTTACTGCGTATTCTATGCCGAATGGGATGCATAATTTAGAAAGATGACAAAATACCAGTGACTCTTTCATTATGCAGTGACGTTGTGTATATGGAATCCTTAGCATAACTACACCGTGGCCCGTCTTAACACTAAAGAAGTCCATAGTCCGACCCTACTACTCTTGGTATATGACGTGCTAGACCCATTAAACTATTGTATGCCTTAGTGCGCGGAGAAATAGGCGTGTAGTCTTTCCTTCCTTTAGCGAATGTCGAGAGCTAACATCGAACACTCCTCCAGCCGTGCTCACATTATTGTCTGCCTAACGTCTTAACCATTGCACCAACACACCCGCTCGTTGCTCTCTATTGGCTGAGATTATATTCATCCTCTCCTTCATGTTCACACTATTTTGGCAAGATCGACAACTCGTGTTTACTTATCTCTGCCACATCCGGTTACGCTACAGGAAACCTGGCTTGGTACTAACTGAATGCCTCATTTAAACCTCGCACATTACCATGCCACCCGCATTCGTTGCCGTTACCCGCTGTGTATGTAAGTAAACTTTTGCACTTTCCCCATTCGTGGCCTACTTATCGCTTCATAACATCTCCAGCAGGTTTTGAGAGAGAGAGAGAGAGAGAGAGAGAGAGAGAGAGAGAGAGAGATGAATTGAGGAGGGAGAAAGAGAGAGAGAGAGAGAGAGAGAGAGAGAGAGAGAGAGAGAGAGAGAGAATCCACATCGATATTTACAATACGTATGTTTGACTAAAGTCTCGGGTACGAAAGTTTAGGAATATTCTAACAATTACAGTTACCATATATACAAGCGTAAAATGTTGACAAGCGGGCAGTAAAGAATATAACAGTCTTGGTGCCTGACAAGGGAAGGGTGGATTGTAATTAACATTGATGCCAGTAATGAATAGATTGCTGCATGTGCTTCCTGTATGAGCATACATATCACGTACTCCAATTAACTATAATGGGGCTCACTTCGATCCATCACTAAGTAATCACACACAAGACAGCGCACTTTTTTTAGCGTGGGATCACTAGCCAGGTATGTTCTGTCTGGAATGTTCTATCTTGTGGAGCGGAACTGGGGTGTTATAGCTTACTGATAAAGTGTCTAGCATAATTGCGTCTGTGTGCGCGCATTTGTGAATGAGAATGTGGAAGCTGTGAGTTCAAACCGGGTGGCGATCGATGTAATCGTTTCTGGGATTGGCCGGAACATGGTTTACGCTATATCTTTCTTCCTTCCTGTGTCTCACCTTGAACTTGAGGTTCTGATGCATCTTGGAGACGCTGATTTGTTAGAAAAATGTATCCCATTCCAATTTAGTTGTAAGATTGTGGCCTGGTGGTTATGTAAGATCAATATCCCATTGTGAAATAACGCGCTTTTGATACATAAAGCATTCCGTTAATGTCTATAATTGTGATTGATCCTGGCTTGGATATTTTTTGTGTGTTAACCATATCTATCTCTTGCTAAGGCTTTCACTTTCAATGCATAGGAATGAATCGACCTGTCAAGAAGAATTGGTTGCCTAGAGGACGTTGTCGTGCTGCACATAAAACCGGATACAACTGCAAGGCACGTCACGGTCATTTGACCAGGAAATATCAAAAGCCTGTATTTTCATTGATTGACATTGTGTGTGTGTGTGTGTGTGTGTGTGTGTGTGTGCACGCGCTTGCGCGCATGCGTGTGTGTGTACGCGCGCATGCGTGTGTGTGTGTGTATGAATGAGTGCGCGTGTGGGTGGGGGTGTAACAATGGCATTATTTGTAGCATATATACTAAATGGAACGGATGCAGATGGCTGCAGTGGTAAACTCTGGTATAAGACCAGTTGCTGTCTTCCCAAAGATGATTGGTAGCTATAGATCTCCAATACTATGTCTCTGGCTGATGCCAGAGAAACTTGGAGCCAGAAAATATAGGCAACCCTTTGTTACGAATTACACTTTTGCACCGTGGATACGAACTTACATACATACATGGTCTTCGTGTGAAAGTAGTTTAGTTGCCTGCCTCGCGCTCCCAATGGATTCGTTTTAGGACTCCGACATTTGATTCACAAATACAGTTTTTTCAAGGGTCCCTGCTGTTCGTTGCTGGAACTACGGAGTTTGTGCTGTGTGTGACGCTTTCGGCGGATCGCTCTGTGGAAACAGACCCAGCCATTTGGGATCAAACCCCTTGTAATGGAGTCGATTTTCTCGCCTTATCCGTAGAAGAACCCATCAGTGACTAGCATGTAGCAGTTTGTTTATAAATTCACCACATTCAGGAGGTCTTCCAAGACCACGCCAGGATGGCAATCTTTGCCCAGCCGGCTCCCTCCTTGAGCCGACGGAATAGCTAGGGCGACAAACCGTGCCGGTCCACCGCCATTTTTGCAATCTCAGCGTTGCCAGCATAAACCATTATTACTAAACAGCAAATCAACAAATTAACAGTTGTTCAATAGTCTTGCCACAATGTGCACACATCCAGCTCTTGGAGTTACAGACCAACATCTTCTTGCCAATCCGCCTCTTCATATTATCCTTCTATTTTGGCCACCGTCTTCCGTCAGCATGTGTGCTATCTAGTGCTGTTTTCAACTGCAGGACAGCAGTTAAGTATTAGCATCCCACTCCGGACAAGTCCTTTAATGGTTCGATCTTTGTCTTAACAAACCCCATTCAAAGGCAGATGGTCAGCAGGCAAGCTTGCTAGACACTCTGCGACTGCTGCTCCTGGGTTTTGAATTTTTTTCATGTTTACCTGTAAACTTACACCTATTTATTACACACCTGTTTTCGTTTTTATAGTAATGGTCTTCTAACGGTGGATGCTGCGTTTCCACAGGGGTTAGTGTGCTTGTCTGCCAAGACAGTGATGCGGGTTCAATCCCCAGAAGAGACACAATTATTTTTTGCGACCAGTATGACTCTAAGGGCGCTCTAGCCTCGTATAAATGGGTGCAGACAAGTTTTATAATTTTATAGAAATAAAAAGCGAAATAAAGGCGATGAACAAGAAAACTGACCACCCCACCTCAAATGTCATTGCCTAGCCGTGGCCAAAGTCTTGCGAACGCGGTTCGTGAGCCGCTTACCAGGCGTTCGAAACGCAGCCGCGACCGATTTGTGCAGCAGACCGTGGCGCGTTGTGTTATAACGTGTTAGTATGGGAGCCGGTCGTTCAGAAAGCAATGGCAAACCTCTGAACGTAACATGTGCCTAGTACATCAACAGCAACTGAAAAATGGTGATGTTGACTGCAACGTCCTGCAAGGGATATGCTGCATTAAAAAAAAGAACGTGTGAAGGCAGTATCTACCATTAAGCTATCTTTACTTTACCTGTTTACTCGAACATTCTCTGTACATCCATCTTCTATCCCCTCCCCTCAATGTTCACGCAAATAGAACTCTCTGTAACTGCACCGTGAGGTACAAAAGAAACACCATCGCTGATATAGAGCCGCGCTTGATAATGCATGCATTTAGAGTGGTCTTTGGTGGAGTCAATATTCAAGAACTGAGAGGGAATCACCTTGTCAAAACTGAGATCATCGGTGATGTTAATTCCACGCAACCTGCCAGGCTGTATGTGCGCTAGTTCTGCACGTGAACTACAAAAATATCGTGCGTGAAAAACACATTGTAGGAACTACGTGGAGTGTGTTTTTTTATATACATGAGATGCTGCTAGATGCCTGTAATGTGCACATTCCGTACTTCATCATTGACGTAGAGCTCTACTTACTGCCACCCGTCATAGTGATATGTAAGATGTCAATCAATAGTGTTGAGGGTGATACTTACTTCCAATCTCCGGTTAGTTAGTTGCATGTCCTTTACATGATGTCAGAAGTCGGGGTGCCCCACCGGCTAGATGAATGTATTATTCACTGGCGAGCAACCCCAAATAGTCAGAAACTGACTAGGGACAAAATCTATATGGCTGAACTATAGATTAGGCCCATGAATATCCAACGTACAGCTCTAAGTGGCTCGTTACAAAATGAAATGAACTGTGCTGAATATTCGCCAAGGTATAGGAACGAGAAGGTTAGCTTAAGATAGATGTTTTAAGTCTAAATATATTAGTATAGACGACTATCTCAGTACAGGTTTTCTCCCTGACTGCTCCTTTCCTTGGTGTGTAAGTGAACCCCCACCAATGTACACACGCAACACGTATGCACAATTGGAATTAAAATATAACGACAGAACTATGAGTTACAATACTACAACATTTATTTGCTAATCATAACAATAGACATCGGATGATTGTCAATATGAGGATGATAAAATCATATAACATATTGTGATGAGAAACATTACGTAACTTTACTTGTTACTTCATCTATCTGGAACTGTGGTCCAGATCCCCACTCTCCAGTAGACTCAACAAAAGAAACAGCTTGCCGGTAGTCTGGCGATCCTGCCAGTCCTGACACTCCTAGTCAGTAGTCTCTAGTCTTGAGATCTATAACATAGGGCTCCTTGTGAGAGCTTGAAAGAAAGTCAAGAATGTGTTATATCAGTTCTACATCAGCGCAATCCTAATTAAAACATATCATAACACAAACATATACAATGACCAGTCTGGCCAAGTTTATCTTCCAGCTCTACTGTGTTCACCATCCTCCTTCTCCCTACTGTCTTTAGTCTGGGACGGGCTTTTCAATTGTCTCACACGCCTGTAATGATTACATTTCTGCCGCCCCATGTCCATGTCGCTAATACAGAAATTCTGTGTCGTACAGCCGCTCCGTCCAATGTTAGTTTAGCAGCTCACAGGGTCGGTAAGGGTATTATAACAATGCCTGATCATCCGGGCTTGCAAGCCGTGACCAGTAGCTGTGCCAGGTTTCCATGCATTACCGTGGACGCACGCCCACAATACACTGAGAAAGTTTAGCACCATATACCCTATACTACCAATTGTGGGTAATGTCTGTACCATTACACTTCTGCTTCCAACACAATCATTGGCAAATGTGCCAATGCACAGACAATCGATGGTTAGTGTGCCAATGCGCACACCATAATATAACACTTCATATTGATAGGCTTGCATATGACAAATCAATATATCAAACATCCAATACACATAAACATATTGATTAAACTAGACATATTATGATACTTTAACATCATAGCATAATGCACTAGTTAGTTACTGCTGTTGTAAGAATTAAATAAATAGTCAGTTGACGATATTCTGTACAACAAATGCACACACCAAAAAGGACTAGTCTAGTTTAGAAAGAGATGGCAAGCATCTGCTACGACACCTCAAGTATATCTAGACAAGACCTGCCTTCCATAAGTTTCTACTTCTCAGAAGAGTAGCACTTACAGCACAATTATATTGAACAAAGAACTCAGAAAGAACACTCAAGTAGCCTATGACAATGATAGTTCTTGCAATAACCTAGACTGAAAATCGGTCCATCCATCCAAGAAACTAAGAGACTTACTAAGGGACTAGTTACTAAGAAATAATTCCTAGCAGCCAACATAATATTCATGCATATGACTACAGACATTGAGATAGTTCCTACCTGTTCTGAAGTCAAACTTAATCTAACATAAAACAGGCTAGGGACCCTTATTTAAGCTAAGTCAAGCAGACCATATTATCTCCTTGGCATTCCCGTCATAAATTCTTCTTATCTCCTCCTGACAGTAATTGCCCTTATCATTGCAACTGGCCATCACACCTTGCTCCTCTCTGTCTGGCCCCAAGTCCTCAGTGTTAATTGTCTTATCAGACCTGGTTCACACCTCCCTGAGTCTGCCAGTCAGAGTGGGCGGGGCTTAGTTTACAGCCCTGGGGCTATTATCTTTCCCTGGGTCAATGTTGTTCACACCTGGGCGATTTTCTAGCTATTCTTATCAGGTGTCATGTCAAGGGAACAATTAGGTTCTCATGGTCAACAGCCAGTTTACAACTCTGTTGGTAAACCAGGTTTTAATTACACAGTCCATGGCCCAGTTCATTGTTGATTCAGCATGTCTGGGTCAGCAGTTTCCCAAGGTGTATACTAATTATCTAGTTGCCATTTTACTTGCCATCTGCAAGCTTACGTCAAGACAGTATAGCCTTGAATATAGAGAAAACAGTTTTGTTCGTCTGTTGATCCTCTACATGGCCCATCAAAAGTGAACCGAAAATTGTTCTGGGAAGTAAAGGCTGCCAATTCGTGACAGAGCTTTCCCCTTAAAAAAAAAGTTTCTGCCAGAAATCTTTTGTCAAAGCACGCCATACATCCCAGAATAAATGCCTAAGCACTCTCCGTTCTGTATCTGCCTAAAGGTTTCCAATATTCCTTGTGGCAATGGGTTGTCCTGCTTCTGCATAAAGACGACCCATTTCCATAACCCAAAGATACTCTGGATAGATCCTTGTACCTGGTTTTCGGCCGGGATTCCACGCAATAGCTTGGTAAAATCCGGTAATTGTCAGGAGGTTGTAATTTTACCCCTCTGGGAAAGATCACAATCAACGGGATTCTTCTACGCCTCTGGGCAGCAATTGTTTTACACCATTCACTCACGTGATTTACTCCTTTCAGCCGAGGATGTACCCGTAGTGAGGTCTTGCATAAGCTGGCCACCGCAAAGCTTGTCTCCGCGATTTTCCTCCATCCATTATAGATTCTGAACAGATTCATCAATATCTTCCTTTTGAAAGGAATAATGTTACACATCATGGTCCCATGATATAAATTCAACTGGCGCTTTCCTCCTTCAAAGTTGGGCGTAACAATCTTCCCTCCTCGGTGTCGCGGTTTCTTCCCCTGATAATCAGTTAACGGGCTGAGTTTCTCTGCATTAGAGTTTCGTGTGAAAACCGTGCTAGAAATTGGAAATTTAGTGTGCCAAGTTGTCCAGCCTTGAGAAATAACATAGTTACTCCAGGGCGATAAAGTGGTGTTACTTTTGAATAAAGTATCCACAAATAGCTGATCTACTCCTATCAAATCGACCTGACTGAAGGGTAGATTGAGTCCTAAGAGTGTTGATTCCAAACCACTCTTGACTTCTGTTACTTCAGGTCCCTGTTGCTGGAATTCCCTGATAACTTCAGCTAATGAGATGATAGGCGTTTCTTCCTCCATCTTGTGCAAAGAATTTTCTTCTTTAGCAACTACAGACAATGTTGTCTGCACAATATCAGAGTCCATATTCTGGCTCCTGGCAATTCCCTGTGTTTCCTGAGTCTCCGAACTGGTATACTGTGAGATAACAACTGGAAATGTTTCCTGGTCTGGATGTTCCTCTCTGGTCATGCTTTCATGGGCTAAGTCCAGTTGAGGTAAATCCTGTGATGGGCTGGTGTCTACACAATCCATCACACTACGTAAATCATTTGAACTGATGTCTAGTGTCTTTTCCTGAGCTGCAGCCTCAAAGATCACAAGGGGTTCCGGGTCATCCTTCATCCCACTGTCAGTCAAATTTAATCCCACTTCTTCCTCGTCTGGGCTGAAGGGAATAATAAAGTTGGTTACCTTTCGATCTCCGACCTCCTTAAAAGATGTCCTCAGGTCATCTTCCTCTTGAGTTTCACCTCTCGTTGAAGTAAAATGAGATTCCTGGGAGTCTTGTACTGGCAAACCGTAGTGCAAACAGTTGTCCTCTGGGTAACTGTTACTAGGTAAATTATCTGAACTGATAATTAGTGACTCTTCCCGCGTTGCAGCAGTGAAATTCACCTGGGATTCTGTTCCTTCCTTCCTCCCTATTTCAGTCAGATGTAATTCCACTTCGTGATTCTGTGACCAGAAGGGAATGTGAGAATCGGCTAGGTCTCCGCCTGCGACCTCATTAAAGGTTGTCTTCAGTTCCTCTTTCTCTCGAGATTCATTTCTCGTAGCAGTCAAGTGGTTTTCCTGAAGGTCCTCTACTGTCAAACGACTATTGCCGTGGTGCAAACAGTTATCACGTTTGTGACTGTTTGAAATGCCCTTGGCACGTTTTTTCTTCCCTCTTTTCCGTTTAGGACTGGGTCGAATGAGAACCTGTAGTTCCCGGTCCACTACCTCTGATTCTGCGGTGGGTGGCAAAGATGTCCCTTCCTTCCTGGTTGGGTGAGCATCCCTATCTCCTACCTTATGTTCCGCTAGAAAGGTTAGCTTCTCCGCATTGACTGCTTCCATATGCGTTTTCTCCATCTTTACTCCATCAGTTTTGCTACGCTCTTGTGCTTCAAAGAACTCATCATCTTCTTTAAACATAATTTCTTCTTCTTGGTCCCACCATTCTAACTCTGCAATGATATATGTTTCTAGTTGCTCTCCCTGTAAGCCTTCTCTTATGCCCCACCCTCTCGCGGTCTCTGAGAAATCTGCGCGCGCCTTCAGATTCTCTTCAAGATTCCGGTAAAGCAAGAACATAATTGCTAATGACTATATTCAGGTTAGCTCCTATGTATATATCAAAAATCAGATCTAAGCTAGAAAGACAAGAGTTAACTACTGACAGTCTACGCTATCCAATGTGTATAGTTTAGCCTCAGCAGTGAAAGACAACTGAAAATAATATTCAAGTAGTACCTGGCGACAGCAGTGAAGTAAGTGTGAGAGATATACTACACAGTAATCAACAGTAATATTTACCTAAATAAACATTAAAATGCACTGCATACGTGTCAAAATGAACATGGCATATATTAGCATAAAATGCAAATCAGTCAAGCAGTTAAATCATCAAACACATCAATGTAAATATGATTAAAGTGTTCAATTATCAATAAATGATTAATGGTAACACTAATTGATAATAGTTAAAACAGTTATCAATAAATGATAGATGATGGTAGTTTTCTCATAAGTTCTTATCTGTTATAATTTTGAAAAGTTATATATGTACTCTGAAACTTCCTCAACTAAAAGTAGCTACATTTGATGATAGTCTATTTTGATGAATGAAGATTACAAGAGTTAACTTTGAAAATCGTTTGTCTAGGGTCTAGTAGAATCACTATGATTACTAGAATCCTGGTTCAGGATCGCGGACTGGACCCCAAATCTGTCAGAAGTCGGGGTGCCCCACCGGCTAGATGAATGTATTATTCACTGGCGAGCAACCCCAAATAGTCAGAAACTGACTAGGGACAAAATCTATATGGCTGAACTATAGATTAGGCCCATGAATATCCAACGTACAGCTCTAAGTGGCTCGTTACAAAATGAAATGAACTGTGCTGAATATTCGCCAAGGTATAGGAACGAGAAGGTTAGCTTAAGATAGATGTTTTAAGTCTAAATATATTAGTATAGACGACTATCTCAGTACAGGTTTTCTCCCTGACTGCTCCTTTCCTTGGTGTGTAAGTGAACCCCCACCAATGTACACACGCAACACGTATGCACAATTGGAATTAAAATATAACGACAGAACTATGAGTTACAATACTACAACATTTATTTGCTAATCATAACAATAGACAT
Source organism: Cepaea hortensis (assembly GCA_963921405.1). Classification (NCBI taxonomy): domain Eukaryota; kingdom Metazoa; phylum Mollusca; class Gastropoda; order Stylommatophora; family Helicidae; genus Cepaea; species Cepaea hortensis. Next base: position 55,706,991 of record OY992885.1, on the reverse strand, counting down.
CGGATGATTGTCAATATGAGGATGATAAAATCATATAACATATTGTGATGAGAAACATTACGTAACTTTACTTGTTACTTCATCTATCTGGAACTGTGGTCCAGATCCCCACTCTCCAGTAGACTCAACAAAAGAAACAGCTTGCCGGTAGTCTGGCGATCCTGCCAGTCCTGACACTCCTAGTCAGTAGTCTCTAGTCTTGAGATCTATAACATAGGGCTCCTTGTGAGAGCTTGAAAGAAAGTCAAGAATGTGTTATATCAGTTCTACATCAGCGCAATCCTAATTAAAACATATCATAACACAAACATATACAATGACCAGTCTGGCCAAGTTTATCTTCCAGCTCTACTGTGTTCACCATCCTCCTTCTCCCTACTGTCTTTAGTCTGGGACGGGCTTTTCAATTGTCTCACACGCCTGTAATGATTACATTTCTGCCGCCCCATGTCCATGTCGCTAATACAGAAATTCTGTGTCGTACAGCCGCTCCGTCCAATGTTAGTTTAGCAGCTCACAGGGTCGGTAAGGGTATTATAACAATGCCTGATCATCCGGGCTTGCAAGCCGTGACCAGTAGCTGTGCCAGGTTTCCATGCATTACCGTGGACGCACGCCCACAATACACTGAGAAAGTTTAGCACCATATACCCTATACTACCAATTGTGGGTAATGTCTGTACCATTACACTTCTGCTTCCAACACAATCATTGGCAAATGTGCCAATGCACAGACAATCGATGGTTAGTGTGCCAATGCGCACACCATAATATAACACTTCATATTGATAGGCTTGCATATGACAAATCAATATATCAAACATCCAATACACATAAACATATTGATTAAACTAGACATATTATGATACTTTAACATCATAGCATAATGCACTAGTTAGTTACTGCTGTTGTAAGAATTAAATAAATAGTCAGTTGACTATATTCTGTACAACAAATGCACACACCAAAAAGGACTAGTCTAGTTTAGAAAGAGATGGCAAGCATCTGCTACGACACCTCAAGTATATCTAGACAAGACCTGCCTTCCATAAGTTTCTACTTCTCAGAAGAGTAGCACTTACAGCACAATTATATTGAACAAAGAACTCAGAAAGAACACTCAAGTAGCCTATGACAATGATAGTTCTTGCAATAACCTAGACTGAAAATCGGTCCATCCATCCAAGAAACTAAGAGACTTACTAAGGGACTAGTTACTAAGAAATAATTCCTAGCAGCCAACATAATATTCATGCATATGACTACAGACATTGAGATAGTTCCTACCTGTTCTGAAGTCAAACTTAATCTAACATAAAACAGGCTAGGGACCCTTATTTAAGCTAAGTCAAGCAGACCATATTATCTCCTTGGCATTCCCGTCATAAATTCTTCTTATCTCCTCCTGACAGTAATTGCCCTTATCATTGCAACTGGCCATCACACCTTGCTCCTCTCTGTCTGGCCCCAAGTCCTCAGTGTTAATTGTCTTATCAGACCTGGTTCACACCTCCCTGAGTCTGCCAGTCAGAGTGGGCGGGGCTTAGTTTACAACCCTGGGGCTATTATCTTTCCCTGGGTCAATGTTGTTCACACCTGGGCGATTTTCTAGCTATTCTTATCAGGTGTCATGTCAAGGGAAATCTAGATTACGTCAGCTGGATCCAGCCCTCTAGCCTAGGTTCTCATGGTCAACAGCCAGTTTACAACTCTGTTAGGAAACCAGGTTTTAATTACACAGTCCATGGCCCAGTTCATTGTTGATTCAGCATGTCTGGGTCAGCAGTTTCCCAAGGTGTATACTAATTATCTAGTTGCCATTTTACTTGCCATCTGCAAGCTTACGTCAAGACAGTATAGCCTTGAATATAGAGAAAACAGTTTTGTTCGTCTGTTGATCCTCTACATGGCCCATCAAAAGTGAACCGAAAATTGTTCTGGGAAGTAAAGGCTGCCAATTCGTGACACATGAGTCGCAATCAACCCCAGCATCTATTGGCTATTACCAATTCTTAAAAAGTTCAACCTATTGAACTACCCTTTAACACCACTGGAAGCCTATTGATTATATGGTGCCCGCGCCATATTTGTAAAGACCAATCGGTGTTCGACGGGCGATGTGGTCAATGACACGGCTACCGCCTTACTTCCCGTGCCACTTCCTGGTACACATTTTAGGCTGAGTTGACCTGGGATCCTAGGTCAACTTAACAAATAGTCGATATCTTTTCGACTATTTGTTAAGTTGACCAGGATCCCAGGTCAACTCCACCTCGATGGGGATTCGGACACAAGTCGACCTGGCCGGCAGACGAGCGTGCTAGTCACTACCGCGGCTTCCCGTATTACTAATCATGACCGCAAACTGATGACTAAACACGAGCTGGTAAAAAACGATTTTTAAGGCGTAAACATATGACGTAGTACAGCACAGTCAATAAATGTTGGCGTTGATTGCGACGTCGTGTAAAAGACATGCAACTAACTCGTTTTAACCCGTACAGTTTCTATGTAGAGAATGAGTTTAAATCTGTTATTTAAAAATGACTCGGGGATACTTTATCTTTCAAAACGAACTTTAGGAAAGCTGATTTCTTTCGTCCTAATGCCTAGATTACGTTTCTCACCTGCCTGACTTGGTATTTCGTCAGCTGGATCCAGCCCTCTAGCCTAGCGTACACCAAGACAGCCTACTTGCCTACCGTTTACTTTCTAATCTTAAGATGGCATAACTAAAGCAAAGGTGAGATAACCTTTCATTCGTGACAAACAACTTTCTGGCTTGCCTGCCACAAAAATCTGACAGCTGATTGGAAGGTGGGCTGTGCGGTTTGGCTGCTAATATATAAATCTAGCCATTCAATAACACCTTCCTCAAATCCGCTTGTCAAAACGAGCACAGGAGCGCGTGCGTTTATGAAGCTGGATGAGTTTTCCATGTCCTCGAGGCAGACGTTAGTTGAAGTTTGCGAATCGGATTTACTTGAGAATCGGTTAATGGATGGGGAAACGTCACCATTAAATCTGAATTGCCAGAAAGCGATTTGACAACGTTATTTTCCTCTTATTTGTGTTAGTTTACACACCGGAAGAAAACTGGTAAGGTTAAATCTGAGAGAATGCCGATATTTCCTAGAATGTGTGCTAATCTTCCCGCATGTGATGAGTCGCGGGTAAGGGCTGTAGCTATTAATTTGTTTACATTGCCATATCCATAAAAACTTCGACCGTCTGCCGGGAGGTGTGTTATTTTTCCACCGGAGTTGACGAACAAAGACTTCGTTGATGAAGCCTTCAATGAGGATCAGCATGGTCGAATGGACAAGAGCGCTCGTTCTTAAACATCCGGTGTGCTAATGGTAAGGTAGCGGGTTTAACACCTACACCAGTCAGTTTGACAAACATTTTGACTTTATGTCCTTGACGTAGGGACGTAAGTTACAAGTACCTCTGAAGTCGGAATGTGTTCACCTCGTGGCGAAGGACACTGGTAATATCGAAAGGTAATCCACAGGTAAATATCAGTCAAATGCTACTAGAAGTAGTAGCACGTGTATGGACTATGCTTGAGTTCAAAGCGCGCGAACAAACAACCAAAACGCAAAAAGACACAAAAGAAGAATTGAATCTAAACGTTCGCCTCAGTTTGATGAATGGAGGCAGTTTATTGGAGCAGTATTCGCTTAGTGTACAGGCCTGAAATGTTTGTTGAACACAACCCGTACTGAGGTTCAATCACACGTCTCACGGTGTGTGAGAAGAACATTCTGGCCCTCGCGCACCCTCGTTTCAGCAGTATGAGTAAAATTACTCTTACTAAACTTGAGCCGGTATGTATCAATAAATACAAGCTTCTAATGTAAAGAAGAGGAAAGATGTGTAGAGAACATACACTTAAAGTTAAAGATGGCTTGGCAGCGTACTATTTTCAAGTGCTGTCCGGTGAAGGACAAGATGGGTCGGGTCTAAGGCCATGTTCTCGGGAGTCGTGGTGGCGAGGTGGTCAACCTTGGTGGCTGCCGGCTCGCTGATCAGTGGTTCCAATTCACATTTTGTTTACGTGACTTGGACTCTCTGACTGATCCGGCCTAAAAGGATCATCGGGGAATATGTTTGAGAATAAACGTCGCCAGGTGTCATACTGACTACCTCACTCTTCAAGTGGCGTCTATTAAAACATCGGGCTGGTACTATATGCACAATGCGCCTTTAAAAATAGTTAGTTGCATATCCTTAACAGGACGTCGCAGTCAACCTCAGCATTTTTGGCTATTTATGATTTCTTGGCAAGATTACGTTCAGTAGTGTGTCTTTGCTTTCAGAACGACCGGCATTCTTATCATGTTATAAAAACCAACGCAGGGCGGCCTGCTGCTAAACCTCCGGCAGTTGTGTTTTGAACGCAGTATACGGTATTAGGAACCCCTTCGCCACAGAGCCGCCTTAAGGCGTGTAAAATGAGTCCTTTGCGTTGTTTTTTTTATGCAGGCTTAGTACATATCCCCATGATATGAACACATGTTCTTGTGTATATTTGTGTTTTCATTGTGTGTGGGAAGAGCAATGATTGAAACCGTGGAATGAAGAGGCAGGGATCTACCCTCACAAAGCAAGAAACGGGACAATAAACATGCCTTGAGCATGAAAATGCATGAGACAAGATATCTGCAAAGCTTTGAAAATCTTTCCACCGGATCGCGATAAGAGAGCCATTCTGCAAGGACCGACTGACTGATGATTTTGTGAATAATTGCTGGTGGTGGGAAAAATGTATCAAGAAATATTTCCCACAATAATAGTAGATAATAAGCATCCAAATCTTGCACTCACCGCTGGTAGAACTCGCAAATGGGCTCGGAATTAACATGTTACTTTCCTGCCGGGATGTAACTATGTCATTATAAGTCTCCATTTCTTCAAGTCATACAAGAGGTATAATCCGAATCGTCGAGTTCTGTAACAACAATAACATCAAAGTCAGGCTTTCTTATAGCTTTCCAAGCCATGTACGCGATTAATAACGTCTCTTAGCATCATCACGTGGCATGTCCCCACAGAACTTGTCCACCATAAGTCCTAGGAAATTGTGTATCACAAGTCAACATGCCCTGTCTCTGTTGCTGTCCTGTATAAATTATAGACCACATCTTGGGCCCATCTAACATGTGGTTCTCCTGTTTTCTGCTTTCCCGGTACGCCCCCGGCCATAATATTTTATTCAAGGGGTTCTGGTCTTTATAGATGTCCAAAATATGTCCCTTTCCTCAATGTCATTGTCTTTCTCACGATGTTCTTACGATGATAAGTGCGTGAGATGGTCGTTGTCTAGGTAACGATGCTCCTGGTGTGTCAATTGAGCTATCTAACTGTCTCACAATGCAACTCACCCCAGTAATACACATCCATCAGTCAGTAAACAAGATTGAGTTGGCGCACATAAACCTTTAATACAGAAAGAACACGGAAAAACGGAACATCCTTATATATCCAAACACAATATAATCCATAGAATATAAATCTCCTCCTCACAATTTAACACGTACACATCACTGTCTTCTCACGGCCTGCTTCATTTCAAATCCATAAGACAGGTAATCCAGCTCCTATCCACAGCTGGACCTCACACAATACACCCACACACATGGGTCTAGTCTCCACTAACTATAAACCCACTCTGGGTTCAGGCCTCCATTAACTATCCAACCCCCACTGGGTTTCAAGCCTGTATTAACCACTGGGAGAACAACACCACAAAAGATCTGACCGCAGTCAGTCTAAACTCCCACGTATTAGCCCACCGATCCGCTCGGCGCTAAAACATCAACTGCCTAGAAGTCCCCTGACTTCACACGAACCGAACCTCAGTCGGTCTCAGCTTCCACTCCCAGTCAAAATTTTCCACTGTCTTTTAACCCTGCTGTGTAGCCCCTCCCTGGGCTCCCCATAACATTACACCCCAGCCTAAAACTTCTCTCTCCCCATCCACCTGTGGTCTCTACTCACCCTCACCATTATTTCTCATGGCTGGTTGTTTTTCTCGTAGTCAGGTCACTCACCTTACTGTCTCCAACTGTCATCTATTATTTCTCATGCCCGGTCACTTGTTTATGTACTAGCACGGTCATTCTCCTTAATGTCAATGACCCCAGGCATGTGTCAGTCTTATTAACCAATTTTCTTCAATACTGAAATCTTCTTGGATAGATTTATTTGCCATTTGTGCTTCCAGTGAATGTGTAAGTACTGTCCTATGATTGTTGTATTTTCCTAGGCTTCTGTAAAGTTGGCATATGACCCGCCATATATTATCCACGTGGCAGTGACCATACTGCCATTTTCTCCATACAAAGATTCACTGTCTATAGTTGTTCTTTTTTTCTTTTTTTTTTTAGCGCTCGCTCGCTTTGAACTCAAGCGGAGTCCACACACACTACTTCTAGTAGTGCTGGGCTGAATTTTGCGTGTGGATTAGTTCTCCCTATTACCATTGTCCCTCGCCATCAGGCGAACACACTCCGACTTCAGAGGTACTTGTAATTTACGTCACCAAGTCAAGGACGAGAGGTTAACCTTTTAGTCCAGCTGTCCTGTGTAGGGGTTGAACCCCTTACCTCGGCATCAGCACACCGGATGTTTAAGAGCACGCGTTCTTATCCCTTCGGTTATTCTGACCTCCTGCCTATAGTTTCAATCACGAGACTGTAGCCAACACGAATCTGTCTGTTGATCTTAAGCTTAAACTGTCACATGTCTTTAACTAACATGATTTAATCTATACCCCGATAACACAATTACCTAGGGTGTTCTTGAGAACACAGCATTGGGTGTGTCATATGGTTTATGCCCAGCAAGCAGCCGAACTTTCCAGAAACTCATATAGCTGCCATTCTATGAAGTTCGGTAATTCCGAAGCTATTTAAGTCAGTAAGGAAGGTCCGCTCCGTGGCGAAGGCGTTACGGACGCAGTTCGTAATCCCGCATACCGCGGTCGAAACACATCTGCGGGCGATTTGGCAGCAAACCGCCTTGCGTTTGACGTTTTATAGAATGGTATGGGTGCCAGTCGTTCAAAAAGCAATGGCAAACTACTGAACGTAAACTTCCCAAGAGATCACAAACAGTCAAAAATGCTGGGGTTGATTGCGACGTCCTGTAAAGGATATGCAACTCACTGGTTTAAGTAAGGAAGGACATTTTACTCGCTTTGGGTACATTGGGCATATGGTGCCAGACCCATTGTTATAAAGACCAGTCGGTACACGTTGAGTGATGTGGTCAGTATCACGCCCACAGCAAAGCCATGTAGCAACAAAACATCCCATCTTTATGGGGATTTAAGCCTAGGACCACCGGACCACTATGCTAGCGTAGTGTCCTGAACGCTACCACGGCATCTCATTTCAATGTATTATCAATGTGAAGATTTATTATATTTATTCACTGAGTGATCGACCTGTGGCAGCGCACGGGCTAACATGTTGGCCTGTCGGTCAGGTGGTTGGAATTCCCATCCAGGCAGTGATTTTTTTTTTTTTATTGACCTGAATCATTTAGTGTACAAGCAAGGCTATAGTTTTGCAACTCAGATCAATCAATCAATCATGTGCCATGCCGGAAAGAGTGGGCGACCATGACTCGCCATTTCACTCGATCACGAGCTTCGTGGATCAGCTCAGTGTTCCTGTCTCGTCCATGCCATGTGGCCAAGCCATCCAGGTATTTTCCTCTCGGTCTTCCTCTTGATCTGTTCCCTTCGATCTTGCCAGTTGTCACTAAGTTCTCCAATCCATTTCTTCTCATAACATGTCCAAAAAATGTTGACTGTCTATGTCTAATTTCTCTAATCAATTTACGATTTTCATGTGTCTCCTGTAATACTTAGTCATTGGTTTTTCTGTCTGTCCATGGTATTCTTTGCATTTTCCTCAGAAACCACATTTCTCAGCGTAGTGCAATTGTTACTGTCAACACTTCTATTGTCATGCTGCTGGTGGCTATAGCGGGGGAAACTGCTGGCTCCCGTAAGTATTCTGCCATGTGAGGAAGCCGAGAAGGTCCATACGGCGTCTTGGATGCCGAATAACCGTCCCATCTGTGTAAATTGGACTCTGGCGATCGTGTAGGATAGCGAGATAAGACCATCCACGCTTATCGGCATGGCCCATGATAATGATGATCATCATTGTCCCGCTTGTTGATTGTATTTGACATACATGCAATCACTCATGTACAAGCCAAGTAAGATCCGGGTAGGACAAACGAATCAATGGAGGACATAACAAGGAGACAAATCAAATATATTGGCCCTATTAAACTGTACGGATCTTTGATCAAAACCACACCAGTTTCAACATTTGAAAGCTTTCGCGCAACAGGTAGGCAGAGAGATGATAAAATTAAGAGATGGGCGAATAGCTCTCTGACAGAAAGTACCATCAAAGCGAGAGACAAAAATGTAAGGATGTTCATTGCACTCAACCTTCACTGTGGAGGAAGCACATGGTTAACTGATCATCACAATGTTCTGCTCCGGTTGGGTGACAAATTGGAGTGTAAGGAGATGAACCCACATCTTAAAGTTATATATCTTACAGTTGTAGGCGGTTGTTCTGACATCAAGACTGAAATGACACCGGAAACAGCAAAAATGGCGTCACATAAACATAAAAATACTTTAACGTACAATTCGTGTCATTAGCATGATGCAGATGAAACGTCATCTGTCAGTTATTCCAAAAAGAACATCTTGAATATTTGATTCCCATTTTTCGCTTAATAGCCTTCAAATTGCAATGTCCGTGAGCGAGTTCGTTCTTGTTGTCTTTATGGTGCTACCACTGCTGACTACTAGAAGCAACCGGTTCCGTCTAGAACAATCCAGATCCGCCAGCGAGCCAGACTTTACCCAAACTATCCTGTCATGCTTATTGTGAACTGACCTCATTATTTCGCAGTCTTGTAGCGCCTGTGGCAAGATCTGTCAAACTCTTGCAGAATTGGAAGTTCCACAGCAAGTTTACTCTGGTACCTAACCGGTTTCATCTTGTTGGTTTTCATATTTCTTCTATGCGTAGATTGTTGACTATGAAAATAGATCGTTGACATGTACCTCTGTCTGAAAATGGTTCGCTCCGGTTTTTTCAGGTGTGTGTCGAGACTGATTGTTAACTTATTTTGTAATTTGTCTTTGTCGTTATCCATAACTGTATTTGGTTCTAGTCATATTTAGGAAGAAATCAGCAATTTTTAACATAGTAAATAATATATCTTTTTCACAAACAAATTGGTGTATTATTAAACAGGTTCTCACCGGAACCGAGATTAAAGTTCTGACAACTTTATTTTTCATTCATGAACTGTTGCATAATGTTATTTATTGTACATGTTTACATAATACTACAACGCGTCATGTGCGTAACTGAGTATTGAAACTGATGAAACTGCGTGGAGACTCTAAAAATGCAATGAGGGAATCAGCTGAACCGAGAAGTATAATTAGTAAGTTTAACGCGAAAACAATGACAAGTGACACAGTGGACGTTGCGGCTTTCGTCTGTACACAAACAACAATCATGTACTAATAAATCATGCTTGTTGTATTTCCTTTTTTCTAATGAACTCTTGCCGGTCTCTCTGGCTAAGGGATTAAAGTCTTTCTACGTAATCCCGTATATCCACGTAGGGTAACGCAGCTGCGCGAGATTCGGTAGCGGATCGCGTTGCGTTGTTACTTACTGAGTATGTGAGCCGGTCGCTCAGAAAGCAATGGCAAACTACAGAGCGTAATCTTGCCAAGAAATCAACAACAGCAGTAAAATGCTGGTGTTGACAACGATGTCCTGAAAATAGGATATGCGGAAAAACAAAATGAACTCTTCTTCCCACAATTCCCTCCTTTTGTGATCGTGTTGCTGTACAATGGTTTTCTACGCTGTTTGCTGCTGATAACAAGTATTGTTGTAATTTAATTTTTTTTTTAAATAATATGAGCTGTGCAATTTACATCTATCTAAATGTGTTCAAACAGTTTTGGAGCAACTATATTTGTAGAACTGTAGACGAGAATTCTGAGCTAATACTGCCGCAACATCCAACGCTAACTGCCGCTCTCTGCACGCATGCACTAAATATGCTAAAGCACTATATTATCTGCTTTAATGTCAATGACACCGAATTTTATAATCGGAGGGCAGTTGTAAGCATAAGAAGCCATTGTAAGTTTCACAACTCTATGGAAACGTCTATGCAAATATTGTGTTTGGTACACGGGTGTCCGTCGCAATAAAGGGGTAGACAGGATGTATTCTCGTCTTCTTCTTCTTCTTCTTCTTCTTCTTCTTCTTCTTCTTCTTCTTCTTCTTCTTCTTCTTCTTCTTCTTCTTCTTCTTCTTCTTCTTCTTCTTCTCCGTTATCTTCCACTGGAGCATAGCCCCTCAACTCACTCATGCCAGAACATCCTATCTTTTGCAATCTCGTGGATCTCCCTCCACGCTCTTCCCATATTATTCCCCGATGTCTGTAAGTAACTCTTTTCTGCACGGTTTTATAATTTCTATCAGATTCGTTTGCCCCGTGCCTTACAGAAGACGTACTCTCTATAGTATGTCCAGAAATGAATGCCGTCATTCGCGATCAATTATTTTGAAAACTGTCTGTTGCATCGTTATGAAATTTTACCTGCTGTCTTATATTTACCCCCACCAAAGGAATATGTCTTTGATAGGTCTAAAAGCAGCTTATATCATGAAAAGCGGCGACATTTCTTTGATGTTTTGATGAAAAACTAGTGATTTCTCGCTAACAAAACTTGTTTTACAGTAATGCCAATGACCCCACCAGTTCGGATGACAAACACAAGGAGTATCCAGATTCGTATGGGAGTGGGTGCATTGTCTGCTATGCTGAGATGGAACATGATTACATGTTTTGCACGACGAATATAGTTGTGAATGTCTCTGTAGTGAGCTTCCTTCTTAACGGTCAAGATGTTGGTCCTCTTTTCATTGAAGTTTATAGATTGATTCGTATGTTCGTGTGTTGTCCCCTCATTTGACAACATGTTTCTTCTCACGTTTCTTGTTATGCCACAATATGTCAGTTCCCACCGCAATATTACTCTTCGGTTGGTATTCAGTGCGTCTAGAGCTTTTTGTTTTTTCAATGTCAGTTGTTTGTCACTGTTGAGGGCTCACGGAATTGAAAATTCATCACTGTGGAATACAAACTGTTGTCATTAACAAGTTGTATTGTTAATGCAGATGCTGTAATGTTTAGGGCCTGTAATTCTTCTGAATATTTGTAGCAAAATATCCCAGTTGGTGTGCACGTGGATTAAGGTCTGCGATCTGCTCAGACCTTAATCTGTGTCGGACGATTCCAGTAGGTTGATGACTGCTCTCGGTTGCATAAAATTCAATCCATCCTTTCTCCAATAATCCTCTTCCTCTTTCAACACATGGTCCTCACATTTTTCCAGTAACTTTTATCAATATTTAATAGCGCTGACTGGATTAGCATCTTGATGTCAGACAATTTGAATATAGTATTGTCCGCTGCCACCTGTCCTTTAATTTTAGCCCACACAAGTTCTATAGAGTTAAAATGAGAATGGTACGTGTCGTGTCCTCCTTTAAAGTGTCGTCCCTGGAGTGAGGAGATCCGACACCCACATTATAATATTATTTTCCTCTCAATATTCTGGAGAATCCACCAGCTTCCGTCCAACACACTCCATCAGCCTATGGACACCTTTTCCTATCACTCTCTCACTGTCGTACTATGCCCCCTTCTCATACTTCCCCAACGCAACATACTCAACAACTCTTGCTTCTAGAAATTAATAAAGAGTAATTTATTAAAATAAAAGTGTAACGTATATGAGACGTGTATGTGAAGAAAATGTGTGACGTGTTCTATAAAGTGTGTAGACTCTGACTCTCAGACAGCAACCCAGTCAGCTGATCCCAGCAAAGATAGACCACAGCACGTTACGTCAGAACATGTACTTCTCACCCGTTGCCGAAACCATCTTGCCGGATACTGCTTTGCCTCTGTAGACCTCTGGTAATCCAATTTCATGAACATCCGAAATAGACACCGGTGGTATTAAGAGTTAATCAGGGACCGGTTGCGCTCTACCCAATGTCCGTTCCTAATGTTCCTAAACAAACTGCACAAGTCTTTTGCAGTGTGTACGCAGTTAGTTAGTTAGTTAGTTAGTCGACAGATCATCCTCGTTGCACATCGAACCATTCAGTCCATAAGGGCTAATTACTAATGTTAATTGTTACTGTACTAACACTAGGTACTCTTAGCCGGTTCTCGGTTCGTTACTACTGTCTAATGCTGTGTGGTGCATCAATATGCATCACTCTCTTTGATGAATCAATTTCCTTCTAGCGTAAGTTATGTTTCTGTATGCAACTCTAGTGACTCTTGAACTGGTGTTCTTCAGAATGGGTTTTTTAATTCTTTCCCAAAACTTGTAGAGTTTCCTTGGATCTGGTAGGGAACCTAGGATAGAAACAACACATCTGGTGATAGTACTAGTCACTGATCCTTTCGGCTGAGTGTAAGCCTATCACCTTGCTTAATGATCTTTAGCTAACTAGATTTAGTCACAGAGCAGATTAGCTACCCACCTAGAGTCGAATCAGGCTATGACAAAGGAAAAATATCAGCAAACAGAATGCGGAACCCCGCCCACTAGGGACACCTACGGGAAGATCCCAATTATCCTTCATTACTCAATTCTCAACTAGTAAAGCTTATCAACACTTCACTAATCTATTCTTAACTAGCAGAGTTAATATCACTATTCTACTCTAACTAGTTTCCACTAACAGTGCTAATCATCACACTATAGTTTAACAAGGCTACAGTCTATATTAATTAGAACTAATAGACTATATTGACTACCTTATGTAAAAACCGCCTCATTCCCGGGATGGCTACTACACTTTGCCATAACGGCACATGCTAGTTAATGTTAAATTAATCTAACACTGTAGAGCTCTCCCACAAACACGTCCATCATAATCCACGGTTCTTGGTCAACTCCTCCCTAGTTGATCCCAACTCGGGTTTATATGGCAAACTCCTAAAATTGGTCACGTGATATGGGTGACGTCCTGCAGGTGTTATTTGCGCATATCATCCATTGTCAGGAAACTATTTTCCTGGCTTAAGTCCTGTCAAAGTTGTCAGTAATAGTTTAGATTCTCAAAACAAGCCAGCGAGTTGCTGTCGAGTTCCAACAAAGAGTTTTCCTCAACAAGCTGTCAGTAGCAATCTGCCCCTCTGAGTGATGTCCGGAAACTATATGACATATGGACTGTTTACTTCCTTGCTGAGTACTTCCGTTTTCCATCCGACTTGTCAAAACGATGTATGATTCAGCGCACTCACTTCCTCCTCACTCACCACCAAATGTGTATATGGGCTGACCCCACGGCTTCCATTTGTATTCAAATGTTGACAAACCTGTCAAGGCGATGTCGAGATTCGGCTCCCGCACTTCCGACAGTGGCCAATCCGTCAACCAGATGTACAAGTACAACTGTTATTTCTGCCCGACCTGTTTTGGAAACACGTGTAGCCACAACTATGAATGTTTTCTCTGTATTCGTTGAAACCCTTGTTGCTTAGCAGATAGTCCGGTTAATCAAAAAATCCTCCCTAACAATCAGCTGGGTAAACGCACGGTTTCATTTTGTGACATAGGCCCCCTCTTAAGAGAGTAGTCCATCTCACTCTTCTCCACCGTGAGTTTAATCCAGATGATTCATTCTTCTTCTTCAGGAGCTGGGTGTCTTGACAAGAAGTCCGCTCCAACATTTTCCTTCCCAGGAATGTACTCCACTGTGAAGTTATAGGGTTGAAGTAACAACGACCACCGCATCAAACGTGCGTTGAGCTTCTGAGAAGTAGCCAGGAACATCAGAGGCTGATGATCCGACTGGACCCGAAACTTAACTCCATACAAATATGGCTGAAATTTTTGCACTGCCCATACTAGGGACAAGCACTCTCTCTCGACAGTTGAATAATTCCTCTCCGCCTGTAGAAGTTTCTTACTTGCGTATGCCACAGGTTTCAAAACCGAAGCATCGTCTTTTCCTTCCTGTAACAAAGCGGCTCCAATTCCAATCGCACTCGCATCTGTTCTCAACACAAATTGTTTGGAAAGGTCAGGGAGCTGTAATACAGGTTTGCTGACCAAGGCCTCCTTTAACTGACTATAGGCATTCTCACATTCTGGTGTCCAATTGATTTGGTCCGGGAATCCCTTTTTCAAGGTTTCCGTCAACGGAGCTCCCAGTTCAGTGAAATGTGGGATAAATTTGTGGTAGAACCCACACAACGAGAGAAAAGATCGCACATCCTTCTTCGTTTTTGGCCTTGGTGCATTTCTGATTTTCTCCAGGTTCTTCTCTTCTGGAACAATGTGTCCTGGAGTGATGGTGTGACCTAGAAATTCCAGAGTCTGGTAACCAATCATGCACTTGGTTGGACGAGCAGTAAGCCCTGCTTCCTTGAGTCTATTAAACACTCTCTCCAAGGATTGTAAGTGGTCATCCAAGCTGTCACTGGAAATCAGAATATCATCCATGAATGAGATGATGGATGGATCCTGTAACGGATCTAGTAAAGTCCTCATCATACGTGTAAACACACTAGGTGCATTGCTGAGTCCAAAGGGCATGACCTTGAATTCGTAGTGTCCACTGGGTGTACTGAAAGCTAACAGTGGTCGAATCTCCGGTTTGACTGGTATCTGATAGTACCCCCGACTCAGATCCACCTTTGAAAAGTACCGAGCCTTATGGAGCCTAGCGAATAACTGAGTTGGATTCGGCAAAGGTTCCACCTGAAACTGTGTGTGACTGTTCAGAAGTCGGTAATCTATACACAACCTGTGTTCTCCACTTGGTTTGCGTAACAAAACTACCCCCGCATTGTATGGGGATGTGGATGGTGCAATCACGTCATCCTCCAGCAGTTTTTTTATTTCCTCCTCCAGGGCCTTTTCTTTAGAGAATGGCACTGGGTAAACCTTTTGGCGAACAGGCTCCTGTGTGGTCAAAGTCATCTCGAACTCAACCAACCTCGTTCGTCCTGGTTTATCAGTCAGTATCTCCTTATGAGACTTGAGAACCTGGGTTATCCTTTCCCTCTCCTGGGAGGTCAGATCAGGGTTCACTTTCACATCACTATAGGTTTCCTGGTGTACCAAGGGATATTCCCTGCCCTCGCTGGTTCCCACTTCCGTCTCCACTGCAACTGCCATTGCCATGAGGTGAGCTGCCTTGTCTCCGGGTCTCTCTTCGTATTTCCGCAAGAGATTGATATGGAAAATCTTCGACTTTCCCCGGATCCGGATCTGATAGTTGGTTCTGGATATTACCCTTTCCACGGGAAATGGTCCTTGCCAACCTATCTCCAGTTTGTTGTTTCCCGTTGGGAGTAGCAACAAGACTTTATCTCCCACCTCTAGAGATCTTTCTTTAGACCTACGGTTGTAGTAAGCCGCATGTCTTTTCCTGGCCTTTTTCAAGTTTTGATTTGCCAGAGTCCATCCCTTGTGGAGTTT
This sequence comes from Cepaea hortensis, assembly GCA_963921405.1. NCBI lineage: Eukaryota > Metazoa > Mollusca > Gastropoda > Stylommatophora > Helicidae > Cepaea > Cepaea hortensis. The sequence goes on along the minus strand of OY992885.1, from coordinate 55,691,399 downwards.
TTCTTTCAGTTCCTCCACGTATTGATAGGATGAGATCACTTCTTCTGACGTCCCCTCTTCAGTCCAACTCCTCAACATGGCTTCCAACGGTCCTTTGATTGGACGACCAAACAGCAACGTAGCGGGTGGTAGTCCTGTTGAGCCATGAGGAACTTCCCGATAGGCAAAGAGTGCTGCTGGGATATATTCATCCCACCTATCAGGTTTTTCCTGCGCTAGTTTCCTGAGCATTGTCATCAACGTGCCGTTGAAACGCTCTACTTGTCCATTGGCTTGAGGGTGGTAAGGGCTGGTATGTATGTGGTTAGAGTGAAACACCCTAAATACCTCCTCCATGAGTTTTCCACAAAACTGAGATCCATTGTCCGTCAGAATTTGATCCGGAAAGCCTAATCTGGTAAAGGCCTCCATCAGTGCGTCCGCCACTCTTTTCGAGTCAATCGTGGTCAACGGTATAGCCTCACCCCACATTGTACAGCAATCCACCATTGTGAGTATATACATGTTCCTCTTCCTAGTCCTGGGAAGTGGACCCACGATATCGATGGCTACCCTCTCGAAAGGAGAGTTCATGATGGGCATCTCACCCAACACCACCGGTGCTGTCCAGTGTTTCGGTGCCACCCTCTGGCACTCAGGGCAGGACTTCACATACCGACGCACATCATCTGTCATTCCCGGCCAATAGTAATGGCAGGAAATCCGCTGCATGGTGGCGGCAATACCCATGTGTCCACTAAAGGAGATGGTATGCCCCATATGAAGAATCTGGGACCGGTGAGCTTTCGGGACGACCAACTGACCGTATAGGTTGTCTCCCCTTCCTGCTCTCCTGTAGAGTATCCTATTCTTCATGTAGTACTGCCCCCGTCCTGGTGGATCAGCACTTTTCTGCAGCTTTTTGTAGCAAGGACGTAAAGTATCATCCTCACTCTGGGCAGTTCGTAGCTCCCCCGGCATTGGGTTAGTCACAATTGCGTCTGCCTCTTCCGTTTTCGTCTGAGAGCGAGTCTGCATTGCTCCCATATGGATTGGCTCCCTGGGCATTCCCAGAAAGACATACCGGCAACCTAGGATGACTGGGAAAATGGGATCGGTCAATACAGCGGCCTTGATGGTGCCGGTGACGTACCTTGACCGAATCTCCACATTAGCAATGGGCAACTTCATGGTTACAGCACTCTTCTGTGCAGGCTGTATGTCCAATGTTTCACCTGTGAATTGTTCTGGATGTACCAGATCCGCAGAAATCACGGCCTCCCCGTCCAGTCCTGTGTCGTATAAACACTCCACTTGACGACCGTTAACCTCTACAAATTCCACTACAGGTGGTTTTTCCTGGTCTGGAGTCTCTTCCTCGGCCTCGACCTGTTCGGTGGGCTCCACCTTAGGTTTTCCTGAGCACACGACGAATTGAGTGTCTCCTGACTCTCCTCTGCAGTCAATAGCATTGTGCGTATTCGACTGGCATTGGTTGCACCATTTCCCTGTCCTAGATTTTCTATTGTCGGACTTGAATGAGCTCTCCTGGTGGCGAGCTTCCTTGTTGACCTTGGCATTTTCCGTGACAACCTCCTTGGAAGTCACTTGACATGCTGCGAAGTGAGGGTTCTTAGCCTTCGATTTGCAGTCCCTCGTATTGTGAGAGGGTGACTTACAAATTGAACACCACTTCTCCGACCATGGTCGTTTAGGTATAGAGCTTGAAGTGCTCTTGCTTCCCTCCTTCTTCTTCTCTGAACTATCCTCTGATTTTTGCACATAAGGTTCCCACTTTTTTGTTCCTGAGTTTTTGGTTTTCTTCTTGTCATGTTTCTCTTGACTTTTGGTGTTGGTGGAAAGGTTCTCCCCTGCCTCCCCATGTACCTCGACGAACCGTTCTGCTAATTTATTCACGAGGTCAATACGTTCCGCTCCTTGTTCTCCCAGGAACGTCCTGAGAGGTTTAGACATTTGCTTCTTCAGCTGGTCGACCACCATGAGCTCTTCCAGACTCTCATAGTCATGTGCGAACCCAGCCAAATCCATCCACTTGTGGAGATAAGATTTTAGACGCAAACTGTAGGCGGCAAACAACTCCCCTGGTTCTCGTTTCGCTGCTCGAAATTTTTTCCGGTAGGTATGTGACGTAACCTCGAATCGTTTCAGCAGAGCCGTCTTTAACTCATCATAATTGTTCTCATGTCCTGGTGGCAGGCGAGAATAAACCTCGTAACCGGTCCCGCGTAATCCCTGGGATAGCTTAAGATTCCATTTGTTACGCTCCAGACCCATAGCAACTGACATAGCCTCGAAGCGTTGAAGATACTGGTCAATCTTCTCTTTGTCCTCCTCGTAGACCGCTAAAGGAAACTTCATGGCCTGGTACCCATGTCCACCTACTGGTGTTGATCCTGGGATGGAGGAACCTCCAACTGCTCCCTCAGTTTCTCCATTAGATTGACTCTTCAACTCGAGTTCCCTCATCCGGTACTCGTGCTCCCTCTTCTGTGCTTCTTGTTCAGCTTCTAATTTCCTAGCTGCTTGTTCAGCTTCAAATTTCCTAGCTGCTTGCTCAGCTTCCAATTTCCTAGCTGCTTGCTCAGCTTCCAATTTCTTAGCTGCTTGCTCAGCTTCCAATTCCATCCTTCTCAATTCCAGCTCGGCCTTTCGATCTTCCCTTTCTGCTTGACGATACTCTCTCTCCACTTCCTGTATGTAATCCGTTAGAGAAGACCCCGCCAATCCCATTTCTTCCCCCTTTGCCTTTAATTCTAACGTGCTAAGTTTAGGGGTGGCCATTATACAGAGAGGTAAGCTAGCAGGTCTAGTACAATATAACTGCAAATTACTATACAGATATATGAACAAGTACTATAAATCTAGATATTACCACACACAGCACATTCACTCAGTGACAAGAGTAGAATCAGGACCACAGACCTATGCAGACGTGTGAAGTGTGAACAGGTAAGATATTAGTCCTAACCCCTATCCACAATCACTCTAGCTGGATTCTCCAAAATGATATCTCCCTCTTATAACTACGGATCCCGTGTCAATAGACCCCGTTGTCAGAAGATCCCACTGTCAAAGGTTCCTGCTTGCAGGAGATCTCGCTGTCCAAGGATTCTGTTTACGAGAGATCCCGCTGTCCAAAGATCACGTTTATGAGAGATCCCGCTGTCCAAAGATCACGTTTATGAGAGATCCCGCTGTCCAAAGATCCCGTTATCGAGAGATCCCGCTGTCCAAAGATCCCGGACGAGCCCCCAATAATGTCGTGTCCTCCTTTAAAGTGTCGTCCCTGGAGTGAGGAGATCCGACACCCACATTATAATATTATTTTCCTCTCAATATTCTGGAGAATCCACCAGCTTCCGTCCAACACACTCCATCAGCCTATGGACACCTTTTCCTATCACTCTCTCACTGTCGTACTATGCCCCCTTCTCATACTTCCCCAACGCAACATACTCAACAACTCTTGCTTCTAGAAATTAATAAAGAGTAATTTATTAAAATAAAAGTGTAACGTATATGAGACGTGTATGTGAAGAAAATGTGTGACGTGTTCTATAAAGTGTGTAGACTCTGACTCTCAGACAGCAACCCAGTCAGCTGATCCCAGCAAAGATAGACCACAGCACGTTACGTCAGAACATGTACTTCTCACCCGTTGCCGAAACCATCTTGCCGGATACTGCTTTGCCTCTGTAGACCTCTGGTAATCCAATTTCATGAACATCCGAAATAGACACCGGTGGTATTAAGAGTTAATCAGGGACCGGTTGCGCTCTACCCAATGTCCGTTCCTAATGTTCCTAAACAAACTGCACAAGTCTTTTGCAGTGTGTACGCAGTTAGTTAGTTAGTTAGTTAGTCGACAGATCATCCTCGTTGCACATCGAACCATTCAGTCCATAAGGGCTAATTACTAATGTTAATTGTTACTGTACTAACACTAGGTACTCTTAGCCGGTTCTCGGTTCGTTACTACTGTCTAATGCTGTGTGGTGCATCAATATGCATCACTCTCTTTGATGAATCAATTTCCTTCTAGCGTAAGTTATGTTTCTGTATGCAACTCTAGTGACTCTTGAACTGGTGTTCTTCAGAATGGGTTTTTTAATTCTTTCCCAAAACTTGTAGAGTTTCCTTGGATCTGGTAGGGAACCTAGGATAGAAACAACACATCTGGTGATAGTACTAGTCACTGATCCTTTCGGCTGAGTGTAAGCCTATCACCTTGCTTAATGATCTTTAGCTAACTAGATTTAGTCACAGAGCAGATTAGCTACCCACCTAGAGTCGAATCAGGCTATGACAAAGGAAAAATATCAGCAAACAGAATGCGGAACCCCGCCCACTAGGGACACCTACGGGAAGATCCCAATTATCCTTCATTACTCAATTCTCAACTAGTAAAGCTTATCAACACTTCACTAATCTATTCTTAACTAGCAGAGTTAATATCACTATTCTACTCTAACTAGTTTCCACTAACAGTGCTAATCATCACACTATAGTTTAACAAGGCTACAGTCTATATTAATTAGAACTAATAGACTATATTGACTACCTTATGTAAAAACCGCCTCATTCCCGGGATGGCTACTACACTTTGCCATAACGGCACATGCTAGTTAATGTTAAATTAATCTAACACTGTAGAGCTCTCCCACAAACACGTCCATCATAATCCACGGTTCTTGGTCAACTCCTCCCTAGTTGATCCCAACTCGGGTTTATATGGCAAACTCCTAAAATTGGTCACGTGATATGGGTGACGTCCTGCAGGTGTTATTTGCGCATATCATCCATTGTCAGGAAACTATTTTCCTGGCTTAAGTCCTGTCAAAGTTGTCAGTAATAGTTTAGATTCTCAAAACAAGCCAGCGAGTTGCTGTCGAGTTCCAACAAAGAGTTTTCCTCAACAAGCTGTCAGTAGCAATCTGCCCCTCTGAGTGATGTCCGGAAACTATATGACATATGGACTGTTTACTTCCTTGCTGAGTACTTCCGTTTTCCATCCGACTTGTCAAAACGATGTATGATTCAGCGCACTCACTTCCTCCTCACTCACCACCAAATGTGTATATGGGCTGACCCCACGGCTTCCATTTGTATTCAAATGTTGACAAACCTGTCAAGGCGATGTCGAGATTCGGCTCCCGCACTTCCGACAGTGGCCAATCCGTCAACCAGATGTACAAGTACAACTGTTATTTCTGCCCGACCTGTTTTGGAAACACGTGTAGCCACAACTATGAATGTTTTCTCTGTATTCGTTGAAACCCTTGTTGCTTAGCAGATAGTCCGGTTAATCAAAAAATCCTCCCTAACAATCAGCTGGGTAAACGCACGGTTTCATTTTGTGACAGTACGGTGGAAGTCTCAAGCACCCATGACGATGCTCTTCTATCAACTTGTCGATGTGATATTTCTTGATTTTTGGCGTCTGTTTTACAAGGGACAACAAATCTAGCTAGAAATACGTTTCTGGAAATGGTATGTTTTCCATTCGGAGCCTTATCTTTATTGCTCCCTTTGTGCTCGATGCTGTAGGTATTTTGTCTTCTTGGGCAATAACATTGATATCATGCATTGTCCATAATTATACACGACGGTCTATCTAGGGATGGAAGCACAGTATTCTCGAGCCAATCTCTAAATACATTACCATTTATCTTATTATGATAATCCCTGTTGTCTGTATGCTTTGATAAGAACACGAGCCCAGCATTCTGTTGTAAGCCATTATGCGTATTACCAGCATGGGCCATGACCAAAAGCTGTCCTATACTACTGGGCACATATCGCTTTATCTGTCCATCCACTGATTGCCATTCCTTATCACTTGTGTGGTGCGCATTGATCCCCATTTCATCCAAACACACTATGCTATAATTTTCTTTGCGCATTTCCCTTATTTCACGTAGGTATCTGCTTCTCATGGTTCCTAAATGCGGTTGCTCGCAAAGAATATTTCTACCGCCCTTGTATTTTCTAAAAGTGAAGATAATGTCCTTATAATTTTCCACAAAGTTGTTTTATATAGCTCTATGTTATTGTTCTTTCTCAACCAAACCCTAAGTTTTCTTACAGTCACTGTTTCTTTGGCATCCAGCATTTTTATAATGCTGGATTATCCTGGATATAAAATCCAAAATTTTTATAATTTTTGGAGTCTCCGTAGTGAAGTGGTCAAGCCTTTTGACTCGGGCTCCAAAGGTTGTGGGTTCGATTCCGGGCCGCATCCTTCGGTTCACGAGTTAAATTTTTCGGAGACTTCTGTGGGTCGTCGCTAGAGCTGCGGAGTTCGTGATTTGTGCGATGCTTTCCGCACTGCGGAAAGAGACCGAGCCATATGGGATATAACCCGGTGCAATGAAGTCGACCCTGTCGACTTTTAAGCGACATTTTAAAACAATTTTATAATAGCTCGCCTTATGACATCTTTGTCAAAGCTGTCTACAATAACCTTTCTACCTACCGTTCCGTTATTACGTGGTGGTTTCATTCCAGATTCTTGCACCCATCGACAAAATGACCGTTTACTCAAACCCAATGCATGCACTGTTCTTTTTTCGGAATTTGTAATAGTATAAAACAGTTTCCTGCGATCAGCTTCTTGACAAAAAATATGTGTACAACTTCATAGCGATGCTTTGAAGTGTATACACAATTTCGCATTCAATCCCATTGAAAAATATTCACACATTTCAATGTTAGCGATAAGTGGTAAGATTTTAAAAATAAAAATAAAAACATATTAATCAGGTTTCATGAAATAACCCACATTTTGAGACACCTCTGAACAGTCCCAGTTTAAACTACGCGGGGTTCTTGGCGTAAGGCCAATCCCGTGAAACACGTAAATAATTCAACATTGAACGCTGATTGTCTCTGGCAACGCTGTAATACATTTAAAATTATGAACTTCATCTCTGACCCGTAAATTATATACCGCATATAAACAAACTTTGAAATCTGCTGTAAAATCTCCAGAACAAAATTTTTTTTGTTGGGTGGACATAATGATAAGGTTATATGCTAAATCGTATCATTTTCCTTCAGTTTGTTACTGAGATATGGAATTTTATATTGGGGTAGACAAAAGTATACACACTATAGTTACACAATTACGATTAGGTTGTCTCAAAGTGTGTCCTATCCAGCGTCAGTGTTGTTTCCTCAGATCTTGAGATTGTGAAATATATATACTTCTCCCCAAAGCTCCAAATAATGATTCTGTCATACCAATGTGGTTCTTCTTTTGTAGGTTACGAGTAAATATTTTAGTCGTTTTCATTGTTTTTGATCCATACAGATCAGGTTTTTTTTTGTAGATTTGCAGTGAAGAGATTCTTGCACAAGAATCTTGACTTATACCAAATTTAATTTTCTTTTTTTTTTTTTTCCTTCAAATTTTACCAGTTTCCTGCAGTACCCTCACTTAAGAACACACGGTAATGTAAGCGGAAGAACTATAGACACGCCGGAAATTGGAAGCCCTACTCCTCACCCCCACCCTTTTTTTTTCCTTCGAAACGACGGCAGGCGTCTGTGGGGTAAAAACTAAAACACGTACCGACGCTAGATCATATTGGCAACCCGGTAACTGTGCTGTCAGCAACCCATGGCTTGTACAGACCTGAAACAATAACCCTGAGACTCGGAGCGGGGTTCTCTTCCAGCGCATGATGTCACCCAGTCTATACCGGAGGTTCCCAGATTGCTTGGGGTCGTTGTACCCATTGCCTCCTAGATTAGACCCCAAATAATCCTTATTTAAAAAGCACTTATAATTTCACACATTTTGCTTTGTATTAAACCTGCTGAAGTTGAAAACCGCATCCCTCTTTCCAGAATCATTCAACTTCCAGCGAACGGCAGGGCGTCACGCCACACACTTTGGTAACCACATGTATATAACCAGTTTGTTAACTACATGGTAAATAGCAAAGAATCATTTTACACGCTTTGGGGCGCATTAGGTATACCGTGCTAGTCCCATATTTATAAGGGGCGTTCATTTGAAATCCGCTCGTGCCGCACCGCGCGTAATTGCGTACGTTGAACATGATCATGGCATAGTCATGTGATAAGTACTGACCAATTAATAAAAGAACGCGTGCTTATCGTCCCATGATGCATAGGTTATGTTTCTGACCGTTGAGAAAATGGCAGGGTTGATCAAAAATCCGTCCAAAGAAGCTCAAAGAGCGGTGATTCAATTTCTTTCATTTGAAGGATGTCGACCAGAGGACATTCATCGAGGAATGCAGGCATCGTACGGTAACAAATGTGTGTCGAAGACAACAGTGACAGACTGGGCACGAATGTTTCGAATATTTCGGAAAGGATGTCAGTTCACGACAGATCTTCGACGGCCAGGTCAAGCGTATATTGTTGCAACAGAAAAAAAACATCGCCAAAATTGATGCAGCAGTACAGATGAACCGTTGTCGAAGCATACGTTCGCTAGCGAATGAATTTGATGTGTCAATTGGGACAATTCAAAAGGTCATTCGTAAGAAACTGCAATATCGGAAGGTGTGTTAACAGTGGGTACCATGGATGTTGACCGACCACCAAAAAGAAGAACGCATGGGATGGTGTTTGAACCACTTGCTACGTTACAGAGTAGAGGGTGGTCCATTTCTCTTCCGCATAGTGGCAGGAGATGAATCATGGTGTCACCACTTTGAGCTGAGCAGCAAAAGAGAGAGCATGCAATGGAAACATGCTGGATCACCAAAAGCCAAACAATTCATGTTACAGGTTCCCGCTGGTAAGGTTATGCTGAGCGCATTTTGTGACCATGAAGGGCAATTACTTTACCCACTAATTGCAACGAATGAATCACCGAAAAACGAGAAGTAGATTCTGAGCTTTACTAGAGCACCACTAATTGCAAACACTAGACATGCTGCAAAAAGCCATCAAGATTAAATGACTCGGCATGCTTTCTCGATGTGTCATTTTGTTGCACAATAATGCTCGTCCGCATGTCGCAAAAATTGTGCAGAAAGCATTAGCAAGGAGGAAGTAAGAAATTCTGCTACATCCAACCTATAGTCCTGATTTGTCACCATATGATTTTCATTTGTTCGGACCTCTAAAAAAAAAGCTCTCAAGGGGCAACGATTTCACACAGATGCAGACGTAATGAACGCGGTAAACTCTTGGTTCAGTGAGCAACCACAATCCTTTTTTTTTTTGCGGACGGCATTCGCCGCCTATCTAAGCAATGGGATGCTTGCCTGAATGCCTACGGCGACTTCTTCTGACCAACCCATGGTGCATAATTCATTCAAAATGAATGCTTTGTTTAATTTTACCACAGCTGTTAATGTTTCTTTCATGCTTTTGTAATAAAGCCATTGGAACTTGTTTCACATGAACGTCCCTAATACATAGATCAATCGGCACTCGATGGGTGATGTGGTGGTTGTCATGCCGGCCGCTTTTACTACCCAGAACAATTCCTCGCTCCCATGTTAAACTGCTGTCTCCGCGGCGAAGTATTTACGGACGCAGTTCGTGATCCCGCATACCCGCGTTCCAAACACAGCTGCGCGTGATTTGGCAGCAGACCGCTTTTCATTTGGTTTTTAACGAAATGGTATGGGTGCCGGTCGTTCAGAAATCAATGGCAAACTACTGAACGTAAGTATGCCAAGAGATCACAACAGCACAAACAAAATATGCTGGTGTTGACTGCAACGTCTTGTAAAGGATATGCAACTAACTTTGTAACATATTAGACTCGGTCGACCTGGAAGTACAGTTGCACATTGTTGTTTTGTTTTGTTTTTTTTAATTCAAGCCTCTAGAGGGATTCAAACACATGAACACAGGGAAGCGTGCTAGCCGCTGAAACCTGCACCACTTTGACTCTCAGTGGGTATATGGAGTAAGTCCCATATACAGGGTGTTTGTAGAGTCTCACTACACTTTGTTGGTAGAACGGGCTTTTTGTTGGAGAGAATGTTTTCCGTTTGCAAGACGGGAAACATACTCTAACAAACAGCTGTTCTACATACAAAATGTAGTGAGACTTTACAAATACCCTGTATTTAAACTAAATCAGCATTTGGTTGGTGATGTGTTGACCTTGTAAATGATATACAAATGTTACTTAAATGTAATATAAATTCACTACCATTTGCGCTGTAACGCCTAGAAAAACGACCGCGAGTCAACAATGGTATCGTGAAGTAGTAGGGGGTTAGTTATTTAGTTAGTTAGTTAGTCGAGGTTCCAACTTCACGGCAACGGGTCGTCCACATTATCCTCCGTTCCTGTGCCAGTGAATATCACACAAAATGCTCCCCACTGTCCAATGTGAAGTAGAGGGGGTGTGTATAGCTAGCTAGCTGTAATAAGTTAAATTAGACAATAATGTTTTCAAGCTTCTGTCGCATATTTTTTGTTACAAAAACACGAAAAGTTATTATGTTTACCATCATCACCGAGCCGGCTTCGTGGCTTAGAGGTTATGACTTTTCCCCGTAATCTCGTATACTATCGTCGGTAACGTGATGACGGTGAGAATCAGCAATGGTTCGAATCGCATCGGTAACTTACGGGGTATGTGAGCCGGCCGCTCAGAAAGCAATGGCAAACTACTGAGCGTAATCTTGCCAAGAAATCAATATACAGCTGAAAGATGCTGGTGTTGACAGCGATGTCCTGTAAAGGGTATGGGAAAAAAAATCATAACCGAACTGTTTATACTTTAACAATTCGTCAATATCCAGGGGCTTGTCCTGTGAAAAGCTGTGTCTTTGGAAAGTTATCTCTATCATAAGACAGATACCTTGCCTCTGTTGTTGTCATGTGTAACGTATTTACCACATTTTGAGTCCAATTACGTTGTGGTCATCCTCTTTTTCGCTTACCCACTTCCCTCCACAGTTATTATTTCCAGACATGCATGTCTGTGTTCATGACCAGTAATATTTCAGTGTCCTTATTTTCATGTGTCTTCATGACCGATCCTCCTCAATATGGACTTATTGTTGGATAGATGTGTTATATCTCTTTCCCCTCAATGGATGTTTAACGTTCTTCTTAAAACTGATATTCAAAGACGTTTGTGTGATTTCCAGCTATTTTCTGAAATGTCCAAGTTTAACATGCATTTGCTAGTCACAGTCAAGAATTCTATTAGAGCATTAAAATGCGGTAGGTATATGGTTAGTTAAAAGTTAAAGTTAGTTGCATATACACTACATGACGTCGCAGTCAACCCCAGAATTTGTTTGGCTGATCGTCATTTCTTGGTAAGTTTATATCCAGTAGTATGTGATGAGTAAAATAAGACGTGACAAGCGCAGAACGTTTCAGGGCAGGAAAAAAAGCTGGGAGTAGCCACCGTTGTGGAGTTTCGAGGTGGAGAAGGCTTGGGTGGATAAGCGTAGTGCTGTAAGGAGATGGCAAAATGCCAAGAAGAACAGAGCGGGTCATCCTAGTCCCTGCTTGCACTTAGAAAGAGAGATGCACACAAAAGTAAGCTATTTCAAAAAATTGGTCAAGGTGGTTAAAAGCGAAAAATGGGCAGAGGTGTGTCAAAGAGTAAGCACAGACAAGTCACTGAAATTGTTCTGGCGACTACATAAAAGCATGAGTGGTGTAGTCAAGAATAAGAGCATTTCTGACTTCCAAGGTGCTGACCTCATCTGGCAGAGGACTGACGAGGACAAGGGCAAAGCCCTCTTTGAACGCTACCTTGAGCAGAGCAACCAGACAGACATGGGAGGCCGAAACCTGGCCAAGGAGGTCACATCAGACAGATGCAAGGCCCAGAACACTTCGGATGAAGACACAGTGACAGTGAAAGAAATCAAGGCTGTGCTTCGACGATCAAAAAACAGTGCTCCAGGTCCTGATGGCATAAGATACGACGACATAAATAGGTGTACCGATAATGAGCTAGAGAAACTAGCAGACATGTACAACAACAGTATAGGGAGTGCTAGCATCAAGGAGGAATGGTTACACAGCTATCTGATTCCCTTGCCGAAGCCTGACAAAGACCACAAAAAAATTCAGGGATATCGAATTATAACCATGCAGAATACAATAGGCAAGCTGCTGGAGAAGGTAATTGCCAGGAAAATATCAAGCCAACTAGAGAGGCAAGGTGTTTTCCCACCTACCCTGGGTGGGTACCGTCCAAAAAGAGAAACCTGGACCAATGCAGCAGTCTTTGCCCATGATGTCTATGAAGGTTTCCACTCAGGCACTGAAACCGCTGCTGCAGCGATTGATCTTGAGGACGCATACAACAGAGTACCACTGGATTTTTTAATGTTTCAGCTTCTTGAACTAAACGTAAGTCCATTCCTCCTTAGTTGGATCGCTGCAGCCCTCTTCCAACGGAAAGTAGTTTTTAGATGTGGCAGTTGGACTTCGGAACCAACAACAATATATCCTGGCCTACCACAGGGATCACCATTATCTCCGGTACTGTTCAACGCCTACACAGTGAGAATCACCAGTGAGCAGATCACTGGACCTGGCAGGACATTGTCATATGCCGATGATGTTTTAGTGTATCGTCAGGGTAAGGATAGAGAGGAGGTTGCTGTGGAACTACAAACCGAACTCAATCGCATAAGTACTTGGTGTGATGAAGCTGGGGCAATGGTCAACCCAACAAAGGCAACAGTGACTTGGTTCTCGTTGAATAATCATATTGTCAACAATCCAACACCAACTGTAATGCTGTGTTCAGAGACGGTGGAAAGAACGCAGGTAATGAATTACCTGGTGATACGGTTTGATCGAAGCCTTGCTTATAATGTGCACATAGACCAGGTGATAACAAAGGCCAAGCTGCGTTTGGCAGCGATGCGGGTGATGGCGGCAGCAAACTGTGAGCAGCGCCATCTATGTCTTCTGTACGAGGGGCTGGTCATGTCTGTTTTGGAGTATGCAATGGCAATCCTGACTCTCAGCCATAAGCAGATAGAAAGGATGGAAAGGATACAGAATGAAGCTATGCGCATTATTCTTGGATGTACAAGAGATACAGCATGCAGGGCAATGCGCTACCTTCTTGATTTTCCAACCATTGAAGAGAGAATACAAGTTTGCAGGGCACGCGCCTACCTCAGAATTAACGCAAACACACAACATCCACTGCATAGTGAAATTAGGAAGGTGAAGGGCAGCAGGTTAAAAAGAGGACGGTCGTGGATGGGTCAAGCCGAAGACATTCTTCAACAGGTGTGTTCACTTGAGGACTTAGAACCTGGCGAGGAGTGGGTGCAAGTGCCAACAGACTTCTGCACATCCTTTTCAGTTTGCATCCAACTAGATAGAAAATGCAGACAAGAAAATCCGGCTGCTGTTGAGGCTGAAGTACAAGCGTTGATTTTCGAGAATTCGCTAGACGGTGACGCGGTCATCTACACAGATGGGTCGGTCATCCGACATGTGAGAAGCTCATGGGCCTTTACAGCTCGGGCCGGAGGGAGAATTGTGAAGGAGGACTCTGGTGCTTTCACTGAAACCACAAGTAGCCTGACCATGGAAGTCATGGCAGTAAGTAAAGCAATAACATCGCTCGAGACACAGACATTCACTAGGGCTTGTTTCCTTAGCGACTCAATGAACATGATCAAGAGGATAGAGGAGGGGTCGATCCGAAGAGAATGGTTGCTGCCTCTGAAGCGGTCTCGGCTGGCAAAGATTAGTTTCATCTTCGTGCCAGGGCATGCGGAAGTACAAGGAAATGAGCGGGCTGACAAGCTCGCAGGTGAGGCTACTGTGGAGGGCGGACGCGCCATGGACCAGGCTGACATTCTGAATGCTCTACGAGAAGTGAGACGTTTGCGAGAACCAAGTGATGAATGTGAATCTACAACAATGGCCAGACTGCGAGAGCAGCAAATTAAAAGAAGGGTGGCCAAACAAGAACACTACGCAGGAAGCCAAAGAAGATTGATAAACCAACACAGAACTGGCGTCGTTAGCCGCTACACGCTGCAGGATTTGCTGAGGAGGGGATCCGAGCACTTATGGACTGAATGGTTCGATGTGCAACGAGGATGATCTGTCGACTAACTAACTAACTAACTATATCCAGTAGTTTTCCATTGCTTTCTGAACGACCGGCACCCATATCATTTTCAGAAGAAGAAAAAAAAACAACGCAAGGCGTCTGCTGCCAAATCGCCCGCAACTGTATTTTGAACGCGGGTATGCGGGATCACGAACTGCGTCCGTAACCCCTTGGCCACGGTAGGTATATGGTGCTGTACCCATGTGTATAGACCCAGCGGCACTCGGCGGCGGATATGGTCAGTATCACGCTGGCAGACTTTCCTTCCCAAGACATTTCCTGGGTCCATTTTAGACTGGTCGACCTGGAAATCCAGGTCTGTCTTAATACTTCAAGTCCGCCCCATTGCGGATTGGAAACCGACCTGGCAGGAGAATGTCTAACCACTAGGCCACCGCTGCTCCTGTGTACGTCGTACCTGAATGAAGATTGATTGAATGTTCCTGTACTCAATCATGTTTGCTCGGCTGTTGTTTTGGTATTAGTTTGTTCACTGTGTGCAATCAAAAATAAGGGTTAACTGTCACTCGCCCTTCCGAAGGGAAGTAAAGTAAAGTAAAGTAAAGTAAAGTAAAGTAAAGTAAAGTAAAGTAAAGTAACGTAAAGTAAAGTAAAGTAAAGTAAAGCAAAGCAAAGCACAGCACAGCACAGCACATCACATCACAGCACAGAACCCGTGTATACTCCTTAAGGCAACACTGAACATATAGTGAGTAAATTGATTATCTTCTTCTTCTTCTTCTTCCTCTTCTTCAGCGTTCCAAGCCATTGAGGTTCTTTGCTGCAGATACAATCCGTCTCCATTCGTCTCTCTGGTTGACCTTCTCTTGCCAGTCGTTGATTCCAAGTACTTGTAGGTCTGTATATATATTATCTCTCCACCGTCTTCTTGGTCTACCTCGGGGTCTACGGTCATTTATTTCCTGAGTGTAAGCGAGTTTTGTTTCCCTATTATCTTCCATTCTTTCTATATGCCCCAGCCATTGTAGTCTATTAGCCTTCATGATACCAGTGATTAGCGGGGACTTAAACAGATCATAAATGTCTTTGTTACTTCTTCTTTTCCACTCTCCACTTTGTGTATCCCTAATTGATTATATAGTAAGTAAATTGAACATATAGTAAGTAAATTGATCATACAGTAAGTAAACTGAACGTATGGTAAGTAAACTGATAGTAAATAAATTGAACATACAGAAAATAAACAAGAAAATAATCCTTGTACACATTTAAGGTGCATCGTGTACATGGTGGTAGACCCATATTTGCATACACCAATCAAGGCGTAGTGGGTGATGTGGTCAGTATCACTCCGACCGCCTTCGTTTCCCGAGACATTTCCTAGTACTACTTTAGGTAGGCTTAACTTGGTAGACTAGATCTTTAAAACAAAATAACTCGAACCCCCATCCCAATGTGGATTGACCCCATGACCATAGAGCCAATAGGCTAGCCTAGCTACTATTCCACAGCGACCCATCCTTCCGCTGCAATATCATTAAATGGTAGTCACCAGCGGCCAAAGCCAGACGCCAATACTAGTTCATTGCCAAGTATCCCAGCCTATGGGCTGATCGCTCAGCTTCCCGGGCCTTCTATTCCTTAATTGTCTGTCTGCTGTAGTTCTATTTAATGACATCTTTGTCTGCGTTGATTCATCTGGATATCTTTTGCTTTATACATGTTTTGTCTGGTCTACCACTTCCTCTGGAATTTCCGTAGATCAGTGGCTAGCAAGCTTGGTTGTCGGCCCGATGTTAATGTGTTCTAATATACACAGAGATGGACATTTTGTTAATGATCTGTCATCCCAGTCGATCCACTCTAGAATGCGTACCAGAAAAGCTCATGGGGAGTAAAGGCGGTATGTGCGATATTGCTCGTGTCCTCTATATCAGTGCTGATTGTTGTATAACAATATAGGACCAGCATCATGTACTCACTTACACCTCAGAGCATGGAAACTGGCTCTTTCCTACATTTATTTATTTATCCACTATTTTGCAATATTTTACATATAAATTGTTTAAGTAGCCAATGCAGCTTTCTTTGGTCATGTGATGAGAGGAGAGGCATTAGAGAACATCGTGACAACTGGAAACATCGAGGGGGAGAGAGGCAGACGCAGACCAAGAGATATGATGTTGGGAGGATTGAGACGGTGACATGGAGGAATAACATAAGCAGAAATGATCCGGAAAGAAAACCGAGATCTGTTGAGAGTCATGAACGCCTACGCCAACCGGCATTGCACTTTATGATGATGGTGATGATGATGATGATGATGATTTTGATTGATTGATTGATTTAAGAACCGACATCACAGCATTCGGGGCATTCCCATAAGCGCTCTGTCCCCATCCCCAGCAGCCAGCGAAGAGTTCCAACACTGATAGTACCAGTAGCAATCTGATTATATGTCCGTCTCGCCTTTCCTGTGAGCGTCGAGCGTCTGCGTCATCTGATGATGATGATGATGATGATGATGATGATGGATGGATGGATGGATGGATGGATGGATGGATGGATGGATGGATGGATGATTCATTAATTTCTATGGACAACAATCCCTTTCAGATAAATTTCCAACATGTAGCTGATTTGGTCACAGGACTATCGATCTGAGGTGTACAGCTCCAGTGCCGGCATTGCCCACCCCGGTAGTTATTGGGTTTGGAGAGTGGAATAAGAAGTCTGCAACAGTCTTGGGTCGGGAGAAAATCGTCTACACCAAGCTCCGTCTGATAAGTGCAACCACTGTTTTTGGAGCTCATGCGAACTAAATACCAAAGCATCTGACTTACAAGTCACAATCTTCTATAGTATTCACAACCAACCAACCATCCCGGTTGTTATAAAACATAATCAGTAATAAGCCGGGCTTGAACATTGACACCATCAAACTAAATTAAAAACGATATTGTTCAAAGTCACCTGTGCCTGATTTCGAATCCTCGATTCATATGTCAGGTAATTGATAAACCGCGTTCACAAACCTCCTCGCCGGTCGGGCTCTAAATCCAATCAATCTAAATGGATAAATAGGCTTAATTCAAACTGATCGTCTTCATTGCACGAGTCTATCCTGTTTAGTTCGGTCTTCTTTTCGCAGAGAGGTCTGACGAAAGTGTCGCACAGAGCGCAAACTCCGAGGCTCCAGCGAGGATCCTCAGGGTTCTACGACAAAATTGCACTCTGGAACCAATAGATGGAATCCCAAAACGAACCCACGACCTTCTTATTGCCAGGCAGGTTGTTTGACCTTTTATCACGGAGACTCCCTCAGTCAGTCAAATAACCAAGCAATCAGTCGCTAAATCAATCGTCTTGGTACATAATCTAAATGTGTCTAGTTGGCTTGGGCGCTAAATTGTGCTTGCTGGTCAAGTTACTTCTGGGGTGTGATCTCACTACATGATTATAACCAACCCTGTTTAGTACAACTGTTTACAGCATGTCAAAATTAACTCATTCTCTGTCAATCAACTTACCACGCCTTTCATCGATTAACCCTTAAACACTCAATATACATTGAGTTCACTTGACTCCTTCTGATCATTGGGTGGAGTCAGTTTCCAATGAAGTACCTGAATTCTGTAGAGACATCATCACCAATCTGAACCTAACACTAGCGAGTCCTCCCGTCCTGTGCTGAGTCATGGCTACATCCTAAAATGCCTCTGCGCATTTCTAAAGTTGCAGCTCGGGACTTGCACACTGGTTTGTAATCTTTTAAGGGGAAGGAGAGCTTTGCAACAGTCTCCCTGGCTATGGTATTTTGGTACCTGGTCGAGAGAAAAGTCACTACACAAACCCCACTCCGATAGATGTAAGTCCTTTACAGGGCCCCGATGAGCTGCATTCCGATGCATCGGGCTTAAGTGCTGTAATTGGCAATCTTGCAGAGGATTTACAACCAACCAACACATTTCTAGTTGAGTCCCAAATAGTTTTTGCTTTCCTTTATGACACCCGGGTGATGACTTTCAAAGTTTATGTTCATACTGTCTCCTGATATTACTTTTAACTCTTTCTTATAGTTTTCTGCCTTTGTTAAAAGCAATTGTTGGTGAAGGAAACAGCAAACTACGCTGGTAATGCAATGAGCAAGGTCGGACTCGGGTTCGACGATTGGGCTCGTCACTTGCCAAAGTGGGGGTAAGACTGGCCAGCTATTTCTCCTGGCTTTCAGGTCTACAAAATGCGATGGTGCTGTCATATCATAGACCCCTAGCAGGAAACTGCTGTCGGAACAATTTAGTTTGTATGTTTATATAAATTCGCAGACGTAAAAGTGTGCTCAAATAAGCAATTCTGAATGATCAAAGGCAAGAGAAAATAGAATACTTGTTACGCAACCTGAAAATATGCAGACGTGTGCATTAACTGCAGTCATAAATGCCAGACAACCGGTGAATCCATAATTTCATTACCACGAACAATATTCCCTTCAAATCAGCAATTCCCACGCTCACTGAATGAGTATGCAAACCGGTGAAGAGTTAAAAATACAATTAGCTAATTCTTGTATGATAGCTTTATCTATAAATCTATCTATCTATCTATCTATCTATCTATCTATCTATCTATCTATCTATCTATCTGTCTATCTATCTATCTATCTATCTATCTATCTATCTGTCTGTCTGTCTGTCTGTCTGTCTTTCTGTCTATATATGTGTCTGTCTGTCTGTCTATATATCTGTCTGTCTGTCTGTCTGTCTGTCTGTCTGTCTGTCTGTCCGTCTGTCTATCTGTCTGTCTGTCTATCTGTCTGTCTGTCTGTCTGTCTGTCTGTCTGTCTATCTATCTATCTATCTATCTATCTATCTATCTATCTATCTATCTATCTATCTATCTGTCTGTCTGTCTGTCTGTCTGTCTGTCTGTCCGTCGATCGTCCGCCTATTTGTCTGCCGATCTGTCTGTTTGTCTACGTCTAGCTGTCTGTCTGACATGTTACCTGGTTGTATCTCGGTGTCTGTCTAACTGTTTACTCCTGGTTGTCAATCTGGTTGGCTGCTGCTTTTTTAGGATGCCTGTCTAGTTGTCTGTCTAACTGTCTGTCTAGTTATCTGTATGGCTATCTTTCTTGCTGTCTGTCTAGTTGTCTGTCTGGCTATCTTTCTTGCTGTCTGTCTGCACCTCAAACCCACAAACACTCAATGAAGATATAACTAGAACCTAACTCGTAACTCGCTCTATACCAGTCAGAGCCTCATTTCGATGTGGATGTCAGAGTTATTATGTCCCCCTTATCTTTACACTTGTTCACGGTTGGCTGGGTTCTACAGCTAAAGTTGTCTAAGCCACAGGTAGCCAGCACCATGGCAACTCCCCGTAATCGTCTCTTGCCACATGCATGACAGGCTACAGTGTTACTATTCTTTGCTTCCCACGACGACACCGGAATCACGCGAGTGTAAGACTATTTCTTTATGTATATTATGTATATATTCTTTATTTCTGTATATATTTATGTGGACCGAATTTGTCGCGTATTTGTTGCGCATGTGGTCTGATCATGGAAAAGGGCTTGCTTTGATTGGAGTAAAATTGCAGGAATGACTTTTCCCGACACGCTACCAAAGTACCATATCTGTGGGAACTGTTTTGAGGAAATCTCCTTCCCCTCTCCAACTTTTGAAAGCGGTGAGGTGTGCAAGACCTGTTATGTAGCTTAACATCTTAAGCGAGGCATAATAGTATATAACCAGGTCACAATTCAGCACATCAAATATGGACTGGTTTTGTGTAGGCCTTGGTTGGTGTGGGCCTTGGTTGGTGTAGGCCTAGGTTGGTGTAGGCCTGGCTTGGTGTAGGCCTGGGTTGGTGTAGGCCTGGCTTGGTGTAGGCTTGGCTTGGTGTTGGCGTGGGTTGGTGTAGGCCTGGCTTGGTGTAGGCTTGGGTTGGTGTAGGCCTTGGTTGGTGTAGGCCTGGGTTGGTGGAGACCTGAGCTGGTGTAGGCCTGGCTTGGTGTAGGCCTGGGTTGGTGTAGGCCTGGCTTGGTGTAGGCCAGGGCTGGTATAGGCCTGGGTTGGCAGTGTTTCCTATCACGGGCATTAGGTATTTCATTGTCAACAGACTCCGACTCAATGTCCAGACGGAAAGCTACACAAGATGGATAAAGGCCGGGGCAACATCAATTATTTAAAAGAATTCTTGCCTGTTATCTAGAACAAGTTTTAACATATGACTATGCATCCAAGAATTCTTTTTTTTTTTTACCACCAAGGACAAAGATTTATTATATAAGGTAGTCTTTATTTGATAAAATGCAGGTCTTACTTGTGCCAGTGTGCACTTTATCTGTATGATATAATCTTCCATCGGATGTTATCCATGTGGAAATATGTTAATGTGTTCTTTACGCATTTAAAAAACTTCTAAGTAAACACTAAGGCGACGTTATTGACCACATATTTCAAAGAATTCATGTGTGAATAAGGACAACATGCCTTCGGAAAGAATGTATTAACTTGAGTTGCAAAAAAAAAAAAAAAAACACTGCTGTAGGTAAATCCAAAGTCAGAGCGTCTCCGAGACAGTTTTGTTCCATATATAAGAGATAAGCTGTAGCATTCTAGAACTCCTACGCCCCTGAAATCGATTCTCGCCATTGCTCCATCATCATTCATAAAAAAAAAAAAAGAAAGCCTTTCAGGAAGCAGACATACTAGGTTCCGTTTTGGTTCCCAGAAATGAGGTCAGGTCAATCGGAAGAGAGTGAGAGAGAGAGAGAGAGAGAGAGAGAGAGAGAGAGAGAGAGAGAGAGAGAGAGAGAGAGAGAGAGAGAGAGAAGTCATGCCAGTTTTAGGATAATTATAAACTATAGGTGGATGTTACATTGCAAAGCACCCAATTACAGAACACATTTGTTTAAAGGTCTGTATTATCACGATCTCAATCTGTTTTAGGCTGACCTAGTTCACTGATTAAACATCGTTACTAACGAATTTCTTGTGAGGGATTTAAGAGTATATACAGTAAGTCAATATTGAGCCCGACAGGAAGCTATGCTCATTTGAACAATGTGCTGTGTGTGTTTGAATTGTGGATTTCATTTCTCCCTGGGCTTGCTGTCTGGTGCCGCATTGTCACAATCAAATTAAATTAATGCTGTTTGGAAGCAAGTATTCAGCTGTGTTAATTGATTAGGGACATCAGTGTTGCCAGATTATCCGAAAGTTTGTAGCTAAATGGGCCATAAAAGATAAACACATCATAATAAAGACAATATTTGCGTAAGTTCGTGTGTATGCATTTTCAAATACAAATATTTAGACAGATGAATATTGTTTATTCTCTTTTGCTTGTTAACCTTTCACAGTGTGTGGATTGTGCTTTCGTTCAAGAAATATATATATACTGTTATTTTGAAGCCATAGTGGCGTTTAATATGGCCAAAGTACGTCAGTTTGCGAGACACAATGCTGTCTAAGAGCCAGTTTTCTTCGATGTTCACATCTTGTATTATGATGTCAGAATGTGTCATCTTCTTGATCAGCGATAATCTAGGAACATTGCTGTAACAATTACGCTCAAAGGCCCCAACAATTCTTTCTTTAGAGGTCGAGAAATGGTCTACGAAATACATACGTATGTTGCTACAAGGACGATGCATGTTCTCAAAAACTGTTCTTGTAACCTGCTTTCTGTTGTTGAGCCATCGGTTCTTAATTCTGTTTAACATTGCTATGACTAGACTCCGTCTGACTTCTTATGTACATTCTCACATGTTACTTATTATGGAGCTAAAATGTTTAAAGTTTGTGTCATTTTCAATTTCTTCATGTTTGATTGTGATCTTTGGTTGTCGTATAATTTTGTCTGTGGGCATTGTTTTTTGTTTTCTTTAAGTTCCGAACAAAAATGTGGATGTTCACTGTGTCTTTGAACAGACTGGATCAACACTTCTAAACCATTAGCATATTTGAGAGGGGGACCATGTCATCTACATATCTAAGTTCTGGAATTGGATCTTAACCAATTATAAATGGATCCTGTTGTCTCTGGTCACAATATATTTGACATTTTTCATTAGATTTCATGCATAGATGTACAGTTATGAGGTGATAATGCAGTCGTATCTTATTCCCGTTGTACCTCAAACCAATTTGATTTTTCACAGGCTATTCTGACAGCTTCTTGTTGTTGACGATATAATTTAGTGGGTCAAGTAAGTGGGTCAAATATGCTGGAAACCCCATATCTCTTGTGATGTTCCACAATTTCTGATACTAAACACAGTCGAGGGTTTTACTACTGTGTTCTATAAAGCAAGTATGAAGTTACACGTTGTACTCTCTGCTTCCCTACACTAATAGAGAATTAGGTAGCCAGTCTCCTCCTTGAATACCTTCCACATAGTGTCAAGTTCTGGCCACCGAGTGACGAGTGCAAGATCAATGAAGTATCTGCATCTCCTTGCCTCGTTGCTATCCTTGTTGGGCTGCCACCGTTAATAAAGACATAGTCTGAATCCAATAAAGCTTCCTCAACAGCTTTACAATTCTTGTTTTCCCTTAAATGTGTCACATTCGAGGGCTCGAGTATTAAAGTCTCCATATCAGATATACGATGCTTCTTAATGGCCAGTTTTCTTCGGTAAACAGATCTTGTAGAATATCAATATTCTTCATGGTCCACAGTATTCCAAGAATTGATCTGTAACCTTTAAGTTCACAAGCCCCAATATTCTCCTGATGTCCCCAGAACGAGAAAATGCCAGATGTGTTCAAGTACCGCGCGGAAGACAATCAGTTGTGGAACTTATCAAGTAGGCAGGGGGCAGATGTATGCAGAGATACACCATCTTCTGAACAGCTCGACATGGCACTTGATAATGAACACTATGTAGGCAATGGGTTCAATGGTATGGAAACACACCCTTTACTCTACTGTCTACCATCTCCCTTTAGTGACTCAGAATATACCAACAGACGGGCAATTCTGTCTGCAAGATTACACACTTAGTTCGTCAAGAACAAAAGGATATTTACACCAATAGTTCCGTTTTGTTTGCATGAGTAAAAGCAGATAAAGAATTCGCAGTTTGCTAAATTGACGTCAGCTGACCAAGGAAGCGAGAAGATAACAACAGCCGTCTGCAACCGCAAAGCCGAAGCCTTCAGAAAGTTAGAGCAGGGAAGTGCCGTGTGACGTTGACAGCCAACGCCCGCTACAGACCAGACGTTGGTGCCAACAGCTGTAGCGAGAGAGCGGGGGTTTCATTCAAATAGCGCTCGTGGCGAGTCCCGGTGATACTCACTAGTGACTGCTCTGACAAGTTGTATACATTCGGATTCTGTCTAGCTGCAGACGAACACGTAAATACGCCTCTACTCGTATTGTGCTTGAATTTTCCAGTTGGGACTTGAGACATTTGGTGCTACAGTAGCTTAGTTTCGTTCACTTGTGGATGCAACTGGTGAGTGAAGTAACTTGTAGTTGAGTCGTTCATTTCATTTCATTTCCCGATTCATGTTTATAGTTTGGGAGATGTGGCATTTTCGCTTAAATCTTTGCGAATTATGGGAACATAATCGTCTGCATATATTTTTCAGTTGTGAAAATAATTTAATCTGCAATTTTGCAGTTTAAATATTGTTTATCATTACATCGTATCTTGCATGTTAATGAAACCATTCGATTCGGTCAATTTTAGACAACTTTTCCTTTTAACATACGAGCTTTTTTCTAAATTGTAGTTTAATGTAATATAATATAATATAATATAATATAATATAATATAATACAATACATTACAATACAATATAATACAATACAATACAATATAATACAATACAATATAATACAATACAAATAATATATAATATAATATAATATAATATAATATAATAGAACACAACACAACACAACACAACATAACATAACACAACACAAGATAATATGAGATAAGATAAGATATGATAAGATAAGGATCAGATAAGGATCAGATAAGGATCAGATAGGATCAGACTAGGAAATATGACATAATATAACAAGTCAATACTAGAGAACATGTCTACGACTTGGGGCGTATTTGACATATGGTGCCAGCCTCATATTTGTATAAAGCAATCGGCCATCAGTGCATGATTGTTTAAACTAGCGATCTTCCTCGATGTGAGGATTCAAACACATAACAGCCCAGCCGGCAGACAAGCGTGCTAGCCATTACGCTAACGAGGCTCCCATACTAATAATATAATATAATAGTAAAATAAGTAAAGGTCTCTTTTACTTGCCGTAGGTGCAGTGTGCCCGTGTCAATTTGTAAAATCCGCCCTGGTGCGGATCGAACCAAAGACCACCGGGTCGGCAGACGAGCTGCCAGATAGCCGCTAGGCTACCGTGGACACCCAATCTTATATATAAATTAGGATGTGCGTATGTATTTATGTATCTCTGTATGTCCTTCATTTGTTCGCGAACGGCCCATCCGATTGAGATGAAATTTTCTACACGCCTTCCTTTCAGTCCAGAGCAGCCAACTGTGATATTTTGTTAGTGTGAAATCGCCTGCTTACTCAGTATTATTTCATTTTTCATTTTTCATCATAATTTCATATATTTCAGGGGATCTAACTCGTAAAAGTTATTTCAAGGGGCATAACTTTTCTGTATAACTTATAGTCATATTGTGGCATCGTTTTCAAAGATTTATAAACTCTTTGTCCATAGTTATGTACCGGCATATGAGTTATAATAAATAATGATACAATCTGTAAGGCATTTTCAAAGTTTTCATAAAAATGATGCACAATGCATAACATTGTAACTCATCTTTTTTTGCTTAAGAAGTTACTGTAGTCATGCAGGTGATTAGAAAGAGTTTTCATTAAAAATAATGGATGGTGTGTGGAAGAACGTTCTTTTAAGTTACTTTTTTTGTTGTATGAATTTAACGAAGCCGGACAGGGTCAGGCAGACAGATAGACAGACAGACAGACAGATAGACAGTCGGAAACAGGAACTTATATGACTACTTATATAAATTAAATGAGATGCTTCACACCAGGAGCTGGGCAATGCCGGGCCGGGTCAGACAGACAGACAGACAGACAGACAGACAGACAGACAGACAGACAGACAGACAGACAGACAGACAGACAGACAGACAGACAGACAGACAGACAGTCGGTAACGGGAACGAGAACTTATATGACTACTTATATGAATTAAATTAGATGCTCCCAACCAGGGTCTGGGCGAAGCCGGGCAGGGTCAGCTAGTATAATATAAAGTAATATAACAGCATAGTTAGTTATAACACAACATAAAATAACATAACATAACATACTTCGATTCGTAGGGTAAACAGTTTCGATTTTTGCAAAATGTGCTTTTAACACGCTCCTCATCAATGTGTAGTGGACCGGACTCATAGCCTTCTCGAACAAGGACGATAAATAGAGAGGATTTCAAAATTAGGAAACTTTCCGAAGGAAAAATAGATGTACAGCATGGATGATTCTTCTATTGATATTACTGGACCCTCGCTGGTGCTAGAAAGTTGATACACTGTCCTGAGATCCTGAGATTCTCCTGGTATGATCTCTGGAAGGAGACTCGCGGACTTAAGGAGATATATGTGCGTGAAATGAAAGTGATTCTTGAACAAAACGATAATATATCATTATAAAGGGGCCGCTGTTGCGCATTGACTACCATGCTGTCTGCCGGCCTGGTGGTCATAAGTTTGAATTCCCATCCAGACTGGTATTGTTGTTTGTTTAATGGAGCCTAATTTCCAGGCTGAGCTGATAACGGGTACCAGATAATGTTTGGGAAATGAATTGGGAAATGAAGGCGGCCTGTGTGGTAAGATAACTGACAACACCAAGACGCTTGCCTGTCTAACCTGTGGTCATGAGCTCGAATTTGCATTGAAACGGATTTTGAACATTGTCCTGGGCTCTGAAGTCGCCCCAGCCTAAAATAGGCACCAGAAACTGTCTTTTGAAGTAATACCGACCGGGGTGATATTGACAATATCAGCCTGGAGTGCTGATTGAGTCCAGCATGCTCTATACTATTTAAGGCGCCTAAATGGTCATTGACTTACTTACTTACGTTTAGATTAAGGGTTTCTAAATGTTTCACAACTGCCGGCATTAGTCTTCAAAAATACACCCCTAGTTTCATCAAACATCGAACGAACGAACGAACGAACGAAAGTCTTTATTTTCAAAGGGTTAAGAATTGGTCACGCAGGCCCGTCTGACATTCTGCCCTTCTTCTCTATTTCCTCTCATACATTCTTTCATTCAATATCACTTATGAAGCAAATTTTGTCAACAAACATCCATACACCTAGCTCTTGCTATTAAGACAACTGCAAGCTCCACCCTCACAAACCCCTACATCTTTCAATCCGAATAAAATTGCGATAAAGAGTAACCACGCATACAACTACAGCTCAGTGTCTGGTCTGGCCCTGATAGTCGTTGTGACGTCAGTACACGCATCAAAACTCATCAGCACACGGTGCAAGACCCATAGTTTTACACATCAATGGGCACTCGCCATTAGCACAAGTCAAACAGAGGTAATGACTGTAACTAAAGACGAAAAATCAACAACAATTCATCTAAAAGAACATCCCGTGAAACAAGTGAAGACTTTCAAGTAGCTGGGAAGTATATCATCAAAGGGTAAATCAGAAGACGAGATCGAAAATAGATGTGATAAGGCAAACCAACTCAATGGACAAATGGCACCAATACTAAAGAACAAACATGTATCAATAATTACTAAGAAAGCACTTTACAACACAATCTTCCTACCAACTCTAAGCTACCAATGCCAAACCTGGACAATGACAGACAGACAAAGAGAAAAGAAAAATCACAGCAACAGAAATGAGATTCCTGAGAAGAATACTCACTGTATCAAGAAGAGATAAGATCAGAAATGAAGAAATTAAGACTAAAGTGGGGGTTATAGCAGCGCTAGATTTTATTAGAATGCATTAGAGATGCATGGTTTGGCCATGCAAGTAGGTTACAACTAACAGTATACCACAACAAGCAATGATGTACAGACCAAATGGAAGCAGAGGAAGAGGCCGACCATGTAAACGGTGGACGCAGGGAATAGCAGAGTCCATGGGAATATCGATACATGAAGCCCATAAGCGGGCACTCTCCCGCTGTTTATACTTCACCTCGACACCGCAAGGTACAAGAGGAACAAGATGAGATAAGATGAGATAAGACTGGACACTCAGCGGGTGATGTGTTCAGTATTATGCCGACCGCCTTTACTTTCAAAGGTATTCTTGGTACCTAGGCTGGGTCGACCTGGGAGCTCATGTCAATTTTTTTTAAATCCCAATCCGCCCTGCTGTTAGTCGTTATGTCCGTGTATTAATCTATATCTTTCTACCAACTCCAGGGAGGCTGTATCGCCCACTTTTAGAACCACTCATGTCGAGTGCACATAATAATAATATATTAAAACGTGCATTTAAACCATTGGCTTCTAAATGTTTCGCAGGCTGTCTCTCCTTGTCTCCAAAATTAAACCCCAGTCTTCATCAAACACACGTACAAATATGTATCTCGCCGTTCGTAATAAGTCATCAGTAAGCTCCACACCAACCCACCCCTCAATCTTTCCTTCACCGCAATAGAAGCTTATGATGATCGGCTTATCACCCACTTTGAGAACCACTTCTGCTGAATGCACACAAAATCATTAACATGCCTGCGCGTTGACAGTCCACACAATCATTAACGTTAACTTCCGCGTGTAGCACAACCTATCATCGCATGGCATTACAATGCACTTCGTTAATATAATTTGCCTGCGTTTTCTTCATAATCCAGTGATGTTACTTTTTTTAATCTCATGCCCCACCTCACCCGTTCTCTGATTACATTCAACTTGTCATTCTTTCTCTCTGATTCCACGTTTGATTGCCAAATTGTACTTGTCCTGCTGTAGTGAAATGTCCGGCCCATTGTGTTTGGTTTGTGATTAGTCGTGGCTATCGATTGAAAACCCCCACAGTCTGCTAGAAGACGAGTGGGGCGGGCGGAAGCGAAGTAAAGGTCTCAGTAATCTAAATCAAAAAATTACCATGAAAAATCAATAGACTCTTTTGGTTAAAAAAGAAGAGCTTTAGAGCAAGGGTATACGATAAGTCAAGAATAGATATATCTAACGAGCTGATCTTTAGCGGGCCGCACCAAATTGGTTGGTTGGTTGTTTGGTTCTTGGTTGGTTAGTTAGTTGGTTTGGTTGGTTGGTTAGTGGGTTGCTTGCTTGGTTAGTTTGATGGTTGGTTAGTTATTGGTTGGTTGGTTGGTTGGTTCTTAGTTGGTTGGTTGTTTGGTTGGTTGGTTGGTTGGTTCTTGGTTGGTTGCTTGCTTGGTTGGTTGCTTGCTTGCTTGTTTAGTTGGTTGATTGGTTGTTTGGTTGCTTGCTTGGTTAGTTGGTTGGTTTGTTGGTTGGTTGCTTGGTTGCTTGCTTGCTTGTTTAGTTGGTTGTTTGGTTGGTTACTTGCCTGCTTGGTTAGTTGGATGGCTGGTTGGTTGGTTGCTTGCTTGGTTGCTTGCTTGCTTGGTTAGTTGGATGGTTGGTTGGTTATTGGTTGGTTGGTTGGTTCTTCGTTGCTTGGTTAGTTGGTTGGCTGCTTGCTTGGATGGTTAGTGGAATGGTTGGTTGGTTTGGTTGGTTGTTTGCTTGCTTGCTTGTTTGCTTGGTTAGTTGGTTGCTTGCTTGCTTGGATGGTTAGTGGAATGGTTGGTTGCTTGCT
Organism: Cepaea hortensis; assembly: GCA_963921405.1. NCBI lineage: Eukaryota > Metazoa > Mollusca > Gastropoda > Stylommatophora > Helicidae > Cepaea > Cepaea hortensis. The sequence continues at coordinate 55,662,573 of OY992885.1, read as the reverse complement.
TGCTTGCTTTGTTAGTTGGATGGTTGGTTAATGGTCGGTTGGTTGGTTGGTTGGTTAGTTGGTTGGTTGGTTGGTTGGTTGGTTGGATGGCTGGTCAATTTCCTTTAAGTCCGAGATTCGAGACTTTTAAGCCCCAAAGTCTAAGCTTGAGAAAAATCAATAGTACTAGTTGGTATCAGTTTGGTTAGCAGAATATAGGGTGTTTCCTGTAGATTATGATAATTTGTGTGACATATATATTGATACTGTACTTAGTGTGACTTAGTGTGTCAACCCAACAAAGGCAACAGTGACTTGGTTCTCGTTGAATAATCATATTGTCAACAATCCAACACCAACTGTAATGCTGTGTTCAGAGACGGTGGAAAGAACGCAGGCAATGAATTACCTGGGGATACGGTTTGATCGAAGCCTTGCTTATAATGTGCACATAGACCAGGTGATAACAAAGGCCAAGCGGGGTTTGGCAGCGATGCGGGTGATGGCGGCAGCAAACTGTGAGCAGCGCCATCTATGTCTTCTGTACGAGGGGCTGGTCATGTCTGTTTTGGAGTATGCAATGGCAATCTTGACTCTCAGCCATAAGCAGATAGAAAGGATGGAAAGGATACAGAATGAAGCTATGCGCATTATTCTTGGATGTACAAGAGATACAGCATGCAGGGCGATGCGCTACCTTCTTGATTTTCCAACCATTGAAGAGAGAATACAAGTTTGCAGGGCACGCGCCTACCTCAGAATTAACGCAAACACACAACATCCACTGCATAGTGAAATTAGGAAGGTGAAGGGCAGCAGGTTAAAAAGAGGACGGTCGTGGATGGGTCAAGCCGAAGACATTCTTCAACAGGTGTGTTCACTTGAGGACTTAGAACCTGGCGAGGAGTGGGTGCAAGTGCCAACAGACTTCTGCACATCCTTTTCAGTTTGCATCCAACTAGATAGAAAATGCAGACAAGAAAATCCGGCTGCTGTTGAGGCTGAAGTACAAGCGTTGATTTTCGAGAATTCGCTAGACGGTGACGCGGTCATCTACACAGATGGGTCGGTCGTCCGACATGTGAGAAGCTCATGGGCCTTTACAGCTCGGGCCGGAGGGAGAATTGTGAAGGAGGACTCTGGTGCTTTCACTGAAACCACAAGTAGCCTGACCATGGAAGTCATGGCAGTAAGTAAAGCAATAACATGGCTCGAGACACAGACATTTACCAGGGCTTGTTTCCTTAGCGACTCAATGAACATGATCAAGAGGATAGAGGAGGGGTCGATCCGAAGAGAATGGTTGCTGCCTCTGAAGCGGTCTCGGCTGGCAAAGATTAGTTTCATCTTCGTGCCAGGGCATGCGGGAGTACAAGGAAATGAGCGGGCTGACAAGCTCGCAGGTGAGGCTACTGTGGAGGGCGGACGCGCCATGGACCAGGCTGACATTCTGAATGCTCTACGTGATGTGAGACTTTTGCGAGAACCAAGTGATGACTGTGAATCTACAACAATGGCCAGACTGCTAGAGCATCAAATTATAAGAGGTGTGGCCAAACAAGAACACTACGCAGGAAGCCAAAGAAGATTGATAAACCAACACAGAACTGGCGTCGTTAGCCGCTACACGCTGCGGGATTTGCTGAGGAGGGGATCCGAGCACTTATGGACTGAATGGTTCGATGTGCAGCGAGGATGATCTGTCGACTAACTAACTAACTAACTAACTTAGTGTGACATGTATATTGTTATTGTACTAAGTGTGACGTGTATATTGTTAGTGTACTAAATGTGACGTGTATATTGTTATTGTACTTGGTATGACACGTATATTGTTATTGTACTAAGTGTGACATGTATATTATTATTGTACTAAGTGTGACATGTATATTGTTATTGTACTAAGTGTGACATGTATATTGTTATTGTACTAAGTGTGACATGTACTTTGTTATTGTACTAAGTGTGACATGTATTTTGTTATTGTACTAAGTGTGACGTGTATATTGTTAGTGTACTTAGTGGGACATATATACTTTAGTGTACTTGGTGTGACATGTACATTGTTATTGTACTTAGTGTGACATTATATTGTTATTGTTCTTGGTGTGACATGTACATTATTAGTGTACTTGGTGTGACATATAGATTGTTATTGTACTTAGTGTAGTGTGACATGTATACTGTTAGTGTACTTAATGTGACATGTATAGTATAAGATTACTTATGTGGCATGTCAATTGTTAGATTAAATAGTGTGACGTCTAGATTGTTTGACTACTTAATGTGTCATGTAAAGTGTTTGCCTACTTAGTATATGACATGTAGATTGTTTGAGAATTTCGTGTGACATGGTGACTGTATGAATCCCATTGTTAATTACTGATTGTTAGAATGCTTTGCATGACCTTTAGATTGTGTGTATAATTGCTTGACCTATAATTTGTTAGGAAACTTAATCTCAACGTAATCTCTCCCTGTCTCAGGTATTGACAAGAACCCATGTGTCACTTATTTGTTGGCACAAAGAAAACGGATGGCATAATATATGGCTATCTAGATCACGACCCACTTTTTGTGTAATAATCTTTCGGGTGGGAATAGAAAATATGCCAAAGTGACAGAACCTGTCACAAGGTGTAATTATGGCAAATCTGCAAATGGAGACTTAAGCAAAGACCTGGGGCATTTACTTCTTGCTCTTATTGATTCATGCGCCACGTTGCAGTATTTGCCGCAAATTTAATTTATTGAACCATAATCCTCTCTGTTTATCACCGGAACATCGATGACGTCATTGGAGGTTATCCCTCAAAGCACGTCACCGCCTGCTAGACATAACGACCTCTTCCATCAACCAATTACTTCAAATCACCTGCCAGTCTTTCGTCTCCAGTCGCGTATGTTGACAGGAATATCTGCGTTTGGATGTTTTTAAATAATTTCTCTTCTTTCATTCTTTGTCTTTTTTTTTTTAAGATTCTGGGTCAGCCAAGTCTGTGATGGTGTGAAATAGAGGTTCTCAGGCTGTTGTGAGATTCTTTTATAAGCATGAGTTTTTTGTTTTGTTTTCCTTACTACCCAGGAGATCTTTTCCTCACTACCCAAGAGGTATTTTCCCCATCACTCAGTAGGTCTTTTCCTCACTACTCAGTAGGTCTTTTCCTCACTACCCAGGAGGTCTTTTCCTCACTACTCACCAGGTCTTTTCCTCACTATTCAGGAGGTCTTTTCCTCACTACTCACCAGGTCTTTTCCTCACTATTAAGGAGGTCTTTTCCTCTCTACCCAAGAGGTATTTTTCTCACTACTCAGTAGGTCTTTTCCTCACTACTCAGGAGGTCTTTTCCTCACTACTCAGGAGGTATTTTCCTCACTACCCAGGAAGTCTTTTTCTCTCTACTCACGAGGCATTTTCCTCATTACTCATGAGAGCTTTTCCTCGCTACTCAGGTGGTCTTTTCTTCACTACCAAGGAGGTCTTTTCCTTACTACCCAGGAGGTCTTTTCTTCACTACGCAGGAGGTTCTATTCTTCACTTCTCAAGAGGTCTTAAGTCGTAAGTTCGTTTTGGGATTGTGTGGTAAGGGCCATGAGTGCATGTGGTAAGGACCATGAGTGCAATGTTCCGGAGATCCCCTGGAGTATCGCTGGAGCCAAAGTGTTGGTGCCTTGTGAGATGCTTGCCAAACTGTGGAGAGAGAACAAGCCCGATGGGGTAGTACTTGGTCAATTAAGTCGATCCCCTAGTCTTTAACCGTTTTAACCTGTTATGAGCAAAGCCACACTTGCAAGTACTACTGAAGAAAGGGAGCATCGGAGGAGCTTCACTATGAACGCATTCATGATGCTATCACCGCCACCTATAAATGGGCTAGTGAGATGAAGAAGATCAACAACACTAAAAACAAGTGCAAGTTGATCAAGCATGTGACAATTAAGGTGACGCATTCCCTTCCCACATTAGAAACAAGGTTATTGGTAACAGCGAAGGACCTGTTTACATTCCTTCAGGCACACCCTGTGTGTTTTTATAGACCAATCGGCATTCGATGAGTGATATGATCAATATCATACCGGCCGCTTTTATTTCCCAAGGCATTTTCTGGTATCAATGTAAGGCTGGGTCGAGCTGGGAGCCCCGGTCAATGTTCAAGTTCGCCTCGATGAGAAATCGAATAGATGACCACTGGGTCGGTACATAGACGTGGTGGATACTGAGCTTTCGAATAGATGACCACTGGTTCGGTACATAGGCGTGCTGGATACTGAGCTTTCGAATAGATGACCACTGGTTCGGTACATAGGCGTGCTGGATACTGAGCTTTCGAATAGATGACCACTGGTTCGGTACATAGGCGTGCTGGATACTGAGCTTTCGAATAGATGACCACTGGGTCGGTACATAGACGTGCTGGATACTGAGCTTTCGAATAGATGACCACTGGGTCGGTACATAGGCGTGGTGGATACTGAGCTTTCGAATAGATGACCACTGGGTCGGTACATAGACGTGCTGGATACTGAGCTTTCGAATAGATGACCACTGGGTCGGTACATAGACGTGCTGGATACTGAGCTTTCGAATAGATGACCACTGGTTCGGTACATAGGCGTGGTGGATACTGAGCTTTCGAATAGATGACCACTGGTTCGGTACATAGACGTGCTGGACACTGAGCTTTCGCGGCTCTAAAGAAATATCCTTGTGGCGGCTAGAAATACAGCAGTAACTGTGGACTCCTAGACGCAGCACAAGATCTCCAAAGGACTAAATGGCTCGTGTATGGCCGGTGGTGAGAATCATTAGCAGAGACCGTTTGCTTCATTCTTTTAAGACAAGGTTTTGGCAACTAAGCTAAAAATACGTGACTGGCAATGTAAATATCAATGAGTAGACAGTCGGAGTTTGTGAATATTTCTATTCATACTCCTTGAATCACTGCATCTCTGCGTGACTTAACCTTTCAACCATACACCATTAAGCTCAACTTTCTTTTGTTGTGCTCTCACGTAATTATCATTGTGAAAGATCTCTGGTGATTAGGTACCGACACAAGCTGTATTTGGAATATTCTTAATGTAATGAAACATCACGTTTTATTTTCTATGTCTATTGATGGGTCTATTCGCTATCCCTAAAGACGAAAATACGGGCTTTTAACTTATTTGTTTCAGAAATAAATCTGAGAAAATCCTGAACCGAGAAGAAAGAAACTTTAAAAAAAAAAAAAGTCGCTTAAAAGTTGACAGGGTCGACTTCATTGCACAGGGTTTTATCCCATATGGCATATCTATTTCCGCAGCGCGGAAAGCTTCGCACAAAGCACGAACTCCGTAGCTCTAGCGACGACCCACAGGAATTTCCGAAAAATTTCACTCGTGAACCGAAGGATCCGGCCAGGAATCGAACCGACAACCTTCGGAGCTCGAGTCAAACGGCTTGTCTACTTCGCCACGGAGAAAGAAACTACTGACATTTTAGAAAACCTGAACAGTGCAAAAAAACTGGCTCATAAACACCATCCTGTTCCGGAAACTGAAATGCTTTGGTCATAATACAGGGTGTATTTTTAATGACTGTGCAGTGTTTGAAATTATTACCGGTGCAAGTTTTGTATTCACCTGTTATGTTGCATGAACTTTAGAGAGCGTGAATACGAAACTTGGAACGGCAATATTTTAAAATACTGCATAGTCATTAAAAATGCACCCTCTATTATGACCAAAGCATTTCAGTTTTCGGAACAGGATGGTGTTTATGAGCTAGTTTTCTGCACTATTCAGGTTTTCTAAAATGTCAGTAGTTTCTTTCTCCGTGGTGAAGTAGTCAAGCCGTTTGACTCAGGCTGCGAAGATTATGGTTTCGATTCCTGGCGGGATCCTTCGGTTCACGAGTGAAATTTTTCGGAGATTCCTGCACAGTCATTAAAAATACACCCTATAAAAGTTACAGTGGTTTGGGGGTGGGGGGGGGGGGGGTTGAAGAGAGAGACAGTAATGGAGGACATACTTCCTGGACGAAGAGGTAGGGGTCGATCAGCACGCTGGTGGACACCGGACACATACATCCTGAGCATGCAAATGGATGAGGCAGGGAAGATGGCAAAGAATCGAGAATCTTTTAGCCGGACCGTGGTAAGCGCGCAGTTCAGCAAAGGTCCTGCAATATACTCGTATATTATTATATATCTACTATCAGCATTACTGATTATTGTGGCTCTCCTTATCTCCTGTTATCTATCTGAATGTATCAGTCATGTATCGGAAATGTTCAGTGTTGTCTCTTGCGTTATTAATCTCGCCTGTTGCAATAGTACGCTCCAGTTTTCTCTTCCCATAATTTGGCCACAAAATGGCGACTGGCTTTTTCTGTTAGTTATATTTTGTCTTTGTGTCTCAACGTTTTTCAAAACCGGGAAGATTACTCAACTCGTTATGGCTGCCCATGTTACTTTTACCTTCCTTCTGTAAAACACCTGTGACTTCAAGGTACTATGTTGCTTGTTTTACACTAATCTTTTACGATCGTTATGCAGTTGTTGAGATAGGTTATTTTTAAAGCGCAAGTATTCCTCACTTTAACTTATAATGACAAGGATGTATTGCACAATTGTCTCTCTATTAATTAGCTCACATGCACGCACGAGGACTCATATTTATATCCAGACTTGTCTGTCTGTGTATATGTTTACCTGTGTATATTCCTGTCTACCTGCCTGGGTGTCTGTTACAATCAGATACATACTCATTCTGTGTATCCAAGGCCGGTACTACGGAGTTTGTGCACTGTCTTGAGATTCATTTTATTGATAAATGGGCAGAGAACGGAGCACGTAATGGGCATCTGTATGTAATGAACGTGATTCTTTGCCTAAAGCAAGCAGATAGCTCTGATTTCTAACCCACTCACAAACACAAACACACATAAACACACATATAAACACACACACACACACACACACACATATATATATATATATATATATATATATATATATATATATATATATATATATTTATATATATATATATATATATATATATATATATATATATATATATATATATATTCGCAATCAACCCCAGCATTTATTACTAACTGTTTGTGCCTGCTTGCTTGCGTTCGCTGGCTGTGAACTCCAGCGTGAAGTCATGTATGTCAGATGAAGACATCCTGTTGTCCAACATCAGCGTGATGTCATACCGGACTGAGGTTTGCGTGAGTATCCGTTGTCCCATGATTGGCTTATTGGTGTGCAGACTGGGGGTTCCTCTCCGTGCAGGCAGATACTCTCCGACTTCGAAACAATCAGCGATCCTACTGCGTTAGCCAGGACCCCGAAGGGATCTGTTGCCCAGGACGCACGACCAGGACGTGTTAGTAGGTCTTGGCCAGTATAGAACCTGGCCCTGGTGCCTTGGAAACACCTCTGCGTCCCACTGACTGTTTGTGGTTTACCAGATATTTTTAATTCAGTATTTTGCCATTGCTTCTTGAACGGCTAACGCCTCATATCTTCCAAATCAATTTATTTCTGACGCTCGACTCGGTGTGTCGGGAAATTGTTAAATGTTTTCCCTGCACCTCAACTCAACCCAACTTCCTAGGTCGGAAGAAAAGTGTCGGGCTGATTCAGATAGTTGCGAGTTCTTTTCATAGCTCAGAGGACCTGAACGTCAATGCATTGGACATCAGAGATAAACCTGACTAGATGTTGTGGTATCATATGCCAGGCCCTCCTAGTCATTAACCAACTAGCCTGTCAACCAGCCAACCAAACAAAGAAACAAACCACCCAAACACTCAATAACCCAACAAGCTAATCATTCTGCCAGCCAGTCAGCCAACCAGCCAACCAATCAAAGAGGCAACCAACCAATCAAACAGCCATTCAATCAACTAACCAACCAGCTAAAGAATCAACCTCCCAACCTGCCAATTAATCAACCAGCAAACAGCCAACGAATTAACCAAGCAACCAGCTATCCAATCAGCCAGCCAAATAGCCAAGCAACCGACCAACCAAACAACCAACGAACCAACCAACCAATTCAGACAACCATGTTATCTTTAACTGATCCAAGACAAGTCGTTTGAAAATTTCCATCTCAGTAACCCCATTTCAAAAGCATTAACAATTCCCCTCTCCTTCCATCTCTCTCTCTCTCTCTCTCTCTCTCTCTCTCTCTCTCTCTCTCCATCCATCCCACTCCGTGTGTGGTATATATGTATGTGTGTATAAATGTGTGTATTCGTTTTGTGTTTTCATAAACAAGTGATCTAACAAACCCCGTTCGCATCAACAAAGATCAACCTGGCCTGAATGTGCTACTCTCTGAAATGTCAGACAAGTTAAACACCATGTCCTCGCAGCTGTGACCTCACTCGGAGAACAAATGTTTGGTCTGTTTTGCCACACACAGGGTCACTAATTAGCCTCATTTGCCAGGCGCGACCTACCTCACCCCACATCCCTGTTTGTGTCCGCCCCCTGGGACGTTGAGGAAAGCGTTCGCCTGCAGTCCTGCTCGTGGTGAGGGTTAGGTAATAAAGGGAGCCCATAATGACAAGAGCAATCGATGTCATGTTTGAGACACTAACAGAATTTCGTCACACTGTTTGCTTATTGTCAATACGTTATTGACCGTGTTGTTTTTTGGCGTTAAGCAGACGTTTGGATCAGTACAGGCATGGGTGGGTTTTTTTTTCTTTGTGGGTAGTGTTATGTCGCGTGGGGTTTGTCGAGATGTAAGACAAAGTTCACTTGTTCATTTTATCTGTTTGACACACTATATGGCATGTTGCTCTTGGCGCTGTGTCTGCTGAAGTTGTATGCATATGGAGAATATATTTTAATGGCTCTTTAACTCTATCTATCTATCTATCTATCTATCTATCTATCTATCTATCTATCTATCTATCTATCTATCTATCTATCTATCTATCTGTCTGTCTGTCTGTCTGTCTGTCTGTCTGTCTGTCTGTCTGTATCTCTGTCTGTCTTGCCTGTCTGTCTGTCTGTCTGTCTGTCTGTCTGTCTGTCTGTCTGTCTGTCTGTCTGTCTGTATCTCTGTCTGTCTTGCCTGTCTGTCTGTCTGTCTGTCTGACTGCCTGTCTGTCTGTATCTCTGTCTGTCTGACTGACTGTCTCTCTGTCTGTCTTGCCTGCCTGTCTCTCTATGAAAGAGAGTGCCTTTATCCGGTCGTCCCTTCTCTTGTCTGTCTAACTACATGTTTGTCTGTTCACTTATCTGTCTCATCCACAAATCACAAAACTACAGGAGGAAATTAAAGGAAAGGCATTAGTCACAGTCCCTGGAACTCCAATTACTCTTCCCCGTGACGCCTAATGGCATAAGTGGAAGACAAACACACATCCACACATCTACCACATCCCATAAGCCCTTCTGCCTATTTGCATTTCTTGTATTAATATATCTATCTCTGTGGCCGGTTTTTTTTTTTATTTTGCCCTAGCTTTCTTCAAATATTCTTTCATTCCTAAGATTTCGTGGCAAGCACATGCATCATTCAAATACAGTATTACTGCACATATAATTGCTTAACATGGCTCCACATTCCATCTCTTCCCTCTCTTTCTCTCTCTCTCTCTCTCTCTCTCTCTCTCTCTCTCTCTCTCTCTCTCTCTCTCTCTCTCTCTCTCTCACGCACCACACACAAACACACACACACACACACACACACTATTTCTGGATTCCAGACAACAAAGAATTGCAACTATATTATGATAAACATGTCTAATGCGTTTGTTACATGCTTTTTGGTGTTGTTTTTATCCTCTCCACGTCTAACGATTTTGTTGGTAATTACTCTGATTGCGAGGTTAGATGTTGATTTCTGAACTTACCTATTGTTCTCTATGTGTTACGGTTTCATCTTGTACTTTGCTATATCTCTCAGTATGTTACGATTTTATCCCGTACTATTGCCATTTCACTCAATATGTTACGGTTTGATCCCGTACTTTGCTATTTATCTTGTGTTGTCCGTACTCGGCGATCGCGTTTGTGTAATCGTTAGAAGGTTACGCTGATAATGTCATAAGCGCGGTCATATAAGTTTCTACCCCAGCGCTCGACGTTCGCTAAGAGAGGAAAAGATTGCCCACCTATTCCTCCATGCTTTCAGGCTTATAACACGCGATGGTCCCAAGGTATCACAGAACCATTTCATCTTCCTGCTTCGAGACAACAAATTATTGTTTGTCTACAATCTGTTGCTGCATCTACGGTTGTATATGTTTATATACAATGGTTAGATTAACACTGACAATACTTAAATTAAATACAATGTTCACTACCGAGTCTATTAAGTAATTAATTATACACTTGTTATTTACCTGACATGTTCAATCACCAATGGCTACATTGATATATCTTTCTTTTACAGGCCACCCAAGCCAGTGAACAGAACCGCTCAGCGCCTGTCCTCGAATACATCCAGCCTGACTACGTGCTTTGTGCTCGCAGCCCACTGACTCAATGAACTCTTGATAAAATAACTGATGAGATTCCAGCCTAGAGCTCTGACCATTCAAGACAAAATCAATTTCGGCCAGAAGTTGAGGTTGTGTGAATGTAACCGTTTGCATTCTGAAGTTACAAACTAACGTTAGCTGTATTCATCAGTGTTTGCTGTGGTAGACATAGCTCATCAACGTACTGCACCCAGGAAGCGTTTCTGTAGAAGTGTGCGAAGACTACCATATCGATAGACGGAAGCAGAGAATGCTGAGATTCTTGTAAAGAAGTCTTGAAATATAATAGAACGTCTTTCAACTCGACTCACTAGACATTTGAGTGCTTACGGTGAATGAAAACGCCGATCATGTGTGGTGGGTGCTGTCAGAAAGCAAAGGTTAGTCATTTATAAACTTCTTATTATAATTATTATTCCTCCTCTTCTTCTTCTTTTTCTTCTTCTTCTTCTTCTTCTTCTTCTTCTTCTTCTTCTTCTTCTTCTTCTTTTGCTGCTGCTGCTGTTTATTCTGTTTCTTCTTCTTCGCCATTCTTCTTCTGCCTCTTCTACCATTTCTTCTTCTCATGCTTCTGCATATATTTCTATTTATTCTCCTCTTCTTTCTCTTCTGTACCTACTCCCATCTCCCACACACTTTGTTCCCTCTTCTTGATCACCTCCTACGTTCAAGACAAGTATTCACTTTAGCTACACGCTTCTTCCATTAAAAACGGCTGTAACTCACAGCCGTGTCAGTTTTAAAAAAAATATCACCATATTAAAACTGAAAATAATATTTATTATCAGTTCTAGGAGTTTCAGGCAAAAATGTTTCCATGGCTTGCAGCACAGATGATTATCTAGCCAACGGGATGCATCTGTCATAAAATGTTTTTGATATCATGAACGAGTGCCAGTTTGCATGCTGGTGTTCTGCTTGCCTGTAACACATCCTCTCAATGGCGTGTGTATTTATTCCTCTGTTAGCAACCTCGTTTATGCATTTATCTAGCAGCCGAAGAAACATGACATCGCTGTTGACACTATAAACCTTTAGTCAGCAGAAATAAATGATGATAACGGATAAACACTTTAAGCTAGTTACGTTGTGAAAAGCAACAACTGTTTTCTTTAAACATCCACCTACCTTTGAGGATCAGTGTAAATATATGTAATTCTGGCTTAGAAATTGAGAACCTATCTGAATCTCTAATGTAGTGAAGCCTGCCAAGGACAACAAATGTGAAGAATGCGAGATTGCAAGAGTAAACCAGCAATTCCCCATGACAAATGTAGACAATCAGCACCCACGTCTTTCACACCCAGAGTGGAGATGTTCATCAGTAAGTTCGAAATAAGTATTGTTTGCGTGCCGGGATGTAAAAGTCATCAGTAATCCATGATTACAGTATTTCTGCAAGAGTGAACAAGTCGATACTATTGGTCTCTCAACCAGCCAACTAACCAACCAACAAAGTAATTATCCATTCAACCACCCATCCAACCAACCACACATACACTCAACTACTTAAAAGCAGACAAGGTCGACTTCATTGCACCCGGATTTTATCCCATATGGCTCGGTCTCTTTCCGCAGCGCGGAAAGCATCGCACAAAATACGAACTCCGTAGCTCTAGCGACGACCCACATGAGTCTCCGAAAAATTTCACTCGTGAACCGAAGGACGTGGCTTGGAATCGAACCCACAACCTTTGGAGCCCGAGTCAATCGGCTTGACCACTTCGCCACGGAGACTCCCATGCACCCAACTACTTAATCAAACAACTAACCAACCATCTGTCCAACCAACCAAACAACAAGACTACCGACCAATTAACCAATCAACTACCTATTTTACTAACTAACCAACTGCTCAACAAGCCAAACTATCCACTAACAAATCAATTAAACAACCAATCATCCAACCAAACAAACCATCAGCCAAACAATCAACCACCCGATCAATTAATCAACTTGCCAATCAAAGCCCAAACAACCAGCCATCAAACCAACCAACCGTAGGTCAGCATGGCCGAATGGATAAGAACGCGTGGTTTTAAACATCAGATGTGCTGATGCCAAGGTAAAGGGTTCAACCCCTACACCGGACAGTTGGACTAAAATGTTGACCTGTGGTCCTTGACTTTGGGACGTAATTACAAGTATATCTAAAGTCAGGGTGGGTTGGCCTGATGGCGTGGAATACTATTAATATGGAAAGCTAATACACAAGCAAAATTCAGTCCAGCACTACTAGAAGTAGTGTGTAGGGACTGCACTTGAATGCAAAGCAAGCGAGCGCTAAACAAAACAAAAACAACCAACCAGCTTATAAACCGACCAATTAATTGACTGACCTACCAATCAAGCAACCAAGCAACCAACCAACCAATTAATTGACTGATCAACCAATCAAGCAACCAAGCAACCAATTAATTGACTGACCAACCAATCAAGCAACCAAGCAACCAACCTACCAACCAACCAACTACCCAACCGACCAATTAATTGACTGACCTACCAATCAAGCAACCAAGCAACCAACCGACCAACCGACCAACCGACCAACCGACCAAAAACCCAACCGACAAAGCATGAGCGGTTCTGTGCGGACAAAACGTTAGTTGTTTTTTTTTTCCCCTTTGTTATACACAAATGTGGACGATATGCAGCACATCTTTCATCAATCAGTTTGGAACGTAATGATTACCTCACGCCATTTGTTGGAGAACTACCCTATCTTTGTGGTCTGTGGATTATCTGTGTCATCTGCTCAAGAGAAGCAGTAAGCATGCATTAAGCACGCCACAAACCCATCAAACAGTTAGAAGCAATATATCAATCCCATCCCTTTCATTGGCTCAGAGGAGGTCAGCAAGGCAGAATGGATAAGAGCACACGCTCTTAAACTTCCGGTATGCTGATGCCGAGGTAGTGAGTTCAACTCTTACATCGGTCAGTTAGACTAAAATTTCGACTTCTGGTCTTTGAATTGGGGACGTAAATTATAAATACCCCAGAAGTCGGAATGGGTTTACCTGATGGCAAGGGACTCTGGTAAAAGGAAAAGTTATTTCACACGCAAAAATTAGTCCAGTGCACTAGAAGTATGGATTATACTTGAGTTTAAAGAGAGCGACTGCAAACAACAATGACACATCACCAGAAATAAATTCATAGTTATTGACTGGCACTCATATAAGTAGAGGAATGAAGAAGAGATTAGAGGGTACACTAGATAATATAAACAGAAGCTATAAGGGTGTTTGGAAATAACATTAAAATTATCAATAAAATGCATTTATTCTTAGTAATAATGTCATAGTCTCCAAGTAACACTTTCCCACAGGAAGAGGTTCTAACGTGTGAACCACAAATTGAAGAACCTGCATTTGAAGAAATCCTATATGTAATCACACGACTTAAAAACAATAAGGCAACTGGGGCTGATGGAATTGCTGCTGAATTTATAAAGGCAGGTGGCCATGCATTACATCTACAGCTATACGAACTAATAATAAAAATCTGGAGGACAGAAGAATTACCCCATGACTGGAAAGAGTCATTATTGATACCTATCTTTAAGAAAGGAGACAAGTTCCAATGTGAAAATTATAGAGGAATATCACTACTGTCTACAAGCTATAAGATACTATCCGCAGTATTAATAAATAGACTAAAACCATATTCAGAAGACATATTAGGTGACTACTAGGCGGGTTTTAGACAAAACAGATCAACAATAGATCAGATATTTATCTTACGACAAATAGCCGAGAAAAATTGGGAATATAAAAGAGATCTCCATAACATTTTTTGTGGTTTTTAAAAAGGCTTATGATAGTGTCCATAGGAATAGTCTATGGAATGCTATGCAGGAATTTGGAATACCAAGGAAGTTAATCAACATGACCAGACTGTGCATGGAAGATACTTATAATATAGTAGCATATAAAGGCAGGAAATTAGACCTTTTCCAAATAACATCTGGCTTGAAACAGGGTGATGTACTATCGCCGCTACTCTTCAATCTGGCTCTAGAGAAAGTTGTAAGGAAGGTAAAGGAGGAATGTGATATTGGAGGAGCATCCAAGCTGCTTGGTTATGCAGATGATATAGATATTATAGGGGAAAATGAACAAAAGACATTAGAAATATTGACTCATTTAAAGGAAAAAGCCCAACCGATGGGGCTGGTTATCAACCAAGATAAGACAGAATATGTGGTAATTTCAAGAGAAGGAATGGCTAAAAACTCTGGCCACATACAAATAGATAATGTGACCATTAAAAGAACAGAAACATACAAATACCTGGGTACAATCTTCAACTGCTCCAACATCATAAGGGAAGAAATACAAACTAGAATCAATTCTGGAAATAAGATATACTATGCACTACAACATCTGCTAAAATCAAATGCGCTATCTCATAACACCAAAATCACAATATACAAAACACTGATCAGACCAGTTGTGCTGTATGGCTCTGAAACCTGGAGTACAACGATAGGAGACGAAGCCTTGTTACAAACCTTTGAGAACAAAGTTTTAAGACGCATCTTTGGACCCATTAGGGATACATAAAGTAGAGAGTAGAAAAGAAGAAGTAACAAAGACATTTATGATCTGTTTAAGTCCCCGCTAATCAGTGGTATCATGAAGGCTAATAGATTACAATGGCTGGGGCATATAGAAATAATGGAAGATAATAGGGAAACAAAACTCGCTTACAGTCAAGAAATAAATGACCGTAGACCCCGAGGTAGACCAAGAAGACGGTGGAGAGATAATATATATACAGACCTACAAGCACTTGGAATCAACGACTGGCAAGAGAAGGTCAACCAGAGAAACGAATGGAGACGGATTGTATCTGCAGTAAAGAACCTCAATGGCTCGGAACGCTGAAGAAGAAGAAGAAGAAGAAGAAGAAGAAGAAGAAGAAGAAGAAGAAGAAGAAGAAGAAGAAGAAGAAGAAGAAGAAGAAGAAGAATGTCATAGTGGCTAGTGCAGTGGGTTTATCCACACTGGCTCGATACCTTGGTGAGGTGGAAAGTTTTTCATTCTGAATTCGAGCCTAGTGTTGACCATCATTGCACAACTTGTGCCAGATATAAGCCGGAAAGAACAGGGGACGAGGATAGCCATATTTTATCCACTGCTTGTGTTCCGAATAAAAAAACCGCCTTTTAAGAATTTTAAGAAGCTTATTTTCTGGGAGTGACTGTCGAGTCATGCATGATTGGTCTTAATCGTTTGAAAATCAATGCTTTAGATCGACTGACTATATAATTGCAAGACTTGCCAACACATAGATTACAATACGTGACCTGTAGAAATCATTCATTCATTCATTCATTCATTCAGTAGCTTGTCCTTTGCAGAACCTCGCTCCCATAACAACCTTCCGGAAAACCTCTCGATCATAAGCAAGATGTCCCGCGTCCGATACACCCATCTGGAGATCATCCGCCACATCCTACACCCATCTTCTCTTTGGCCTTCCTCTTCCTCTCTTCCCAGGCATATATCCCTCCATTGTTGTTCTCTCCAAACTTTCGTGACGTTTCAAGTGACCAAAGTATTTCAGTTTCCTTTGTTTTATCGTTTGTAATAGCCAACCTTTTTCAATATTCAGCTCTTGAAGTATTGATGCATTTGTTCTTTTCTTTACCCAAGATATTCTTAGAACCTGTCTATAACATTTATATTCATTTATATATGCGCTGCTCAGCTTGTTTAGTAAGTGTCCATGTCTCACAGGCGTATGTTGCAATGGGAAAGATACATGCTCTTAAAAATCTAATTTTTGTAGTTCTGTCTGTCCCATTCCATAATTTATTCAGCTGTTTTAGTTTTTGAAGAGCAATTGATAGTCGTCGTTTAATTTCCTTCATTGTGTCACAGTTGTTGGTAATCAATGACCCAAGATATTCAAAATTTCCCACCACCTCCAATTTTTCCTCATTAACATATATTTCTTTCTCCATAGTGGTTGTATCTGTATGCATTAGACTGTATTATTATTATATTATATATTATATTATGCATTATCTGTAGAATGGTGTAACGAAATGTCATATATTTTACTCAATCTAGACTTGTCGAGTCTCAACTACTAAAGCGAGTCTAAGTCCAGTTTGGCATAATTAGGTCCATTATCGAGCCATTTCAAGCCGTGTCTCGTTTACTAAGAGTTACATATCATAATTTTATTTTTTTTTGCATATCCTTTTTACGGGACATCGCAGTCAACACCAGCATTTCTGCCGCTGTGATCTCTTGGCAAGTTTACGTTCAGTAGTTTACCATTTCTTTCTGAACGACCGGCATCGATACCAACGCAAAACCAACGAAAAGCGGTCTGCTGCCACATCGCGCGCAGCTGCGTTTCGAACGCGGGTATACGGGATTACGAGCCGCGTCCGCAAATCCTTCGCCACGGAGACGGCACATATTCTAATACATAAGTAAAACGTGAAGGGTCCTTTTAAATGGCTTACGGCGCGTTTGGCACATGGTGCGTGATCCATATTTGTCTAGACCAGCTTGACCAGTCGATACTCATTGGCTGATGTGGTCATATTTGTCTAGACCAGCTTGATCAGCCGACACTCATTGGCTGATGTGGTCATATTTGTTTAGACCAGCTTGACCAGTCGATACTCATTGCCTGATGTGGTCATATTTGTCTAGACCAGCTTGATCAGTCGACACTCATTGGCTGATATGGTCAAATTTGTCTAGACCAGCTTGACCAGTCGATACTCATTGGCTGATGTGGTCATATTTGTCTAGACCAGTCGCCACTCAGTGGCTGATGTGGTCATCTTTGTCTAGACCAGCTTGACCAGTCGCCACTCGATGGCTGATGTGGTCATATTTGTCTAGACCAGCTTGACCAGTCGACACTCATTGGCTTCCTCTTCTTCTGCGTTCATCCAGAGTTTTTTTTTTCGGACGTGATTGCGTTGTGCATGTTTACAGCAGAACTGCGTTCTTGCGCCGTTAGGCCGACACATCCGACTTCTGCGGGAATTTGTTGACCGGGTTAACCTTCCCGGGGGCTCATTGGCTGATGTGGTCATATTTGTCTAGACCAGCTTGACCAGCCGACACTCATTGGCTGATGTGGTCATATTTGTCTAGACCAGCTTGACCAGCCGACACTCAATGGCTGATGTGGTCATATTTGTCTAGACCATCTTGACCAGTCGACACTCATTGGCTGATGTGGTCATATTTGTCTAGACCAGCTTGACCAGTCGACACTTAGTGGCTGATGTGGTCATATTTGTCTAGACCAGCTTGACCAGTCGACACTCAGTGGCTGATGTGGTCATATTTGTCAAGACCCGCTAGATCAGTCGCCACTCAGTGGCTGATGTGGTCATATTTGTCTAGATCAGTCGCCACTCAGTGGCTGAAGTTGTCATCTTTGTCTAGACCAGCTTGACCAGTCGCCACTCGATGGCTGATGTGGTCATATTTGTCTAGACCAGCTAGATCAGTCACCACTCAGTGGCTGATGTGGTTATATTTGTCTAGACCAGCTTGACCAGTCGCCACTCAGTGGCTGATGTGGTCATATTTGTCTAGACCAGCTTGACCAGTCGCCACTCAGTGGCTGATGTGGTCATATTTGTCTAGACAAGTGGCCACTCAGTGGCTGAAGTGGTCATATTTGTCTAGACAAGTGGCCACTCAGTGGCTGATGTGGTCATATTTGTCTAGACCAGCTTGACCAGTCGCCACTCAGTGGTTGATGTGGTCATATTTGTCTACACCAGCTTGATCAGTCGCCACTCAGTGGCTGATGTGGTCATATTTGTCTAGACCAGCTTGACCAGTCGCCACTCAGTGGCTCATGTGGTCAGTATCACACCAGCAGTCTTTACTTTCCAAGGCATTTTCAGGTACCCATTTTAGACCGGGTCTATCTGGGAGCTGAAGGCAATGTCTAACATTCAAATATGTCACGATGAGGCTCGAACCCAAAATACCATAATATAGTTACCTATTGCATGTGAAGGCCTAAAAGGAGTATCACCTGCCCTTGTATTAATACTGGATATAGATCAGATGAAGACGAGCCATGATGTTGGCATTAAGGACATATATTTGTGATAATTCATGCCCTTTATGTACATTAGGTTTCTGATAGTTGCCTGCCAAAGTTTACACAGCTTTCAGCATTCTGGAATCATTTAGTTTGTTGCGCATTCCTAGGTCATAACAAGCCGCATGATTCCGTCTGGAGAATCGACCTCTGACGCTTGTCGTCTCACGATCTCTAGGGTTATTATTATAATAGCCACATGTGCTTATCTGCAGACACACAAAGACTGCCTGCATGTACACAAACCCAGCAGGAAAGCTGGCATCAGCCGCGCCGTTACAACAAAGACATCTCTCCATGCCAAAGAGAAACTGGCATTAATTGTCAATATCATGAGCAAACACGGCAACAGAAGCAGAATACTTAATCACATTTCATCTCTTCATATGAGAGGTCAGCGTGGCCGAATGGATAAAAGGACTCGTTCTTAAACACCCGGTGTGTTGATGTCGAGGTAGCTATTTCAACGCCAACACCGGTCAGTTGGATTAAAATATTCACTTCTCGCCCTTGACTTGGGGACGTAAATTACAAGTACATCCGAAGTCAAAATTGGCTCACCTCAAGGCGAGGGACATTAGTAATAGGGAAAGCTAATCCACCAGCAAAATGTAGTCCAGTTCTTTAAGAAGTAGCGTGGATGGACTACGGTTGAGTTCAAAGCGAGCGAGCAAAGAGAAAGACAATCTCTTCTATTTCGGTGGTGAATGTTGCTTCATTAAACGCATGTGGTCTCAGACCTGGATGTTTGACCCATCAGAATTACAACTTGACGTGGGTGAACCTGGCAGTACTATACCCGGTCATGTTTGAGTGGAGCAGTAACGCAAGTTTCCCACATGGACAACACTGGTCTGAGGTCACATGACTCACTCATCTTTCTGTGACTCTTTTTCTCTTGTCTTCTGTCTTTCATCTCCCAGTGAATCACTAGTTCTCAGCCAACCAACTTTGCGATCTACCACATGTTCATTTTCTAGGCCTCCGTTCCGTAGTTTGCCATTGATTTCTGAACGAGATGTCAACATTTTAAGCCCCGTTTAATGTGTTGTTGGGGTTGAACCCTCCCCCTCCCCCCAACCTCACCAACAGCGCACCGGAAGTGTAAGATCGAACTTTCTTATCCTTTCATTCACATCGATGTCTCAGCCCTCTTTTAGTAATAATAATAATTATTATACTAAGAAGAAGAAGACAACGAAATGGAAAGAGGGCGACGAGGAAGTGGAGAAGGAGGATTAGAGAAGAAGACTGGGGGTGTGGGATGGAAGAGGAGGAAAAACACAAAAATCACAATTATAATTTTGTTACAATCAAAATAATATTCTAACATACCTGGGGAAATTTGTATTCCCTATCTTTTACATTCATGTTGCTGTCAATGTAATCTTTGCGCTTGTATCTTTGTTCAAACTATCTGTGCAGTAAGCTCATGGAGTAGCCCCTGCCAGCAGGCACTCACAGATTCAACAGCCTTGTCATGAAAGCGTATATGTTCTTTGTAATTCTGACTGAACGTCAAAATGGACTGAAAAATACAGAAGAGATAAAAGAAAATGTACACCTTTTGGCACTTATCTGATAAACAACTGATAGAGATATCAGCGCCGTTTATTTTTTATAAAAGCTCCATTATCCTCAGGTGATAGGCCAGAGAATATTATGAATAGTCTTTGTGTCTGCGATGAGATAGCAGACGGGAGGAGAGGTGCCATCAGACTCAGCTCTGTATTCCTTTATGTGTAAGATGTTGCAGCGATAAGCCACGGAGTCTCCCATTGCAGGAATAATCTCATTCACATCGTTTGGAGATCTACTGGATGCACCATTTTCTTCGCGGGTTGTTTTCGTGGTTCTGCAGCCGTGCCCATGTGGTGATAAGAAGGGCGGATAGAAACGTACAGGCTGGCCAGATTTGTAGCTCACGCTGAGCTAATGAAATCTTCATTATGTTTTATTTGTGCACCTGCCAGGAGTTCTCATTCCTAGCCATAGCCTTATATGTAGTAAATTATTTTATAGTTTCTGGAAGTGAAGATAATGATTCCCAGCAAACTTAAATTGGTGTCATAAATGTGATACCGGTGCAAAATTACCATTAAGAAAATTGAAGAAAAATAAACAGTTCTAGAAAATGCAATAATTGACTTGTCGAACAGGACAGAAAGATTCATTAAATTTAACCTACTGACTCTCAAAATTATGTGCTCCGCTAATGGTAGTAGGATATGCATAGGAAACATTCGAGCATCGTCCAGTAAGTATCCGGACTGATGTAATTTCTAGATAATCATGGAAATGAATCGAGATTACCTGTACTATTTTTCAACGCAGACACCTGCCCCTGCAACACATGTTCCCCATTGAGCTACAAGCTTCTGTATCCAGGCAGCATAAAATTCTTGCGGCTGGTCCTTGAGCCATTGGAGAATTGCCTGACGCACTTCGTCAACCATGCCAAACTTTTGTCCTCCGAGATGCTGTTTCGGAGGGCCAAGAGAGGAAATGAAAATCACTCGAAGTAAGATGAGTGTGGCAGCTCCCGCCAATGCAATTGGTCATTAATTGCCGTAGTCTTGGCGGTTGTATCGGGTCTCGCGTTGTCGTGTTTAAGCATGACACCTTTACTGGACAGTCCTATACGTTTATGGAATTTTATTAGAAATAGCGAAGAGTATTATTCGGCATTTATAGTTTCTCCCCGTTTCAAGAAATCACAAACACAATATCCCCAGTAACTCCCCGATCGCCTAAAACAACCTTTACGACACTGTATGGTTTCACTGGTACTGAAACTTTTCATTTGACCTTCACGGGGCTCATCTTCAATGGATTCATGACCTTCAAGAAAGTGTGTATACCATTCAAACACTGATGAACGTATTACAGCCTGTTCTTCGAAACATGTGACAGTCAATGATGAATTTCAGCGGGGTTTGAACCTTCTTGTACCAAATATTTAATCACAACACGCTGTTCCTGCACTGGAGTTACCTAGTGCGATGCCATTTTGAAACCCAAAAAAAAAAACAGGCAAAGCACGGGAAAACTGCTGAAACTTGCTTATTCAGGGGGATGCTGGTATTGGTAACATCACTATCGTGTGTCGCATCAGGCGACCACACTTAATTCTCTTCATATTTGGGGTATCCTGACAAAATCCAGATACTTACTTGACTGGCTTCGTACGTGTTACATACAGTGTGCAATTTGTAAGAGATTAAATGTTAGCGCTTATCCTGTAACATCCAAATATCAACATGCATACACTCCCCCCCCCCCCCCCCCCAAAAAAAAAAGAAGCAAATAGATGCTTCATTTGTTCCATCGCTGTATTAACAGTTCCAAACATGGACAATCCTAGAAGCACGCAGACGTAAAATCGTGGCATGAAGTTGAAACGCAAAAGAAGCTCAATTGGAAAAACAAGAAGACTTAGAAAGACAAATGAGAAACTTAGAACAAGCGTAGAGATAAAGCCGATATTTTATAGAACACGAAAGAATTAAATGGTACGGACATTAAGTTAAAATGAAACAAGACCAACCAGCGGTTAGAACGTTTCACGAGAAGCCACCGAGATATAAAGCGAGAGGACGGCCCAAGTAGAGTTGCTGGGTAGGGTAAAACAGACGTTAAAGAAATCATACATGACAAGCAACAAAGCAAGCGAAAAACAGAAGATTACATCCATCTTCTCACTGCGACGCTTCACGGCAAAGGGAGAAGAATAGAAGAAGTTAAAAAAATACTATCTAGGTTGTTTCTTTGACTACCTCTCCTAATCTCTACCGGGTGTGGTGGATTTTATTTATGGCCGTGGATGTATGATGTATACACACGAACATTGCGAGATTAAAGACTGGAGGTTACACACGAACATTGCGAGATTAAAGACTGGAGGTTACACACGAACATTGCGAGATTAAAGACTGGAGGTTACACACGAACATTGCGAGATTAAAGACTGGAGGTTACACACGAACATTGCGAGATTAAAGACTGGAGGTTACACACGAACATTGCGAGATTAAAGACTGGAGGTTACACACGAACATTGCGAGATTAAAGACTGGAGGTTACACACGAACATTGCGAGATTAAAGACTGGAGGTTACACACGAACATTGCGAGATTAAAGACTGGAGGTTACACACGAACATTGCGAGATTAAAGACTGGAGGTTACACACGAACATTGCGAGATTAAAGACTGGAGGTTACACACGAACATTGCGAGATTAAAGACTGGAGGTTACACACGAACATTGCGAGATTAAAGACTGGAGGTTACACACGAACATTGCGAGATTAAAGACTGGAGGTTACAGAAGTAATCCGACTGTAGGCAATAACCCTGCACATCTCATAACTGCCGACAGGAGTATTAGAGCTCTTTCATGGAGACGCTAAAGCTGAGAGAAGTAGTGGCAAACATAATCAAACCAGGCGTCCTGTCCGGTGCTCAGTCTCCAATCCCCATTTAGATGGGATGGCTTAAATTGGCCTGGGCTACGAGGTCGACCCAGCCTGCAATTCTCCTTCTACCCCCCCCCCCCCCGCAATTCTCTAGTGGAGCATGAGCCCTTACCCACCTCATTCCCAGCCTGCCCCCCCCCCCCCCAATCTATCTTTAGCAACCCCATGCAGCTCTGTCCGTGTTTCTCCCATATTGTCCATTTCTGTGTCTACTTCACTTCTCCGCCAGTTTTGAGAACTTCCTCTCTTTCCGTTGTCATGTGGTTTCCAGACTAAAGCTTTGTTTTACTCACTCTATTCTGGTTTTTCTTAATATATGGCCTACCCAGCGCCAGTGTCTTTTCTTCATCTCTTGGTTCATTGGTATTTGTCTAGTTCTCCATATTGTGTGATTTTGTCTTACCATTTCTTCTTCTTCTGCGTTCATCCGGAGTTTTTTTTTCGGATGTGATTGCGTTGTGCCTGTTTACAGCAGAGCTGCGTTCTTGCGCCGTTAGGCCGACACATTCGACTTCTGCGGGCATTTGTTGACCGGGTTAACCTTCCCGGGGGTCTTACCATTTTATTCCTTCGATTTTGCGCTGGCTCCATTTAGTGAATGTTTATAGATGTGTATGTAATCTTTATCTTGTTCTCCACGTTTCTGATCATACAGTAGCACTGATTTAACGTTAGAATTGAATACTCTAAGTTTGTGGCTAAGTTTAATATCTTTTGACTTCCACAAATGTTCTAGTGTTATAACATCTCCTCCAGCCTTCTGTATTCTTAGTCTAATATCCGCATCTGTTCCACTTCCTATGTGTATATATATACAAAAGTAGATGTATGATTGTGTCTTTTGAAGTGAGGTTTCACCAAGATATATCAGGTTATCTCTTGCTTGATTTATTCTTTGTCTTTCCTCTATGAATTTTAAAACCTAGTTTGTGTAACTTCCTATCTAGTGTTGTTACACGCGCCTACAATGGGTTCGAGGAGATGGCATGGAAAGCAAAGGCTGGTGGTTCTATTCTGACAGCACCCATAGAATGGCGACTGGTAAAGACATAGGGCTGGCACCATGTGCGCGAGACCCGTGGGAACGTGGTGGCTAGACGCTTTCCTGCCGGTCCGGTGGGCATGGGTTTGAGTCTGCTTCGAGGCGGATGTTTACAGTTGACCTGGCCTGCCAGGTCGAGGCAGTCAAGAGTGGGTACAAGAAATGTCTGGGGAGGTGAAGACGAGATAGGCGATGTTGATCATATCACTCCAGCATTGCCGACTGGTCTATTAAAATATGGATGCAGCAACATGTGGCAACATAGTCTTCAGATGTGTTAAAGTGTCATTCGCGTACTTTAACACTTTACCATATCCACAATACGTAACATAGTGTGTGAAAGTGTCCTTCGTGTACTTTACTACTTTACCATATCCACAATACGTAACATCATGTGTGAAAGTACCCTTCTTTATTGTTATTCTATTTCACACTTCAAACAGCAAATTACTGGCGTTTGCTTTATCTTCAATTGTAGGTGTAACGAGTACACAAGTTCTCCATACCTCTACTTTCTTTTTTATATTAGCACCCTCAGTAACTAGCCTAGTTTTATAATATAGCTGAACCCTGACAGCTAACTCGTCTGTGAATCTGTGTCAGTGAACTCGTCTGTGAATCTGTGTCAGCTAACTCGTCTGTGAATCTGTGTCAGCTAACTCGTCTGTGAATCTGTGTCAGCTAACTCGTCTGTGAATCTGTGTCAGTGAACTCATTCAAATGTTGACACGGTCAGAAACGTCAGAGAAAAACTTGAATGTCCCTTCGTAAATATGCAATTTAGTTTATCCGAAGAATGTAAAGATATGTTTCTATGCTATTGTATGCTCATAATTTGATTAACTTTTAAACTGTAATTTTTATTATCGATTTCCCTATTTCTTGGTTGTTTTCGGAATCTCTAAGCTGATAACCAAACGGAAATGAGATTACAATAATGTTTATCTATGCATATTCCTTACTTTTTGGTCTCCTCTTTCATTAACAGATTCGTTTCTTGGTAGAAAGTGGGACACGTAAGATTGTCATCATCATCATCATCATGTCGTGTCCAGAAATGTGGTCTAAGAGATCGCGTCTTGTCCCAAATTTCAGTCATTGGTTTTTGGATCAAGTCTGGTGATAATATTCCCCATGCCATTCTCTTAGACCAGTGGTTCTCAACCTTTTCTGGCCCATGCCCCCTTCACCATATTTTCAGAACGTCATTCCCCCCCCCCCTTCCTATCAAAAATTTTGCCCGTGCCCCCCTTCACCGTATTTTCAGAACGTCATAACCCCCCCCCCCTTTCATATTTCCTATCTAAAAATCCCCCACCCCTACACAGTGTCGTATATTTTGAAGGGACTGGCAATCACTAAAGTGCATGACCCATCTCTGTTAAAGGTAGCTGGGCCCCATCCTCTTCTTATATGTAAATAGATCAAGAATACGACCCTTGAAAGATTTACAGACTCGGATTTGGTTATTTGTCTAAGGGTGTGTGGTCCTCTTTTAATAGAAAAGTCATCACTAGGTTTGTCCCCTGTCTTTCCACCTGGTATTTAATGGTATAGCTCACGAACCCCCTTCTTCCATCTTAAGAAATTGTCTGAAAAGACTTTCTCAATAAGAATCAGGTGCAATATAACATGGATTTGGAACAGTTAAAGATGAAGAGTCTCCTGTTCTCTCTCTCCAACTAAGAATTTATCTTATGTGAATGTGTATCTGTTAATTAAACATTCAACAAACACAAGGGAGCATTGAGACATGTTCCACACACAAGATAGAGATTTTCCCACAGATAGTTTGGACTGACAAATTAAGTGGAAGAGATCTTCACATTTAAACAAATTTATTGACTGTGCCAGTTTCTTTTGGCCTATTTGACATTTTCTTTGTTCTTTCATCAGCTGTTAACATTTACAGAATGAAATAGAAAAAAAAAAAAACTTTCATAGGACCAAGTATAGTCAGTCAATAAATAATAACATTCATTGTGTAGTGAGATATTTTAACTACCAAAATGTGTTATAGTTAACAATTTCTACATCCAACAATAATTCAAGAAAATCATTTTCTGAGAGGGTGAAGTTTGTGGGAGTGATAAGAAAACCTGGTGTGATGAGATGTGGATAAGCCTGGGTCCATGGTCTGATGGATCCACTTCAGGTTGGGCCAGTTTAGCTTCACTGAAGACTTCTCATTCTCTGCCTAAGGCTGGAGTCATCTGCCATCACAGGTGTTGATCATCTCATTCACTCCTCTTCCCTCCTTGTTGGTTAGGTGTGGCACCAAGACATCACTGTTTAAAATTCATACAGGTATGTATAATCCTTTACAGCATGTTCATAGTGTGAACACAACATAACAAAACAAAAATGATAAGATCAGAAGAAGTATTGTTGTGTTACTTTGGGGTGGGTCAGAGATTATTACACTGGATGCAGCTTCTGTTGTCTGGTACCTGCTGTATGCATTTCCTCAGTGGACCTGTAGTTCAGTGAGTAGTGTACAGTCAGACACAGATAAGAGTGATAATGTGATGTTCCCTGAATCATGGTAATCAAGCTGACAGGCAAGATCAACACAAGTATGAGATGCATTTGTATAAATGGCATACATTTAAACATCCACATTACTCTATTTGTTCTACATTGTGTATATAATTGTTTATCTGTACTTTCCAAGGCAACTACTTCCTATTCTAAATCATTTCCTTGTTCCTGCTGTTGTGGTGTGGAGGTGTGTGGTGTGAAGTGTATTGTGTTGAGTTAACTTCTGTTGTGTGGGGTTCCATAGCTTGTACTAATTGTCCTCACATCTACATCAGTTAATATGAGTTTAACTCATCTAGTGTGCTTTTATTGTGGTTCATGTCCAACATACAGAATTTCTGATGTGTATTTGTTACAAAATGTAATCTATACAAGGTCATGACACAATATATTAGAAAAAAATTATTACTTAAAGTATTTTTCCCTAATACTCTCCTCCTCTCTGTCTACTTATACTTCTCCTACATCTTTTACCAGTGCATATCATGTCCATTCTGTTGGCGACACAGTTGGCTATAGACCAAGGTAATTATCACCCGTTAGTCTGAGCAGATTAAGTAGGTCGGCTATCACAAATGACGTTTGTGAACATAAACCTATTTTAAGCAATGCAGTTGATGTAGTGCGTTGTCTAAATAAAATCTGACACATGAATAAACTAATTTCTATCAAATACTATTTGTTTTCAATCCGTAAAGAGAAAAGGAAGAGTATAATTCCTGTTTCAGTTCTTTAGATTGCAAAATAGACAGAATTAAGTACATTTTTAAGCAAGGTAGTGTTTCGTTTGCACCAGCTGACTATCTCTGCAGAAACGTTTTCCTAGAAGTTTTTGATGAAAAGCATTTGAGTGCATTGGAAATTTCATCTTGTACATTATTCTGTGATAGATTATAGTCATATGCACATAGTGAAGTTGTTAGATGTAGTGTAGAAAGTCAGAGTTTTGCAGTTTTGAGAAATTATAAGATGTCGGTTTCGCCGGGGAAGTGGCGCCAGTATTGAAGTTGCGATCGGCAGTTTTTTCACATTTTCAGAGATTTATTTTATCAAAAATACAATTCATTGGACGCACAACACTGGATACCTTTACGTTATACATCTTGGTACCACTTAGATCTGAGAATCACGCGCTTACCTCAGACTAGATCAAACTGCCCGTTGTAAAAGTTTGAAAGTTGGACAACACATAGCTTTGGCGACTGCTCGCTCGCTCTGAAGTCATAGAAGTGCGCGGTTTTATTAAAGCGGCGCCCAAGCTGGGGGACGCTATATCCACGTGATGTGTCTCTACCAGTCACATTCTATTCTGTTGACGCTAACCCTTCTATTCTTATCCTGGCATCTGTCTGTCATTAGTATCGCTTAGTGCGTTCGATGTTCTACGGTGCTGTAATTGTTTCGATAATCTCTGGGTTGCTGTGTAACGTTGACGCGCTGAAAATGATGGATAGGTGAATATGTCACATAGCCCCACTCCAGATTGTTCTAGGGTATGGAACTAAGTTTCCAGCATTTACAGTGGTCAAGCTTTTTCTATATGATTTACTCCAATGTATTCTCTCCTGTATCTGATTGACCTGGTTCATCAGACACTGGGTGTCGACTTAGAAAGTCTGCTCCCACATTCATCTTTCCAGGGACATATTCTATCTGGAACGAGTATGGTTGTAGAAGTAGTGACCACCTCATAAGTCTTGCATTCAAATTTTTGGATGCTGCGAGAAACATAAGTGGTTGATGATCACATTGTACAGTGAAGTGTTTTCCATATAGGTATGCCTGAAACTTCTGTACACTCCATACGAGAGCTAAACATTCTCTCTCGATAACACTATAATTCTTCTCCGCTGCATTCAATTTCCTGCTGGCATAAGCTACAGGGAATAGCTCTGATGTTTCATCTCCTTTTCTCTGCAACAGCGTTGCCCCAATTCCTATGTCACTGGCGTCTGTACGCAGTACGAATGGTTGGTTGAGATCTGGCAGATGTAAAACTGGGTGATTGGTTAAGGCTTGTTTGAGTGCTGTGAAAGCTCTCTCACATTCAGCAGACCAATTGACTTTCTCTGGGTTCCCTTTTTTGGTAAGATCCGTTAAAGGTGCTGACAGAGTATTGAAGTCTTTAATGTATCGTTGATAGAATCCACCCAAAGATACGAATGATCTCACATCCTTCTTTGTCTTTGGACGAGGTGCTCTCTGGAGTTTGTCCACGTTTCCTTCCTGTGGAGTTATTAGTCCATGAGATATCTTATGACCTAAAAAGTCCAATTCTTGGAATCCTACTTGACATTTCTTTGGCCTAGCCGTTAATCCAGTTTCTCTGAGTCGTCTGAACAAAAGATGTAGTGTTTCTACATGCTTGTCAAATGTTTCAGTTGCGATCAGTATATCATCCATAAAGTGACTAATGTCTGGATGTTGTAGTGGGTCAAGTAATTTTCTCATCATACGTGTAAAAACGCTAGGAGCATTACTTAATCCGAATGGAAGTACGTTGAACTCATAGTGTCCTCCAGGCGTACTGAAAGCTAACCATGGTCTAACCTCCTCCTTTACAGGAATCTGATAATATCCCTTACTGAGATCAATCCTAGTAAAGTACTTCGCTCGGTTGAGTGCTGTGAAGAGTTTGTTCTGATCAGGCAGAGGTTCTGCTTGAAATTCAGTAATAGCATTGAGCTGTCGATAGTCGATGCACAATCTATGTTCTCCACTTGGCTTTCTCAATAATACGACGCTGGCACTGTAAGGTGATTCAGATGGTGAAATTATTCCTGCGGTGAGTAGCTGTTGTATTTCTTCCTCTAAAGTCTTTTGCTTTGCATAAGGAACTGGGTAAGTCTTGACTCGCACAGGCACTGTGTCATTTAACTTCATGTCAAATTCCTCCAAATCAGTTCTTCCTGGCTTATCTGTAAGTACGTCTGCATACATAACCATAAGTTCCCGAATCTGCTCCTGCTGATCCTTTGTTAAGTTGGGATTAATTTCCACATCCTTAAAGGTTTCTTTGGCTTGCAGTGGGTACTCGACTCCCATTGTTGATCCTTCTTCGACTTCAGTAGCCACACTCATGGCCATCAGATGTGCAGGTTCGGTGGTTGAGGGTCTTTCATTATATTTCTTCAGAAGGTTTATGTGAAATACTTTCATCTTGCCTTTGACAGAAATCTTGTAGTTGGTACGTGAGATTTTCTCCGTCACTACATAAGGTCCTCTCCATCCTATTTGCAGCTTATTCTGACTGGTTGGAAGCAGCAACATCACCTTCTCTCCCACCTCTAACTCTCTATCTTTTGCCTTGCGATTGAAGTAGCTAGCAATTCTTCGTCTGGCTTTACGTAGATTGACATTCGCTTGTTTCCAACTGTGTTGTAAACGATTCTTCAACTCGGCAACATACGTAGATGCAGTCACGACTGTATCGTCTGTATGATCATCAGTCCATGTTCGTAGCAATGCCTCCAATGGCCCCTTGATTGGTCGTCCAAACAACAATGTTGCTGGAGTAAAACCTGTTGAGTGATGGGGTACCTCCCTATAAGCGAATAGTGCTGCGGGTAAATACAAGTCCCAATCCTCCGTATTCTCCTGGGCAATTTTGCGCAGAATACTAATCAAGGTCCCGTTCCACCGCTCCACAAGTCCGTTGGATTGCGGGTAATATGGTGAACTAAAGATATGGCGTGAATGAAAAAGTCTAAATGTCTCCTCCATAAGTTTACTACGAAACTGTGAACCGTTGTCCGTCAAGATTCTTTGGGGGAATCCTAGACGTGTGAATATTCCTAATAATGCTTCAGCAACGTGTTTGGAGTCACAGCTTGGCATAGGAACCGCTTCGGCCCACATGGTCGTTGTGTCCACAAGCGTTAATATGAATCGATTTCGCCTCTTCGTTGCGGAGAGGGGTCCGATTATGTCTACAGCTACCTTCTCGAACGGTATTCCTGTTATGGGCAGATCACCCAACATTGCCGGTGGTGTCCGGTGTTTTGGTGATACTTTCTGACACTGTGGGCATGATTTTACAAACCGTTGTATGTCTGCGTTCATCCCTGGCCAAAAGTAGTGAGTTGCAATGCGCTGTGTAGTGGCGTTGATACCCATATGCCCACTAAAGGGTAGACTGTGGCCCATTTCAAGAATCTGAGCCCTGTGTGGAGTTGGTACAACAAGTTGGTTGAACTCTTGTCCAGCTCTCCCTGCTTTCCTGTATAGAAGTGCTGACTTCATAAACAGCTCACCTTTACGTGGAGGTAAATGTGATTTAGGCAGTTTCCTGAAGCAGGGTTCCAAGGTGCTATCGGCTTCTTGTGCCCTCTTCAGTTCCTCCTTTCGAGGGATTGGCGTAGTTGTTTCCGGAGTCTTTTTCGTCTGGGATCGAGTTGTCATCGTCGACATCGCCACAGGTTGAACAGGTTCTCCTAGAATTATAAATCTACAGCCAAGAATTACGGGATATATAGGATCTTCTAAGACTGCAGCCTTGATTGTCCCAGTGACATAACGAGATGCTATGCTCACCTTTGCCACCGGAAGAGACATAGTCGCAGAGCTCTTCAGGGGTCCCTGTAATTCGACGATCTCCTCTGTCACCTGTTCCGGGTGAACTAAGGATGATGATACAACACAGTCGTACGATAACCCGGTATCATAGAGACAGGTCGTCTTGAATCCATTCAGCAATATGGACTCGACAACCGGAAGATGAGATGCGGTGTCTTTATGAGGTGTCTGGTTGGACGTTTCATCAGTGTTCACTCCTTTCTCTCTTCGGCTGGCCAAACAAGCAGCTGTGTGTGGAGGTGGCTTCTTCCTACAATTCTTCAATGTGTGTCCTTTAATTTTACAATTAGTGCAGAATAATTTTTCCTCCTTCGCTGTTGTTTGGGCTGTGTTCTGAGGGATGTTTTTGGTTTTCCCATTTTTCTTGGTGCCTAAGTTGCCATCACCTTCCTTTGCTTTTGAAGTTTTATCCTGAGGGGGAATGTTGGCCGAACGTCCCTTACCTCCGATTTCCTTCTGAGATTTCTCAAATCTCTCGGCTAGGATGATGATGCTTTCTAGTCGGTCAGCTCCGTTCTGGGTTAAGAATGCTTTCATTTCATTCGACATCTTTCCTTTTAGCTGATCTATGATGATCATCTCTCGGAGCCCTTCGAAACTCTCATCAAACCTACCCAGACTTGCCCATCGTTGAACATAAGATTTCAGCCTTTCAACTAATTGCGCATAACTTTCGCCCGGTTCTTTCCTTGCGGTTTTGAATCGAACTTTGTAAGAGTCCCCGTCCACTTCGAATCGGCTCAAGAGTGCCTTTTTGAGTGTTTCGTAATCCTGTTGTTCTTCTCGAGTGAGTCTAGAGAACACGTCATACGAGGTAGACCTTAAAGCTTGCGATAGTTTCGTCGCCCATTTTTCCTGTTCTAGACCACAACTGACGCACATAAGTTCGAAACGTGATAAAAAAGCCTCGACATTGTCCGTCTGTTCATTAAATGGTTCTAGTGGAAATGACATCGCTCCGGAATTTTGGTACGAGACGTTGGAATGTTGTTCTGTCACTGGAAAACCTAGTGAGTTTGAGGGGGTGGGGGGAATCCCTCCCTCTAGTCTTCGGATCTCCAGATCAGTCTCCATTCTTTTCAACTCCAGTTGATGTTGACGTTCTCGTTCCCTATCCCTTATTTCATCTTCATGTTTCCTTTGTTCTAACTCATAAGCTTGTAGGCGTTGTTTCTCCTTTTCAGCGATTTCAGCTTGAAGTTTCTGTTGTTCTAATTCATATGATTGTAGGCGTTGCTTCTCCTTTTCAGCGATTTCAGCCTGCAACTTACTCTCCTTCTCAGCTATTTCAGCTTGAAGTTTCTGTTGTTCTAATTCATATGATTGTAGGCGTTGCTTCTCCTTTTCAGCAATTTCAGCCTGCAACTTCCTCTCCTTCTCAGCTATTTCAGCCTGCAGTTTCTCCCTCCTGTCAAATTCATCTGATACAAATTTAGCCAGCTCAGGGCCGTCTAAATTGCATAGCTTGCCTATTTCAACTGTCTGGGCACGGAACTTAGCAGCCTCGGCCATGCTCTATTTTTGTCTACCCTATCTTTTTGTAAAAAAAAATAATACTGTGCAGTTTGCTCAGGTCTGGGTAAGCCTGTCACTTCCCGGATCTGAAATTATACAGCATAACATGCACAATATTAACAAGCAAAAACTAACTAATGTCCGCTGACCCAAGTAAAATAGTTCTTATACACCACGAGAATCTGACCTAAGAAATAATTGCAACTTAAATTCTTGTCTTTCTGTCAATGCTCCTCAAGCTAAAGACAGAAGCAAAGAAGTACCCAGAATGATTGCACTCTTCCCAAAAGAACCTGAAATTTTGATAGAGATTTCCCTATGGAGAAAAATTTTCCCCAGTCGGTGATGAAATTCTCTAAGTCCAAATTCCTCTATAGAAAGACATCTTCTCGAAAGAGAAATGTTGTAGATGGTAAATTCTCACTCTATTTCCTCTGGAACACCTTTTTCTGAAATATAGACCTATTTGAAAGAGGCCCTCCTTTTTTCAGAAGAAATGATCAGTCACTTGCCATATTCTATCTATAATTGTCATTCATATCATATGGAGGTCAATCAGTACCCCACATGATGTTCATTTATCATATGTGAAGTGACAAAGTTAAAAATCTTAATTTGTTTAACAACCTCTATAATTGTCAATCATATCATATGGAAGTCAATCAGTACCACACATGATGTCTATTCAACATATGTAAACATGACAAAGTTGGAAATCTAAATCTGTGTAACAATTTCTATAATTGTTCAAAACAAGTACAATGTCACCAATTCACACATGAATACTGTTCACATCTAGTGTCACTGATCTACTATAGTTTAGAATCCCTCGTCAGATATCTATCTATTCCCAGGGTTTATCATCTAGGATAATAGTTATCTAAACTGTCTGCTGGGTTTCAAAATCCCGGACGAGCCCCCAATATATGTCGTATATTTTGAAGGGACTGGCAATCACTAAAGTGCATGACCCATCTCTGTTAAAGGTAGCTGGGCCCCATCCTCTTCTTATATGTAAATAGATCAAGAATACGACCCTTGAAAGATTTACAGACTCGGATTTGGTTATTTGTCTAAGGGTGTGTGGTCCTCTTTTAATAGAAAAGTCATCACTAGGTTTGTCCCCTGTCTTTCCACCTGGTATTTAATGGTATAGCTCACGAACCCCCTTCTTCCATCTTAAGAAATTGTCTGAAAAGACTTTCTCAATAAGAATCAGGTGCAATATAACATGGATTTGGAACAGTTAAAGATGAAGAGTCTCCTGTTCTCTCTCTCCAACTAAGAATTTATCTTATGTGAATGTGTATCTGTTAATTAAACATTCAACAAACACAAGGGAGCATTGAGACATGTTCCACACACAAGATAGAGATTTTCCCACAGATAGTTTGGACTGACAAATTAAGTGGAAGAGATCTTCACATTTAAACAAATTTATTGACTGTGCCAGTTTCTTTTGGCCTATTTGACATTTTCTTTGTTCTTTCATCAGCTGTTAACATTTACAGAATGAAATAGAAAAAAAAAAAAACTTTCATAGGACCAAGTATAGTCAGTCAATAAATAATAACATTCATTGTGTAGTGAGATATTTTAACTACCAAAATGTGTTATAGTTAACAATTTCTACATCCAACAATAATTCAAGAAAATCATTTTCTGAGAGGGTGAAGTTTGTGGGAGTGATAAGAAAACCTGGTGTGATGAGATGTGGATAAGCCTGGGTCCATGGTCTGATGGATCCACTTCAGGTTGGGCCAGTTTAGCTTCACTGAAGACTTCTCATTCTCTGCCTAAGGCTGGAGTCATCTGCCATCACAGGTGTTGATCATCTCATTCACTCCTCTTCCCTCCTTGTTGGTTAGGTGTGGCACCAAGACATCACTGTTTAAAATTCATACAGGTATGTATAATCCTTTACAGCATGTTCATAGTGTGAACACAACATAACAAAACAAAAATGATAAGATCAGAAGAAGTATTGTTGTGTTACTTTGGGGTGGGTCAGAGATTATTACACTGGATGCAGCTTCTGTTGTCTGGTACCTGCTGTATGCATTTCCTCAGTGGACCTGTAGTTCAGTGAGTAGTGTACAGTCAGACACAGATAAGAGTGATAATGTGATGTTCCCTGAATCATGGTAATCAAGCTGACAGGCAAGATCAACACAAGTATGAGATGCATTTGTATAAATGGCATACATTTAAACATCCACATTACTCTATTTGTTCTACATTGTGTATATAATTGTTTATCTGTACTTTCCAAGGCAACTACTTCCTATTCTAAATCATTTCCTTGTTCCTGCTGTTGTGGTGTGGAGGTGTGTGGTGTGAAGTGTATTGTGTTGAGTTAACTTCTGTTGTGTGGGGTTCCATAGCTTGTACTAATTGTCCTCACATCTACATCAGTTAATATGAGTTTAACTCATCTAGTGTGCTTTTATTGTGGTTCATGTCCAACATACAGAATTTCTGATGTGTATTTGTTACAAAATGTAATCTATACAAGGTCATGACACAATATATTAGAAAAAAATTATTACTTAAAGTATTTTTCCCTAATACTCTCCTCCTCTCTGTCTACTTATACTTCTCCTACATCTTTTACCAGTGCATATCATGTCCATTCTGTTGGCGACACAGTTGGCTATAGACCAAGGTAATTATCACCCGTTAGTCTGAGCAGATTAAGTAGGTCGGCTATCACAAATGACGTTTGTGAACATAAACCTATTTTAAGCAATGCAGTTGATGTAGTGCGTTGTCTAAATAAAATCTGACACATGAATAAACTAATTTCTATCAAATACTATTTGTTTTCAATCCGTAAAGAGAAAAGGAAGAGTATAATTCCTGTTTCAGTTCTTTAGATTGCAAAATAGACAGAATTAAGTACATTTTTAAGCAAGGTAGTGTTTCGTTTGCACCAGCTGACTATCTCTGCAGAAACGTTTTCCTAGAAGTTTTTGATGAAAAGCATTTGAGTGCATTGGAAATTTCATCTTGTACATTATTCTGTGATAGATTATAGTCATATGCACATAGTGAAGTTGTTAGATGTAGTGTAGAAAGTCAGAGTTTTGCAGTTTTGAGAAATTATAAGATGTCGGTTTCGCCGGGGAAGTGGCGCCAGTATTGAAGTTGCGATCGGCAGTTTTTTCACATTTTCAGAGATTTATTTTATCAAAAATACAATTCATTGGACGCACAACACTGGATACCTTTACGTTATACATCTTGGTACCACTTAGATCTGAGAATCACGCGCTTACCTCAGACTAGATCAAACTGCCCGTTGTAAAAGTTTGAAAGTTGGACAACACATAGCTTTGGCGACTGCTCGCTCGCTCTGAAGTCATAGAAGTGCGCGGTTTTATTAAAGCGGCGCCCAAGCTGGGGGACGCTATATCCACGTGATGTGTCTCTACCAGTCACATTCTATTCTGTTGACGCTAACCCTTCTATTCTTATCCTGGCATCTGTCTGTCATTAGTATCGCTTAGTGCGTTCGATGTTCTACGGTGCTGTAATTGTTTCGATAATCTCTGGGTTGCTGTGTAACGTTGACGCGCTGAAAATGATGGATAGGTGAATATGTCACACACAGTATACGTAAAAATGGAAGGTAAATTTAATAGCATATACTAAAACAAGTCTAGACATCCACATAAAACATGATTTGTTGGTCTACTTACTTTATAAAATGAATGTTAGAAGGATGAGACGCACATAACTGTAAAGTATGAAAGGAAAAACAATATCAAGTAATCGGTTCTTGTATTAACGAGATCTTGAACTGGTCGTCATTCCTCCCCCCCCCCCCCCTGGAAACCCTAAAATTCCCCCCTTGGGGAGAATTCCCCACCGGTTGAGAACCACTGCCTTAGACCATCGAGCATCATTCCTTTCTGTTTGCCTCTGCCAATTATACTGCTGAACTTACCTGCCTCCACTATGTTCCCCAATGCCTCTCTTCTCACCATCTGACCAAAAAACAGTTTTTAATACTTATATATTACCTTCTACTTTCATTAGCCCCTTCCAGTCAATCGTTAGTCACTCTGGCAGTCCAAAGTATGCCCAGCTTTTCTCTCAGAAACAGCCATCCTCCGCTGCCTCCAACCTGTTCCTAATTTGTTCGCTCACATCCCAAGATTCGCTGTCATACAGCAGATCAGATTCCGTATACCAGTCAACTTTCTTCCTGACATTTCAAATGAAAGTGATTTATTACATTAGATACCTTGTTTTGCGCTCGCTTTGAACTTAAGAGTAGTCCATACAAAATACTTCTAGAAGTACTGGACTCAATTTTCCCTGAGGATTATCTTTCCCTATTACTAGTGTCCCTCGCCATCATGCGAACCCACTCCGACTTCAGAGATACTTGTAATTTACGTTCCCGAGTCAAGGACGAGAAGTCAACAATTTAGTCCAGCTGTTCGGTGTAGCGGCTGAACCCCTTGCCTCGGCATCAGCACACTGGATGTTTAAGAACTCGCCTTCTAATCCATTCGGCCATGCTGACCTCATTAGATACTTTTCTTCTTCCGAAATGCAGTGTTTGCTTTGGCCTATACTACTTTTTAATCTCTTGCCACGCATCTTCACACATTATGAAATGTGCTGAACGGCGGGAAAGCTGTACAAATATGCCTTCACTTGTGATTGTATTTTGTAAAGAAGACCCTATTCTCTTCCCGTTTCCTTTTATTTCATTATTGTATATGATAGATTAATATACTTAACTCATGTACAACATTTGCCATGACATTATATGTACGTGTTTGTGTGTTACAGGACGCGAAGGACGAGAAAGGGTTACTGACCAACCCTAGACGAAACCGGGGATGTACCGACATCATGGTGTTTCTCATATTCGTCTTTTTCCTCTGTGGAATGGTAAGTGTTGATAACACAATCTATTTACTGTTTGTGGTGTTTTATTCTAGCATATATTACTGTTTATGATGTTTAATACATGAGGTGTATTTAGTGGTCGTTATTGTGTTGTTGTTGGTATGTTTTGTTTTTTCTGTTCGCTCTTTTGTCTGCTGTTTTGTTCGCTCTTTTGTTCGCTTTGTCGCTTTTTGTTCCCTTTTTTGTTAACACAAGTGTAGTCCATTCACATGCATCTACTTCTAGTACACTGGATTTATTTATTAGCATTCCCCCTTACTAGTGTCTCTCGCCATCTGGTGAACCCACTCCTACTTCAGAGGTTGAACTCACGCTCCCCGGGAAAGTTAACCCAGTCAACAAATGCCCGCAGAAGTCAGATGTGTCGGCCTAGCGGCGCAGGAACGCAGCTCTGCTGTAAACAGGCACAACGCAATCACGTCCGAAAAAAAACAAACTCCGGATGAACGAAGAAGAAGAAGAAGAAGAAGAAGAAGAAGAAGAAGAAGAAGAAGAAGAACTCACGCTGAACTCATTGTTGTTGTTGTTGTTGTCGTTGTTGCCGTTGTTGTTGTTGTTGTTGTTGTTGTTGTTGTTGTTGTTGTTGTTGTTGTTGTTGTTGTTGTTGTTGTTGTTGTTGTTGTTGTTGGTGTTGTTGGTTCTGTTGATATGCCGGAGCTGTGGCGAAGGGATTACGAAAGCAGTTCGCAATCCCGCATACCGCGTTAGAAATACAGCTGTGGGAAATTTGGAAACAGATCGCCTTGTGTTGGTTTTCACACATTGCTGATGAAAAAAATGGCAAACTACTTAAAGAAAACTTGCCAAGAAATCACAAACAGCCAAAAAATGATGGGGCTGACTGCGACGTCATGTAAAGGATATGCATGTAACATGTGTATATGTTTGCATGCTTTATATTTATAATTATCTTGATATCGTAAGGGTAGTGGAAGCAGTTTCACAATCCCGACCTGCCTGGTTCAACGTCACTCACTCGCAGGCGAGTTGAGAGCAAGCCGCTTTGCGTTGATTTTCACAAAGATTGAACGTCAGCCATTCAGAAAGCAATGACAACGTAAAAGTTAATGTTAGTTGCATATCCTTTACAGAACGGCGGAGACAACCCCGGATTATTTATTTTTTTTTTTTTGGGGGGGGGGGAGGGGGGGGGGCGATCTCCTGGCAAGTTTACGTTCGGTAGTTTGCCATTGCTTTCTGAACGACCGGCACCCATAACATTTCATAAAACATGTACACAACCAACGCAAGGTGGTCTTCTGCGAAATCGCCCGTAGCAATATTTCGAATGCTGCATGCGGGATAACGATCGGCGTCCGTAACGCCCTTCGTCACGGAGCCTGCTAATGGCAAACTACTGAACGTAAAATTGCCGAAAAAGTTACAGTCAATAAATGCGTGGGTTGATTGTGACGTCCTGTAAACGACATGCAGTTAACTTTGCAACTTTATATTGTAAAGAGTATTCGTGTTTTAACACCCGGGTAGTATTTACACTGTGAAAGGCAAGATACTAAACGTAAAATAGTCCAGAAAATCAACCTGTAGTTGATCGTCACGTCCTGCAGAGGACATGCCACATCTGTGATGTTTCATGCTCGTTAAATTCAATGTTTGTGAAGTAGCTGGGCTGTTTTATTTTTTACAGCCTTGCATATAAATCACACATCTGTTGAAGTGGTTGCCTGTTTCATGAGCGTGAAATAGATGTTTTTAGTGTGTATATGTTTCTCGCACTCGAAAACAAAACCGTTTCTGTTCTTGCATTTTCTCGATTATGTAATAAAGCCGTTTTTTAATACTGTTCATCTTCCAACGTAAATAAAAATTGTCGTAGCACGTTTTTGGTTTTCTCAAACAATCGGTTTGTGTGTTTTAAAATATATTAAAAATTACAATTTCTACCATTTTAGGCAGCCAAGTTAATGTAGTGGCTATGTATCTTGCCTGCCTGTCGGTTGGGTTAAAGTGGTGGCTAGTTCTCTTGCCTACCTGTCAGTCAGATTAAAGTGGTGGCTAGAAATCTTGCCTGCCTGTCAGTCGGGTTAAAGTGGTGGCTAGTTCTCTTGCCTGCCTGTCAGTCGGGTTAAAGTGGTGGCTTGTTCTCTTGCCTGCCTGTCAGTCGGGTTAAAGTGGTGGCTAGTTCTCTTGCCTGCTTGTCAGTCGGGTTAAAGTGGTGGCTAGTTCTCTTGCCTGCCTGCCGGTTGGGTTAAAGTGGTGATTAGGTATCTTGCATACCTCTTGGCCGGGTTAAAGTTGTGGCTAGGTAGCTTGTCTGTCCGCCGGGTTAAAGCGGTGGCTAAGTATCTTGCCTGCCTGCCTGCCGGCCGGGTTAAAATGGTGGTTAGGTATCTTGCCTACCTGTAGGCCGGGTTAAAGTTGTGGCTAGGTAGCTTGTCTGTCTGTCCGCCGGGTTAAAGTGGTGGCTAAGTATCTTGCCTGCCTGCCGGCCGGGTTAAAATGGTGGTTAGGTATCTTGCCTACCTCTTCGCCGGGTTAAAGTGGTCGCCGGGTTAATGTGGTGGCTAGGTATCTTGCCTTCCTGCAGGCCGGGTTAAAGTTGTGGCTAGGTAGCTTGTCTGTCTGTCCGCCGGGTTAAAGTGGTGGATAAGTATCTTGCCTGCCTGTCGGCCGGATTAAAGTGGTGGCTAGGTATCTTGCCTACCTCTTGGCCGGGTTAAAGTTGTGGCTAGGTAGCTTGTCTGTCTGTCCGCCGGGTTAAAGTGGTGGCTAAGTATCTTGCCTACCTGCAGGACGGTTTGACGTTGTGGCTAGGTCTCTTGCCTACCTGCCTGCCGGGTTAACGTGGTGGCTAAGTATCTCGCTTACCTGCTGGCCGGGTTAACGTGGTGGTTAGATCTCTTGTCTGCCTGCAGGCCGGGTTTACGTGGTGGCTAGGTACCTTACCCGCCTGTCGGCCGAGTTAACGTTGTGGCTAAGTCTCTTGCCGGCCTGTCGGCCGAGTTACCGTGGTGGCTAAGTCTCTTGCCGGCCTGTCGGCCGAGTTAACGTTGTGGCTAAGTCTCTTGCCGACCTGTCGGCCGAGTTACCGTGGTGGCTAAGTCTCTTGCCGGCCTGTCGGCCGAGTTAACGTTGTGGCTAAGTCTCTTGCCGGCCTGTCGGCCGAGTTAACGTTGTGGCTAAGTCTCTTGCCGGCCTGTCGGCCGAGTTACCGTGGTGGCTAAGTCTCTTGCCGGCCTGTCGGCCGAGTTAAAGTGGTGGCTAGATCTCTTACCAGCCGGCAGGCCGGGGTGCAATATGTTCAAATCACCCTCGAGACGGGAATTTTTTTCTTTTCTTTTTTCTTTGTAATTGATCTTTGGCTGCCAGGCCAACCCAGCCTAAAATGGAAACCAGGAAATACTTTGTGAAGTTAACATGGCTCGGAGTGATATTCACCTTGTGAAGTTAACATGGCTCGGAGTGATATTCACCGTGTGAAGTTAACATGGCTCGGAGTGATATTCACCTTGTGAAGTTAACATGGCTCGGAGTGATATTCACCTTGTGAAGTTAACATGGCTCGGAGTGATATTCACCTTGTGAAGTTAACATGGCTCGGAGTGATATTCACCGTGTGAAGTTAACATGGCTCGGAGTGATATTCACCTTGTGAAGTTAACATGGCTCGGAGTGATATTCACCTTGTGAAGTTAACATGGCTCGGAGTGATATGCACCGCATCACCCATCGACTGCCCAGAGAAGCACTGGGCTTATGATGCTAGTTCCATTATCTATCAGTACTAGATGGACAGTGTGGTCAATATCACGCCGATAGCCTTTACTTCCCTTTCATTTCTGGTTGGGTCGACCTGTGAGCCCACGTCAATTTGTTTTAATCCACACTGATTGGAATTGGAGCAAGTGACCTCCATATCGGTAGGCAAGAGTACTGCTAGCCATCGGGCCAGTCCAGCATCTGTGAGGAAGTGTTACTTAATAAAGATTTAATATGGTGGGCTAATGAATTTTAGTGTACGAGTAGATGTACTGTCTATCTATATGTATGTGGGGAGCCGCGGTGGCGTGGTGGCTAGACGTCCGGCTGGTCTTGGGCTAGAATACGCATAGAGCTGATTTCTTAAATTTCATCAAGGCTGCCAGGTCGACCCAGCCTAAATTGAGCACTAGGAAATGTACTGGGAAGTAAAGGCGGCCGACGTGACGGCGACCACATCACCCGCTGATTACCAATTGATCTGTAAAAGTTCCGGTCAAACATCACGAGCCGAATGAAAGCTTGAGGCGTGTAAACTGGTCCTTTTACGTAACTAAGTGTATGAGCAGATTAGTGTTTACTTGTATGTAAGTGTATGAGCAGATTCCTGTTTACTTGTATGTAAGTGTATGATCAGATTCCTGTATACTTGTATGTAAGTGTATGAGCAGATTCGTGAAGTGTATGAGCAGATTCGTGAAGTGTATGAGCAGATTCGTGTTTAATTGTATGTAAGTGTATGAGCAGATTCGTGTTTACTTGTATGTAAGTGTATGAGCAGATTCGTGTTTACTTGTATGTAAATGTATGAGCAGATTCGTGAAGTTTATGAGCAGATTCGTGATTTACTTGTATGTAAGTGTACGAGCAGATTTATGTTTATTTGTACGTTAGACTATGAGCAGATTCGTATTTACTTGTATGTAAGTGTATGAGCAGATTCGTGAAGTGTATGAGCAGAATCGTGTTTACTTGTATGTAAGTGTATGAGCAGATTCGTGTTTACTTGTATGTAAGTGTATGAGCAGATTCGTGAAGTGTATGAGCAGATTCGTGATTTACTTGTATGTAAGTGTATGAGCAGATTCGTGATTTACTTGTATGTAAGTGTATGAGCAGATTCGTGATTTACTTGTATGTAAGTGTAAAAGCAGATTCGTGATTTACTTGTATGTAAGTGTATGAGCAGATTCCTGTTTATTTGTATGTTAGACTATGAGCAGATGCGTGTTTACTTGTATGTAAGTGTATGAGCAGATTCGTGAAGTGTATGAGCAGATTTGTGATTTACTTGTATGTAAGTGTATGAGCAGATTCGTGTTTACTTGTATTTAAGTGTATGAGCAGATTCGTGAAGTGTATGAGCAGATTCGTGATTTACTTGTATGTAAGTGTATGATCAGATTCGTGTATACTTGTATGTAAGTGTATAAGCAGATTCGTGATTTACTTGTATGTAAGTGTATGAGCAGATTCCTGTTTATTTGTATGTTAGACTATGAGCAGATTCGTGTTTACTTGTATGTAAGTATATGAGCAGATTCGTGAAGTGTATGAGCAGATTCGTGTTTACTTGTATGTAAGTGTATGAGCAGATTCGTGATTTACTTGTATGTAAGTGTATGAGCAGATTTATGTTTATTTGTACGTTAGACTATGAGCAGATTCGTATTTACTTGTATGTAAGTGTATGAGCAGATTCGTGAAGTGTATAAGCAGTTCGTGTATACTTGTATGTAAGTGTATGAGCAGTTCGTGTATACTTGTATGTAAGTATATGAGCAGATTCGTGTTTACTTGTATGTAAGTGTATGAGCAGATTCGTGTTTACTTGTATGCAAGTGTATGAGCAGATTCGTGTTTACTTGTATGTAAGTGTAGCAGATTCGTGAAGTGTATGAGCGGATTCGTGATTTACTTGTATGAAAGTGTATGAGCAGATTCGTGATTTACTTGTATGTAAGTGTATGAGTAGATTCGTGTTTACTGTTTGTCTATATGTGTATGGGCCGGTTTCTCTGGCTGTGGAGTTACAACACTTTCTCTCTGTAATCCCGTTTATCACGCAGAGTCTCGTAGCGGAGCGAGAGCTGAGGCGGTTCGACCCCCGCTCGTGACTTGCGGGATACTGAGCCGGCCGCTCAGAAAGCAATGGCAAACTACTGAGCGTAATCTTGCCAAGAGATCAACATACAGCTGAAAGATGCTGGTGTTGACAGCTAAGACCTGTAAAGGATATGCTAAACAAAACAAAAAAATATGTGTATGGACGCCATATTCCTTGAATGAGTGCGGACATGTTCACGGCTGGCCCCTTGTACCTTAATGTGTGTGACAGCACGTAGAATCTATCCGATCCCAGGTTTAGTGTCTTCTGCCTGCTGGCCGTGCCTTGAAATTGTATCGATCTGTTTTTCAGGTTCTGCAACGTGGCGCGGATTAGAATCCTACTCCCTCGCTACTTCAGCTGTCCTTCCCTTTCTCTTCTGACTGGCAAGACGAACGTATTCTTCTGCTCAGCCATTTCTAACCGGCTCAGAATGTCCTTGTACAGGCATGCTAATC
This sequence comes from Cepaea hortensis, assembly GCA_963921405.1. Classification (NCBI taxonomy): domain Eukaryota; kingdom Metazoa; phylum Mollusca; class Gastropoda; order Stylommatophora; family Helicidae; genus Cepaea; species Cepaea hortensis. Next base: position 55,618,628 of record OY992885.1, on the reverse strand, counting down.
AGGCTCAATGATCGCTCTCTTTTTCGCCGTAAGGCTGAACTTTTATATTGCCATCTATGGGAGGATTTTCGTATGCGGATGAGTTACCGTTTTCGAATATGTAATAATGTGTGTGAAAGATTGAGCAGGAAGAGGTGGAGAGAATACTGGTGAGCTAAAGATATGGAGTAAAAGAAAGACAGCTATTGGGGTGTGGTTTTGAAATCTGAATTTACAGTTAAGAAGCACGTTGGTTCTGATCGGGATTGTCGTACATAGCAGCGTGTTTCTTTATATCCTAACATGAAAATAAAAGTTGCTTTTGATTTTACGGGCATGTTATAAAATAGTATAAAACTAGGAAAGGCTGCAGTAACATAAGAGACGTAACGAATGCAGCAGGATATAACACTACAAAATAAAAACAATTATGTATGTATAACTCCTGCAAAAAAGTGTGTGTTTCTTACCTCTCACTTGTTCGCAAGAGTTACACATAACTAACTGTTTTAGTTTTGTTTGTACTGTAATTGTATATACATACACATATTAGAAACACCATCTACTGAACACATTAAACTGTGGTCATTGAAAGTAGCAGGTAATTTAGTCTAAACTTCTGCTAACAGCTGCAAGTAACGCTTGTAAAGCCTATGTGTATTTTAATGTCTATACACAATCAGTAATTCGCCTAAGCATAAAGATAGAGAGTTTAGATGGCATAGTGGTTAGTGTGTGTACCTACCAAGAAGTGGCTAAGATTCAATCCCCAGCAGAGACAAGATTCTTTTTTACTTTTGGAGTTTACCCAGTCTCCTAAACAAGTGTACAATTTTTCCGAATTGTTTAGGGATTGTCTAAGAAGGAGAGGCGACGAGTGAGGGAACTGACGATCCCACTTCATACGTTGTGGTCTAGAATATGCGAAGGCCTAACACGCCACAACTGGACGGTGGCATCTGCTGTAGGACCCCCTTACCTCTTTCAGTAAAATTCCTCCTTCGTGGATGCACATGTGTACATCAAGTATTACAACTTCATCTGCATCTTCATACAAAGAACAAATAGGCCAGATTGGGCAACAGCAGCAGCTGTAACTAAATATATCCCTCAATAATAGCTTGTAAGAATGAGGTTATTGGGGGTTCAGTGGAAGAGAAAGGTCAACTGATGAAGCCTTGGAGAGAGATGTAACAAACACATGCTTCAGAAATCTGTGATACAAGGCCACAAGAAGCACCAAATGACATTGTCCAACAGGTGGAGAACGTTGGCGTTGTGGACTAGAGTAAGACCAGTGTGAATAGAGAGTAATGAAAATGCACTGTATTAACGGATAACAATCTTGCATCACTGAGATCTGAGAACGAAACGAGAAAGGAGTCAAATGTCGTACTATGTTGTTATGTAGTGAACAGAAGATTTTTAAATCGATCACTTGTATCAGTATGAATGTCCTTTTTCTGAAGCCCACTATAATTTCGTCAATGTGATCGCTAGCAATATGGCGACAGGAAACCCGCATTTCATTATAATAATGTCAGTGCATTAAGAATATTATTACTCCTTATTATGTTGTGACGTATCTGAAAGATAGGAAATATGACCAACAATAATCCGGAGTTATTTGGTGGAAATATAAATGTGCTGTATATGGGGGATAAACTGTCTTCACAGTATTTGACATTTCCACAAAGAAGAGTGGGTGGGTGGCTGGTCTTATTTTCGTACTACTGTGTCATCGTGACATATCTCACTGAAACGAAATTCCGGTAAGTGGAAAGAATATCTTTGTACGTCATTTCTTTTCTTTTTTTAAATAAAATTAGGGGTTTCCTTTGGGAAAGCCAAACAACATTCCATACTAATGAACGTTAAATTAGTTGTTATTTATATCGGCGAATGAAAAATAACGTAGTCGACACTTTATGCTGTACTTTATTTTCACCAACATCACTATAAAAACATCACAATAATGAGCTTCTAGACAAGGATGCACTATTTCTGGACCAAGAAATCCCACTTAAGGCACATGTCGTGATTTTCAGCTCGGAGTGGATACATGAAGAAAACCCCTCATTAAGTTTCTATTTGTCAAGCTAATGCTTATTTGCTCTCACTCTCTTGAATTCCACTGCAAGTTACGTCATCTGTCACATATACTTTAAGACAATCATGATCCACTTCCGGTCCCAATTTGTATAATGATGAGTCGTTAAAAATATACAAATCCAGGGGATTCCAAAACAAAGATCTCCACGAAATCGATCTTTGCATAGATCAGCAAAATGAAAAGACCGTCTTTATACACATACATTTGATAACACTGCTAAATAACAACTTTACCCTACCTACGAACAGAGGTGACGAGGGAATCCCCTTTTAGATTTCCCCTACTCTTGCGTCACAAGTCACGCCCTGCGAATGTAAAATATGAACTTACTCTTAAACTGTGGCCATAAATTGTTATTGGAATGTTTGTGTTTTATTATTATAAATAAAATCAAACTAACCGCTCTGTTTTACGTCACACATGATGTTTTGACATTGTAACAGTGTATAATTGTTTGTGACGTGGAGTTATTTCACAGTGACGTCAGCGTCTGTCCAATACAGCAGCACGGGAATCGATTTTGTCATGTGAGATGCGCCTATGATATGCATTATGTGGAGCGTTTAATTTTATGCCGCTGTATAGACATTGTATATACCCCACTGGCATAACATGCACGCCGAGGAATAAATAGAATAGGCAAAAGGGCAAACCAGTAGTTTTGTGTGTAAGAGTGTCACGGTTTTCTTGTATGCTATGAAATTGTAGCAAATTGTATATAATAGTCAACGATTTTTAAAATGCTATAGCGCACAAGTTCGTGATGTACGCAAGCACAAAGTGAGCTTATTTTAAGCTTGAATGTTTATTTCCAGTTTAATTTTGAAAGAAGTAAAATTATAGCATCGTGATTTATTTGTAGAAATTTTGTATATTTCTGGAAAACTGCACGTGCTTAGTTTCAAGGAGATCGCTGAAGTTGCAATCTGTTTTGACATTTCCATGTCACGAAGAACAGCTCTGGTTAGGCTGACTATAGCGCATGAAACCATCACTGTTGTTTGTTTCCAATATCTCTATGTTCAGACACTCAAGAGCCACGTTACAAACACAACTTTGAGAATATGAACCTTGGAACGGGACCAGTAGTAGTTAGCCGGTCAGACTTTGTGAAAAACTGACATAGAACTAGTACACAAAACTAAATCAACCCGCTTGTAAGCACAAAAGACTAAATAAACCTGCCAGTAAGCACGAAAGACTAAATCAACCTGCTTGTGAGTACAGAAAACTAAATCAACCTGCTTGTGAGTACAGAAAACTAAATCAACCTGCTTGTGAGTACAAAAGACTAAATCAACCTGCTTGTGGGTACAGAAAACTAAATCAACCTGCTTGTGAGTACAAAAGACTAAATCAACCTGCTTGTGGGTACAGAAAACTAAATCAACCTGCTTGTGAGTACAGAAAACTAAATCAACCTGCTTGTGAGTACAGAAAACTAAATCAACCTGCTTGTACATGCGTTTTTTAGGGATCGCACGCTTTTAACTCAAGCGCAGTTAATACCTCGGTTTTCGCCGATAATACGTCCGAAAACAATAGGCGAAATCTAAACCCAGCGAAAACCGAGCCAGTTATTTCCATATGAATCAATGTAAATCCAATTAATTCGTTCTAGACACTTCAAAATGATTACCAAAAATACATTTTATAGAGAATAAATATAGTGTTTAATACTAAAAACAATAAGAAATTGGCAGCGAGCATACGTTTACAATGTGAGCACGTGTGTTTTTAATCTTACGTGCGTTACTACATTTTGAAACTTAAAAACGCACAATAAACATATTACACCGAATACTGTATACGGAGTAATCACTTACATGCAATTGTAGTATTAGCACTCGCAATCAATAAAATAAAAAGCATAAAAACATTAGAAAGTGTGAGTTCCGTTGTTTTCGCAACATTGGCAGCTAGATCACGTGGGAATGCCGACGAAATTTGAGCCAACCGACGAAAACCGAGACAAAATTTTGGCGGGGAAACAAATCGACAGAAACACCGACAGAAATGATAACCGTAGTCAAGGAAACCCGGAGTATTACTGTATTTGTAATTGCTACTACTAGATCGTGCACTTGCCTGACTTTGCCTAGTTTTCACTATTATAGAGACCCTCGCCATTACGTTAACCCACCTCGGCTTCTATGGTATTTGTAATATACATTCCTAAGTCTAGGACGAGAAGACATTTAAATCACGTTGGCCGATCCGTGGAACGAATCCACTCCTACTTTAGAGGTACTTGTAATTTATGTCCCCAAATCGAGAACGGGAAGTCGACATTTAAGTTCCACTGGCCGATGTGTGGAACGAGTCCACCACGAGTTAAAGAAGAATATTTCGAGATGTAACATTGAGGGACACATCAATGATTATAATCTTCAAATAGAATAGAAAGTCCTTGTTTGTGGTGGGATTTAGTGTATCAACAGATGACGAGGTCGGGAACAAATGTGGCAAGTGTTTCTACTAAATGGATTTCTTTGACATAGGTATGTAATGATGGTGTTGTCAAGCAAGGAAAGTCCCTGGGCCTGTCGGCGTTTGGTTTCTTGGTATAAAAGTAGTAGGAAGGTGGATTGGTTGGTTGGCTGGCTGTTGGTAGGTGGATAGGTAGATTGGTCAGTAGGTTGACTGGTAGGTTTGTAGGAAGTAGATGGGTAGAGATAAATAGATAAGAAGAAGATAGGTAGGTAGAAAGTAAATAAATAGGTAGGAAAATGGTTAGGTAGGTAGGAATCAAAGTTGCTTGGGTAGATAAAGAAGCAGGGTGTGAGAGAGGTGCAAAAAGAGGTACGAGAGAGAGTAATTAGAAGAGGGAGGGGGCATCCGATATTCTAATCACCAAGTACCATGCTACACGGTTACCAGTCTTGAATTAGCTCTGTCATTCATTTTTTTTTTTTTTTTTGGTTCGCATATCCTTTACAGGACAGTGCTGTCAACATAGATAGATAAAGTTACCAGTCTGCTTAATACAATATATGATACTGGAAATATACCTCATGAGTTATGTAATTCTGTATTTATTGCAATCCCAAAGAAATCAGGAGCCTTGGAATGTGATCAACATCGAACAATTAGTATAATGAGTCACATCACGAAGATTTTGCTAAGAATTATCATGCAAAGAGTTAGGAGGAAAATACAACCTGAAATAGGAGAAGAACAATGTGGGTTTGTAGTAGGCAAGGGTACAGTAAATGCTGTGTATATACTGAGAACCGTAATCGAACGTTCTATAGAAGTAAACAAAGATCTACACCTTTGCTTTATTGACTACACAAAGGCTTTTGATAAAGTGAGACATGTCAACATGATAAGGATGCTTGAAGATCTACAAATTGATGGGAAAGACCTTAGACTTGTAAAAAACATATATTGGAAACAACAAGCTGCCATAAGAGTTGATAATGAAGTAAGCCAATATCAGCCTATTAAGAGAGGTGTGAGACAGGGATGTGTAATGTCTCCAGATCTGTTTTCCCTGTACAGTGAAAATATTTTCAGAAATATTGAAAATATGGAAGGAATCAACATTGGGGGACGATGCATCAATAACATTAGATATGCAGATGATACAGTCTTGATTGCAGACAATGAACAGGACCTGCAAAATTTAGTAGATGCGGTTGTTACACACAGTGAACAACAAGGGTTAGAATTAAATTGTAAAAAGACACAGATTATGGTCGTCACTAGGAAGAACGAAATACCACAGTGTAATATACAAGTAAATGGGAATATTCTTCAACAAGTGAATAGGTACAATTATCTCGGAACAGTAATAACATCTGATGGGAGATGCCTTGAAGAGATTAGAACAAGGATCGCCATGGCAAAAGTAGCCTTTAGCAAGATGAAAAACATACTGACCAATAAAAAGATGTCAATTGAAACGAGAAAAAGAGTGTTGAGATGCTACATAGAACCTGTACTTTTATATGGATGTGAAGCTTGGACAATGAGCAGCCAGGCTGAAAAACATCTGATGGCTGTAGAAATGTGGTTTCTGAGGAAAATGCAAGGAGTGCCATGGACAGCCAGAAAGACCAATGAACAAGTCCTTCAAGAAACAAATGAAGATCGTAAACTGATCAGAGACATTAGACGTAGACAGTCACAATTTTTTGGGCATGTTATGAGAAGAAATGATTTGGAGAACTTGGTGACAACTGGTAAGATCGAGGGGAACAGACCAAGGGGAAGACCTAGAAACAAGTATCTGGATGGCTTGGCCTTGTGGCATGGTCGAGACAGAAACACGGAACTGATCCACGACTCTGTTGATCGAGTGAGATGGCAGAACATGACCGCCCACGCTTACCGGCATGGCACATGATGGATGGATGGCTGTCAACATCAGCATCTTTCAGTCTGATTGTTGATTTCTTGGCAAGATTACGCTCAGTAGTTTGACATTGCTTTCTGAGCGACCGGCTCACATACCCCGTAAGATACCGATACGAAGAGAACCGCTACCTATTCTCGCGCAATGCCACGTTACCCATGAGAGTATACGAGATTACGGAGAAAGTCGTGTAACCTCTAGAGCAGGAAGACCGGCTATGTCATTCATAGTTACACATAAAATAAATATTCAGCAGAACAAACATGACTACTGGGGAGATGGGGGGGGGGAGGAGAGAGAGAGAGAGAGAGAGAGAGAGAGAGAGAGAGAGAGAGAGAGAGAGAGAGAGAGAGAGAGAGAGAGAGAGAGCCTTGTAAAATCGTGTATTTATCCCGCTCATGCAACACGATATAATATTAACATTTCACAATGAATGTTGCTGTCTATTGACCCTATTTGTATGTGTTTCTGGGAAACAATATAAAATGATTATATTTGAAAGGAAATATTTTGTTTACATGTAAAACGATGTCGCAACCTTGTCGTTTTATGGAAAAGACGTCAATGATATGTTTGATCCCATTGGCGTCTAAAAATAGCACGGCAACATGCAAGTAAACAAGTCACATTACAGAGGTCTTTCCCCACGCTGAACATGGTAGATCCCCAGTGATAGTATATTTCAGTGTTATGTTTCATCAGATTGGTAGATAAACATGATTGTTTGGAATGTCCTGAGAATATATGAGAATATTATATGTGTGTGTGTGTGCGTGCGTGCGTGCGTGTGTGTGTGTGTGTGTGTGTCCCCTTTGCATGAGGTTGCGATCAACTCAACCCTCAGATTGATTAACTTGGACAATTATACGTTCAGGATCTCACAAAACTACAGGATAGAAGTAGCGATCAAATAAGAAACTAGTTAGTCAACAGATCACCCTCATGTCACATCAAACTATCAGTACATAAGTGTTCAGATTCTCTCCTCGGCATCTCCCTGAAAGTGTAGTGACAGACGACACCAGTACTGTGTTGGTCATCTTTGGCTGCCTGCCCTTGTCTAGTTTGACCCAGATTAACTTTATGTTCTTGCAGTTTTGTCAAAGTTGCAGAATCACTTCATCTCTTGAGCTACTTACTCGTCCCGCCCATCAGAGGGCTTTCGGGATATCAGCCTGGTCCAGTGCTCTTCCTCTCCCCCACAGCAACCAAATTAATCAGTTATCAGTAATTGATTCTTTTACGCACCTTGAGGTGTATTGGGTATATGGTGCGTTGTCATTTTTATAGACCAATTGTCACTCTATGGGTGATGTGGTCAATATCAAATCTTGATGTAGTCAATACCTTCACTTTTCCATGTAATTATTTGTAAATTGGTCTCGACAGACCAGCAGCTTCCGCATGCTTCGGAAGTCTGATAGCTTTTCTCATTTCTTCTAGAGACAGTTTCCCACTGTTGATGTACAACTTCTCTCATTTCTTCAATAGACAATTTCCCACTGTTGATGTGCAACTTCACTTCTGCAGGTTGGATATCGGGCAAGACTTTTTGGGCCTGGTCTGTTCAAGAGTTTCTCAAAGTATTCGGTCCATCTGTTCATTGTGTCTTTAGTGTTGGTGAGAATTTGTCCATTGCTATTTATGTTAAAGTCCAGTATATTGGTGATAGTTTCCTACTATCTTCCCTGTGTTGTCGTAAAAGTCTGTTGCTTCATGTCGATACTTCTACGCGAGCCTCTTCTGCTAGGCCATCTAAATGTTGACCTTTATCAGCGCGCGCGCGCGCGCGTGTGTGTGTGATACAGGTTGTAAAATGTACTTTAATGTGTATATTTTTATGTTTGCTACTAAATGAATACACCTTGCAAAATTATACATACATAATTAATGTTTGAGCATTTAACTGCAGTATAGGAAGAAAACAAAATGGCCTGCGTGCCCAACATTTATCCTATGAAAATAAAGTCCGTTCGATTGTTTGTTTCTTCTTTTGTTCGAATCCATTTTGCTCATAGATCTCAGGTGTTTCTCTCGTCTGACTAGCGCTATTCTCATATTTACTTTTTTTTCTAGTTTTCCTTCATGCTATATCTGTGACAATCAACATTTGTCCATTTTTAACAAATGATATTTCTTTCCTGAGTCTGATAATAAGTGATAAAGGTAATTTAACTCTGTGAACATCACAGCTTTTTCATCTGTGTTATAAATTCGAGCCTGTGAAAGTCCACATGAAACGTCGGTTTATGGCAAAACAGTGGAAGTTTGTCTAACAAACAGGATCGACTATGATCCTGCACAGATTAAATCATTTTTTTTTTTTTTTTAGCATATCCTTTTTACAGGACTTAGCTGTCAACACCAGCATCTTTCAGCTGTATGTTGATCTCTTGGCAAGATTACGCTCAGTAGTTTGCCATTGCTTTCTGAGCGGCCGGCTCAGTATCCCGCAAGTCACGAGCGGGGGTCGAACCGCCTCAGTTCTCGCTCCGCTACGAGACTGCGTGATAAACGGGATTACAGAGAGAAAGTGTTGTAACCCCACAGCCAGAGAGACCGGCTAGATTAAATCATAGCAACCATTATTTTGTTTTCAAATCGGCTTACTAATGCCCTAGTTGCTCCCCGGCCTAACGCGAAATGTAGCCAAAGAGTTAACGAACTTGTGTATTTGAACAGTTATCGCTCTTTGGTGAAAAAGATAAAATGAGTTGGTGGCGGCTTGTTGACTTTTCCTGATCCTGGCTATTTAAAAATGTCGCAACACATAAAACGATTTTCTGCATGTCGCAGTTAACAAACATCATCTTCAACCCGTAGGTTGTGCGGTCAGTGACTTGAGGCTGTTGCTGCTGCTGGTTGTAGTGTTATTGTGTGGCTGGTTGTGACGTCATTGTGGCCTGCCTGCAGAATTAGGATACATCATGCATCAATTACAGCTTCTGCATAATTTTTTTTTTTTTTTTGGGGGGGGGGGGGTGGGAACGCTCGCTTTGAACTCAAACGTAGTCCATACACACTACTTCCAGTAGTGCTGGACTGAATTTTGCGTGTGGATTACCTTTTTCCTATTAACAGTGTCCCTCGCAATCAGGCGAACCAATCCAGACTTCAGAGGTACTTGTAATTAACGTCCACAGAATTCATGGACGATAGGTCAACATTGTAGTCCAACTGCCGTTGAACCCCTTACCTCGGCATCGGCACATAGGATATTTAAGAACACGTGTTCCTATCCATTTTGTCGTGCTGGCCTACACTTCTGAATAATATTTCTCATAAAATTGCTGCTGTCGTAAATATCGATCGCTCCTGCAGATATCTGCAAATAAAATTAGTTGATTTACACTTAACGATGCCTCCGCGCCGTCACTCTTTTTCAGTGCACATAGCTGGCATTCTCTGCTGTTGTTGATTAGAGCTAACCCCATTACACACCCATCATACCTGCAAATCTGGCCAGGCTGTCGTCGGTGCAATTTAATTATCGATAATTTTGAACTCTGGTAAAATCTTCCTGCACACCGCTTTCCTTTTAAATAACTTCGTTATCATGTCTCTGTTTGGCCCAGAATTCAACAACTCCTTGTAAAGCTAGTTCGTGTGTCTAAGTTTCTCTGAGTCATTATGGCATTGCACTATATTTATCGTGCATTAGGGAGCTGCTGTAATGCAATGGCTAGCATGTTCTCCTGTCGGCCTGGCTATCGTGTGTTGAGCTTTTCTTTTATTGACCTGGACTCTCGGGTCGTTCCAGCCTAAAATGGGCACCAGGAAATGACCTTTGTAGTAAAGGCGTCCGTCGTGATTTGACCATATCATCCATGAAGGGCAGACTGGTGTGTGACAATACTGGGCTAGCACCATATACCCTACACGCCTCTGGAGGTGAAAACCTGTCTGTTATTTTACTGTGTTGTGTCGCGTTGGATGCCTTTGAATATAAATGTTATAGACGGGTTCTAATATCTTGATACAGTAAAGAACAAATGAATCTATACGACAAGGATTAAATATTGAACGAAGAAGGTTAGCTACTAGAGACGATAAAACAAAGAAACGTTAAATATTTTGGTCACTTGAAACGTCATGAAAGTTTGGAGAGAACAATCATGGAGAGGTATATGCCCGGGAAGAGAAGATGAAGAATGCCAAAGAGAAGATGGGTGCAGGATGTGGCAGATGATTTCCAGATGGGTGTATCAGATGGGTGTATCGGCCGAGACAACTTACTTATGACCAAGAAGTTTTCTGGACGGTTGTTATGGGAGCGAATTTCTGCAAAGGAAATGCTACTGGATGAATGAATGTGTCACGTTGGGTTGTTTAATAGAAAGAACCAAATGATGTCATAACACTCCCCCCCCCCCCCCCTTTCCTCCCACATGGTTGGTAAAGGCATAAATCTTTATCACCGAAAAGAAAACAAAACAACAATACTTAGCCAGGCAAACTAAAATAGCATACACCCGCTGTGTTATTTGGCCGGGCTTGTGGGTTATTTTTCATTGTGATGTTTCTTTTCTATTGTTCGTTGATGAAGACTTGCGTGGCGACGTTCGCTTGTATCGTATTCATTTTGATCGGAATCCTTAGTTATGGTTTGTTTACTCGGTTCCTATTATAAACTTGATGGCACGACAGCATCAGGATAGCTTCACTTCTATCTCCAATACCACATTGTTGCTGGTGGATCACATGCCTAACTATATTTGGAGAAATGCAATAAATAGAGATGGGGGGGGGGGGGGGGTGTTATATTGTGTTTGTCTGTCACGTACTACTTATTTAGTACCTTGCGGTGTAGGGCAGGGGGTGGGAGGGAGGGGGGGGGGGGTCTTGGGTTTGAGGTATTAAGGCCACCTGGTTACTGCAGTCTCCGCGAACTATGCTGGTTATGGTTGTGTTAGTTAGTTGCATATCCTTTAAAGAACGTCGCAGTCAACCCCAGCAATTTTTGTTGTTTGTGATCTCCTGGCAAGTTTACGTTCAGTAGTTTGCCATTGCTTTCTGAACGACCGGCACCCATACCATTTCATAAAACACCAGCGAAAGGCGGTCTGCCTTGCCAAATAGTCCGCAGCTGTGTTTCGAACGCATAATGCGGGATTACAAGCTGCACCCGTAACACCTTCGCCACGGATCAAGCCGGCAGTGTTGTGTATGGCGGTAAAATCCCTTGGCGGTTTTAAATCATAGAGAGTGGACCGTGTAAACCGGTGTCATGGCAAATTGTCAACACGTTAGGAAAATATGTTCCCAATAGACCATGTCTAGTATATTTTAAGACGGCTCCGTGGCTAAGAGATTGCGGACGCGATTCGTGAGCCCGCTTACCAGAATTCGAAATACAGCTGCGACCGATTTGGCAGCAGGCCGCGTCGCGCTGGATTTCAACTTGTTGGTATGGGAGCCGGTCGTTCGGAAATCAATGGCAAACTACTGAACGTAAACTTGCCAAGACATCAACAACAGCAGTAAAATGCTGGTGTTGACAGCGATGTCCTGTAAATAGGATGTGCGAAAAAAAAAAATATGTGTTAAAGGGAGATAGTGAAAGCAAACAGAATGTCGTTCTGAAGTTGGGTGTGGCGGCTGAAATTCGGATATCGTAGGTTTCCTGAACAAGGACACAATACAGGCGTCCTTTAAAAGACAAATAAAGAGTCTTGTTTGATAAACGCATGCAAACAACGGCCTATGAACAATGATCTTACAGTGCGTCGTTTGTGCAGTACAATAACACTTTGTTTCTACCGCTATCTTTCCGTGATCATTGATTTTATGTGTATTTATACTTTGTTATTTCATGTTTTCGTAATTTTAGGGGGGGGGGGGGGGATGTCTACCATATAAGAAATAGATTTATCTGGCCCTCTTTTATTTCATTCACTTTTGTTGTTGTCGGGATAGCTCTAAATACATTACCATGTAAACACTGAAGATCCTGCACATATGCGTTAAATGAAAGTGTCCTTGCTGTTGGCGCTGCACTTTGTCAACGACTACCCGTCTTCTATTAGATCTCTGCCATACACAAAAGCCATATATTAATCACCGTATATTTAAAACTTACATTTTGAGTTTACTTTCCACACATGGCTAGTTACTGTCTGGTATGTCGTGTGTCAATGACAGGGAGAATTTCAATGGAGACAGTCAAGGGATATAGATCAGATGACCTAGCTAGGTAATGTTTCAAATGTTGTGCCATTGTTCAAAATCAAACCTGGAAGGGGATTTAGTAAGGACATTCTAGAATACAACATTTCAGTTTCCAGATTCACGAAACCAGGCAATGGAACTGGGTTGCCTCTGGGGAGCTGTTTAATGGAACGTTTTAAGCCTAATGACACTGCACTCGCTTACTGCATGCACCCAGGTAATGTATCCATTTAATGCTTAAGAGACCCTGACACAGCAAAGTGGAATTACTACAGCGCGGAAAAATACTGAATAACATTATAAATGGGAAGCATTTGGACACGAGTTTCCGTTTTAGAAAATAACATGTATTATTTTATCACATGTATTAATTTTCTGAACACTTCCTTTCAGATCTTCATTGCAGCATTCTCCATCACTAAAGGGGACCCTTTTCGTCTGGTTTACGGAACAGACAGTTTTGGCAACACTTGCGATGAAGACAACACGGACAGGGCAATTGCTGGAGTTAGAAATTCTGGCAGGAACCTCAAAGGACGCCAGTAAGTGCACCTTGTCAATCTTGCTACTTAACAAATTCGTGGAATTAACATCTTAATCTTACTATGGTATATTTTTGTCAACGTTATCTCATCGGGGATATGGTTTCTGTGGAAAACTGTAAAGAATTCCCATATGGACAACAATTACTTTCGGATTAATAAGCCGTTGAGGGTAAAACCGTGGGTAAATGCTTTTGCGGCTGACTCAATCACAGGACTATCATTCTGAGCCGGTGATGGACCCTAACTATAACTTCTCCTTGAAGTTGAACGGGGTAGGTGTAATGCTGAAAACGAATCAAATTCCATGAACGAACAAACGAACTAGGCTGTCCTTCGAGAAAATTAACGAAAACTGCACATTGATTAGAGAAATTAGACGTAAACATCGAGATTCGTTGGGTGTTTTGTGAGGCGAGATAAACCTGAAAACTTGTTGACAAGCGGTATCTTTGATGGGAAAAGTGCAAAGGAAAGGCAAAAGATACAAGTATCTTGATGGCTTGGCTTAATGGCATATCGGGGCAAGAACACAGGTCTGTTCTGAGTCGCCAGTGATCGTGTGTGATAGCGCACGATGATCGTTGGTGCTGCTCGGCGTGGCACATAATAAAGGTGTAGTCTTCATCCGCCCCTTATCTCCTATAGGCCTTGGGCCAATTCACGCAACTAACACATCTATTGGAGTATAGTAATTGGGCCAATTCACGCAACTAACACATCTATTGGAGTATAGGCCTTGGACAAATTCACGCAACTAACACATCTATTGGAGTCTAGGCCTTGAGCCAATTCACGCAACCAATTCCTCTGTTTGAGTATAGGCCTTGAGCCAATTCACGCAACCAATTCCTCTGTTCGAGTATAGGCGTTGAGCCATTTCACGCAACAAACTCCTTTGTTAGAGTATAGGCGTTGAGCCATTTCACGCAACAAACTCCTTTGTTGGAGTATAGGCGTTGAGCCATTTCACGCAACAAACTCCTTTGTTAGAGTATAGGCGTTGAGCCATTTCACGCAACAAACTCCTTTGTTAGAGTATAGGCGTTGAGCCATTTCACGCAACAAACTCCTTTGTTGGAGTATAAGCCTTGATCCAACTCACGCAACCAACTTCACTTATCTTTCGCTTTGTCTCGCTGCTCCCTCCATAATCTCCCCATGTTATTTGTCTCTTCTTCAGAAAACTGTTGCCTGATCCGTTCCATCTTGTTTCGCATAATCCTAAAATGCTAATCTTACAATTTTTCATTTCTTCTCCTATCTGTGCCGTCGTTCCCAATTCATACATAATTCTAACATTCCACGTGCTAATTCTGGAGATTCTTCGAAGTCAAAGGAGGAAAGGTGAAAGTTGAGGATCCGAAAAACCATCAAATACAGAGGTTCTATAAGCTGGGAATGAAAGGAGTGTTGATAAAAGAAACAGAAAAATAAACAAATGAAATATCACAGGAGCATTAAAAGGCATAGCACTCTTTTATAAACCATACATGAGAGAAGGGTTATTGGTAGACGACCAAAAGGTAGACAACGATACAAATGGGAAGACAGCATCAAGAGATGAAGCTGAACTAGCATAAGTCTGTCAGCCTGTACAACCAGGGCGAGAGACAGAGAATGTTGGAGATCCATTTCAGTCAATAATCATTGTGAAGACGTGTCCTAATTTATTTATCACGATTTTAAGCTATATTGATCTTCTCTATCTTCTGTCTTGATGAGTATAAGATAGGTCTGCATGCCTAATTAATGATCCCTTGAAATAATGTATGTCGTTTTGCTCGCTGCCTCTATCCCTTCTTTCTGCTCTGTCCCTTCCTTGGTGATGTATACGTGGTTATAAAGGGAATATTTTTGTAATTTTATAACCAAGTCAAAATTAAATATCTTGGTGAAAGTTAATTCCCCCCATTACTTTCCTTCCATCTTGTAAACTTAAAAATATCTCCCCAGGAAACGGCTTCCCTTCTTTTAAGAGTTAAAATAAATTTATGTACATAACCGACTTACAAGGGGTTCTTATGAAAGATGCTACTTACTGGGCGTGTTAACTTGTGATTGAAGGTAATATTTTAAGCCATACCTCAAATCTTCTCCGTCTTTCTTCAGGTACCTTTTCTACATGAACATCGAAGAGATGGATACATCTATGAGGATCTGTGTGAACAAATGTCCAGAGAATGATCTTGTAACCCCGAGAGCTCTCTTTGACTTCTCCCAGCAGACAGGTTCCCTCCTGTGTCGCTATGATGTCAGCCTAGGGGATTATGACTATACAAACCGCACTAGCCTGGGACCGTGTCCTGTTCTGCCTGTTTACAAAAGGTAATCACCTCTACAATTGTTCTTTCTAGGCTTCTACATTGCCTTTAGCCTGGCTATCGCTCCTTCTACTTTGGTCACCATTTGTTGCATTTTGTTCCCAATATGCTTTATCTTTTCTGCTCTCTTATCTACCTCTTCTACATTGTCTGTCTCGTTTGTCTGCTATCTCTTCTAGCTCTTCTTATTTTTTTTAAATCTCTTCTACAATGTCTATCTTTTCAACATTGTCTGTCTTTTCTTTCTTTTCTCGATCGTCGATCTCTATTATCATGTCAGTCTCTTCTGCATTGGGTATCTACTTTATTATATTAATCTCTTCTACATACAACAGCATACATATGTTAGTCATGTACGATCTCTGTCATTTTACCACAAATATACTAATTTCTTAGTTTATCAAACGTATACTAATTTCCCAGTTTATAAAACACATACAGTTTCTAAGTTTACCAAACATATACACTTTCTCAGTTTTCCAAACAAAAAAAATCTTGTTGATTGAAAGTGTTAACTTACAAAACTGTCTATATGAAACATGTGGCAGTAATAATATCGCTGTCACGTAACTGTGCTAGCAATCATCTGACATAATCAAAACTCATCGCTTCAAAAATGCTACACAAGTGAAATAACTACTATCATGTGTGCTGTCCACAGTGAGTCGCTGCTCAACCGCTGCATTCCTCGTGAGCTGATACAGATCAAAGACTGGCTCAAATCAAACGTAGCCAACAATATCATAGCCCACATAAATAAAAGCAACATATTCAACAAAGCCCTGAGGGATTTGTATGCAAGCTGGAATATTGTCATTGCACTTTGTTTTCTGGCTGTTGGTGAGTACTGAGTACAATATCTCCGCGTTGCTATTTTCTGTCTATCATCATCGTCATGTGGATTGGCGATGATGATAGGCAGAAAATAGCAACGGTGGATTGGTATATTGGATTGATTTCGAAGATTTTCTGTCTTGTAATACTAATGATACTTATCTGCCTTAGGAATGGGTATGCTCTCATGTATTTTAGGTATGTCTCTACTCTCATGTATCTTAGGTATGCCTCTACTCTCATGTATCTTAGGCATGTCTCAAGTGTCGTGTATCTTAGGTATGTCTATACTCCCGTGTATCTTAGATATGTCTCTACTCTCATGTATCTTAGGTATGTCTCTACTCTCATGTATCTTAGGTATGTCTATACTCTCGTATATCTTAGGTATGTCTCTATACTCTCGTATATCTTAGGTATGTCTCTACTCTCATGTATCTTAGGTATGCCTCTACTCTCATGTATCTTAGGCATGTCTCAAGTCTCGTGTATCTTAGGTATGTCTCTACTCTCATGTATCTTAGATATGTCTCTACTCTCATGTATCTTAGGCATGTCTCAAGTCTCGTGTATCTTAGGTATGTCTCAAGTCTCGTATATCTTAGATATGTCTCTACTCTCATGTATCTTAGATATGTCTCTACTCTCATGTATCTTAGGCATGTCTCAAGTCTCATGTATCTTAGATATGTCTCTACTCTCATGTATCTTAGATATGTCTCTACTCTCATGTATCTTAGATATGTCTCTACTCTCATGTATCTTAGGCATGTCTCTACTCTCATGTATCTTAGGCATGTCTCTACTCTCATGTATCTTAGGCATGTCTCAAGTCTCGTATATCTTAGATATGTCTCTACTCTCATGTATCTTAGGTATGTCTCTACTCTCATGTATCTTAGGCATGTCTCAAGTCTTGTATATCTTAGATATGTCTCTACTCTCATGTATCTTAGGTATGTCTCTACTCTCATGTATCTTAGGTATGTCTCTACTCTCATGTATCTTAGGTATAACTCTACTCTCATGTATCTTAGGCATGTCTCAAGTCTCGTGTATCTTAGGTATGTCTCTACTCTCATGTATCTTAGGTATGTCTCTACTCTCATGTATCTTAGATATGTCTCTACTCTCATGTATCTTAGATATGTCTCTACTCTCATGTATCTTAGGTATGTCTCTACTCTCATGTATCTTAGGCATGTCTCAAGTCTCGTGTATCTTAGGTATGTCTCTACTCTCATGTATCTTAGGTATGTCTCTACTCTCATGTATCTTAGATATGTCTCTACTCTCATGTATCTTAGGTATATCTCTACTCTCATGTATCTTAGGTATATCTCTACTCTCATGTATCTTAGGTATGTGTCTGCTCTCATGTATCTTAGATATGTCTCTACTCTCATGTATCTTAGATATGTCTCTACTCTCATGTATCTTAGATATGTCTCTACTCTCATGTATCTTAGGCATGTCTCTACTCTCATGTATCTTAGGTATATCTCTACTCTCATGTATCTTAGATATGTCTCTACTCTCATGTATCTTAGATATGTCTCTACTCTCATGTATCTTAGGTATGTCTCTACTCTCATGTATCTTAGGTATATCTCTACTCTCATGTATCTTAGGTATATCTCTACTCTCATGTATCTTAGGTATATCTCTACTCTCATGTATCTTAGATATGTCTCTACTCTCATGTATCTTAGATATGTCTCTACTCTCATGTATCTTAGGTATATCTCTACTCTCATGTATCTTAGGTATATCTCTACTCTCATGTATCTTAGGTATATCTCTACTCTCATGTATCTTAGGTATATCTCTACTCTCGTGTATCTTAGGTATATCTCTACTCTCATGTATCTTAGGTATGTCTCTACTCTCATGTATCTTAGGTATATCTCTACTCTCATGTATCTTAGGTATATCTCTACTCTCATGTATCTTAGGTATATCTCTACTCTCATGTATCTTAGGTATATCTCTACTCTCATGTATCTTAGGTATATCTCTACTCTCATGTATCTTAGATATGTCTCTACTCTCATGTATCTTAGGTATGTCTATACTCTCATGTATCTTAGGTATATCTCTACTCTCATGTATCTTAGGTATATCTCTACTCTCATGTATCTTAGGTATGTGTCTGCTCTCATGTATCTTAGATATGTCTCTACTCTCATGTATCTTAGATATGTCTCTACTCTCATGTATCTTAGGTATGTCTCTACTCTCATGTATCTTAGGTATATCTCTACTCTCATGTATCTTAGGTATATCTCTACTCTCATGTATCTTAGGTATATCTCTACTCTCATGTATCTTAGGTATATCTCTACTCTCATGTATCTTAGGTATATCTCTACTCTCATGTATCTTAGATATGTCTCTACTCTCATGTATCTTAGGTATGTCTATACTCTCATGTATCTTAGGTATATCTCTACTCTCATGTATCTTAGGTATATCTCTACTCTCATGTATCTTAGGTATGTCTCTACTCTCATGTATCTTAGATATGTCTCTACTCTCATGTATCTTAGGTATATCTCTACTCTCATGTATCTTAGGTATATCTCTACTCTCATGTATCTTAGGTATGTCTCTACTCTCATGTATCTTAGGTATATCTCTACTCTCATGTATCTTAGATATGTCTCTACTCTCATGTATCTTAGGTATGTCTATACTCTCATGTATCTTAGGTATATCTCTACTCTCATGTATCTTAGGTATGTGTCTGCTCTCATGTATCTTAGATATGTCTCTACTCTCATGTATCTTAGGTATATCTCTACTCTCATGTATCTTAGATATGTCTCTACTCTCATGTATCTTAGGTATGTCTATACTCTCATGTATCTTAGGTATATCTCTACTCTCATGTATCTTAGGTATGTGTCTGCTCTCATGTATCTTAGATATGTCTCTACTCTCATGTATCTTAGATATGTCTCTACTCTCATGTATCTTAGGTATGTCTCTATACTCTCGTATATCTTAGGTATGTCTCTACTCTCGTGTATCTTAGGTATGTGTCTGCTCTCATGTATCTTAGGTATGTCTATACTCTCATGTATCTTAGGTATGTCTATACTCTCATGTATCTTAGGTATGTCTATACTCTCATGTAACTTAGGTATGTCTCTATACTCTCGTATATCTTAGGTATGTCTCTACTCTCGTGTATCTTAGGTATGTGTCTGCTCTCATGTATCTTAGGTATGTCTATACTCTCATGTATCTTAGGTATATCTCTACTCTCATGTATCTTATTTATGTCTTTACTCATGTATCTTGGGCGTGTCTGCTACTCTTATATATCCTAGGCATGTCTCTACTCTCACGTATCTTAGATAGGTCTCTACTCTACTCTTATGTATCTTAGGTATGCCTCTAGTCTCATTTATCTTAGGTATGTCTCTACTCTCCTCTTGAGTATCTTAGGTATGTCTCTACTCTACTCTTGAGTATCTTAGGTATGTCTCTACTCTACTCTTGAGTATCTTAGGTATGTCTCTACTCTACTCTTGGGTATCTTAGGTATGTCTCTACTCTACTCTTGAGTATCTTAGGTATGTCTCACATCCCTAGATATGGAGATGTTTCTTAGTCGACCTCTTCCTCACTTGTCTAACTGTTTCTCTCTGCTGCCATTATGAAATAATCGTTTAAACTAAACTCAAGGTTCTCTTACAGAGCTACTAAAACGACATGTGTGATGGTTGTAGCATTTTTTTATGTAGATACTTAAGGGTATGGTTCAAAGCTTGTTAACCAATTAGAACTGTAGTAATTTTAATCATAGCCATGACTCTCGGGGTATATATAATTGAATGGAGAGGTCAGTGCAATGCAAGTTTTAGAAGATTTAGACGTATTATCCAAACACTATGTTGCTGTCAGAAACTGCTTTATGAGCTTTAAGTGTGTAGTGCTGCTGTTAATCAAATGACTTTTCTACATTGTGCCTCCTTAATAACTTGTTTCAAATAACATTAAAGAAAATTTCCAACTGCTTCCTTATATTCATAAATCTGTTTCTTTTAAACTTGAAACATAAAATATTTCATTGTTTTATTCCTATTTGCAATTAATTGTATCTATATTACAAACCTACTTCATATATTTAACAGTCCCTTATCGAGAGAACTTGCTAATGATTGTCCAGCGCCCCTGTTATTTCATGTTAGATAAAAGAGACTGGAACCACACAAGCCATCTTTCCATTAACTTGAGCTTCAAGCTTCTTGTCCGAGTTAAAAACTTAAAGCCTCCTTCAAAATCAGCAGGACACAATGTAAAGAGGATATTAAACATTGGATTTAAGATACATTGATGGAGATCTCGGGGCTAAATGAGACCCTTCAGATCCTGTTCAGCTGTTGCAAGATTAGAAGTTTGAGCCACAGAAGGTTGGAAGGTCAAGAGGAACTCTCTCCCCAGGTTAAAAAATTGGTGGCGTCTTGGGACATGTGCTTCTTTATTAGGATTTTCCAGAATTGATTTTCACAGCCGTGATCAATATGAGCCTGCTAAATTGGTTTTTCTTTGTCTGAAAGACCTAGCCCTGAATATTTGAACATCTAGCACAGAATATTTGACACTTCTATTCACTGATTAGTTCAGAGGCATGCACCGAACATTTGAAAAATGTACTCCTGATTATTTGAGAGACATAGTAGTGAGTATTTGAAAAACCAAACTGTGATTATTTGAGAAATCTGGCAGCTATTTTGTTTATTATTTGAGAAGTCTACAATGGATTAACTGAACATTTTACTATCGCTGAGTAAATTTGAGAAACTTATCACAGAATGTTTTAGGCAGCAGGCAAAATAGTAACTTTGCGTTGTTTTTAAATTCGTCTCTGGATATCTCAGGAAATAAGATGACAACAAATAATTAATAAGTCTAAAGTGGATGAGGAGAGAGAAAACAGATGAACTCATTCAGTATTAGAAGTCTTTGCGGCAGATGTCCATGGGTGAAATATCTGCTATGCAAAATCATGAGTGCATTACTTTCACAGAAGATAAATGTACAATGAAAGTGACCAAGGGTGAAGCTAGATTTTTATAGATTGCTCTGGCTAAATATTTTTTTTTTAAAAAGGAGAACACATTTTACTGTTTTTGGGGATTCTAGAGGAAGAGATATTCACACATAATCTTAGAATTGACAAAGTTAAAGAGAACACATTTTTAACTAGATCTCAATCTGAAAACGTATATAACCAACTGAATAATTATATATTGAAGATAATGCTGTTATAAATCATACTTTTATGTTGATGTGAATGTTTGACAGTATTTGCTAATCTGTGTTTGTTTGTCTGTTTCCAGCATTCTCAGTTTTGCTGGTCTTGCTAATCAGATTTCTGGCTGCAGTGGTCACCTGGCTGATCGTGGTGTTTACTGTTCTAGCTAGCATGGGTAAGTGTTTTGTCCATATTTAACCTATTATATTTGTTTGCGTTCACTCGCAAACCTCCTCAATCATCGTCCACCTGCTAGTGCTTCTAGTAGTTTCTACTATTGGGGAGTACGCTGGACTGATTTTGCATTTAGGTTAGCTTTTCCCTACTCCCAGTGTCCCTCGCCATCAAGCCAACCCACTCCGATTTGTGAGGTACTTGTAATTTACGTCACCAAATCAAGGAAGAGAAGTCAACAGCTAACCAGTGGGGAGGTTGAACTCACCACCTCAGCATCAGCATGCCTGAAGTTTAAAAGTGAGCGCTTTTATCTATTCGGCCATGATTACCTCCAACCTATTATATAACAAGCAATTCAGTATATGTTGAATAATTGCCATAGGCACAAGATTCCAATTGTCTTCCATTTTTTCTACACAAATCACCTCATGGTATGTTCATTGGCTGCTCCATACAAAACATACCTTTGTTTTAACAAACAAAAATCAGTCTACAAACTAAACTAGCACATTGCCTTCTTGATAGACAATAATTTGATACATTGTGCTTCGCAAAAGGCATTACCACAACCCATGGCAGTAAGGAATGTGACTGATTAGACCATTTCGCAGCAATGAAAATATTCATCCACAATGGATGCATGTCAACACATGGTCATTTCCACCATCGTGCATCATCCGAAATCTCACACGCTCAATGTGTGACTCATCTGCAATAATGTTCTACTTTGTCTTTATTCCATGTCTGACCTTTGTCCTGCATGCAATGCGATCAGACAATTAAAGACAGGTGAATAATATGGGGAGGGCATGTAATGAGGTGTAGAAGATTGTAAAGATTGGAGTACTTGGTGTTACTCGTTGATGGCTTATGCTCTAATGGATGATACAGGGAAGAAGAAGAAAACAATTACAGCAGTACATGTTAGGAAAAAATAATTATCTAATTTATAACTTCATCAAAGACAGAAGGTTGTGGATTATCTAATTTATAACTTCAACAAAGACAGAGGGTTGTGGGTTATCTAATTTATAAATTCATCAAAGGCAGAAGGTTGTGGAAATCTACATGCAATATTATGTTTCTGTCTGCACAGTTGGCACAGCTTTTCTGTGGTGGACATTCATCTCCAACAAGAGCAAGCTGGACAGAGAGGAGCAGATGAACATTCCACTTTTGGAGGTGGACATCAACAGCGAGTATGCATTCATGTCCTTTTCTGCCGCTGCTACGGGGCTCACAGTGAGTAAACATTGTTTATGTTAACAAAGAATGAGATTAATGAGAATGGTGTTGAGTATGATTTAAAACTACCTTTGAAGTTTAGTTCATTGGTTGTGCTTTCCATGGAAGACTGAGAGTTAAGTCTGATACATGTCATTCAGATGGTCTCAGCCCTGCAAAGGGTTTGCATCTTTTGAAGTGAAGTGGGTGTAGAGACATTTCTCTTGACCCCCTACCAAAGTACCATTTACACAATGACTGCTGCAACTAAAAACTAAAAAACCAGCAGGTTGTGTACTACCAGTACTGGAACTTCACATCAGCAGAGAGGCACATTAGAAAGTAATCAGATCAAACTTCAACATAGCACAGACTGGCTAGGAGTAGGTCTAGGTCGATCATGTTTTCTCCATGGGTTTTAGCTGTTTCATTGTCAATAGACTCCAACTCATTGTCCACGAAGAATTACATTTGCAGATAATAAAGAAAGGAATTATTAAATGTATGTAAATATATATTTATAACCTACATTAAGTTCTTCTGCACACATCTTCAACTTTATAACTGCCTGTTTCATGTTTGTACACTTTTATTTTCATACATATTCTTTATTTAACAGCAAAATAATAATATAGTACTTATAATGTGTACAAAATTATGTTTAGTTCTTATATAAAGTTGTTAATGCAATATTTTAAATTTAATTCAAAGAGAACATTTTGTATACAACAACAGTATTCACCACTTTTCAAAATTGTCTGTAAAAATAATTATGATGAACAAATATTCATTAGAAAGTTATATTGACTAAAATACTCATACTTTTTTTATAGATAGAAATTCCATACTTCAACAGCTTTTACAGCAGATGGCTTTCTGTGAAAGCTAACCTAATATTTGTGCTGGAAATGTACAATTGAATTCTATAAATAATTTGTCTCCAGGTAATTCTCCTGCTGGTAGTTCTAGCACTGAGAAAACGGATTGCTCTGGCAGTGTTTCTTTTACGTGAAGCGGGATCTTGCGTGTCAGCCATGCCCATGCTGCTGATTCAACCACTGTGGACTTTCATCCTTCTGCTCATGTTTTTCGTTTATTGGGTGACTGTGTTGGCTTTCTTGTGTACAGCAGGTCAGTATCTCTCATGTTTATCCAGCTGCATGTTTTATCTTTAGTAAAATTGTAATTCACTTACAAGCTGAGGTGGTATAGACTATAGTGGTTAGAGTGCTTGCCTACCAAGACATGTTCAATCTCCAGGGAGATAGGATTGTTGTGATCAATACAGCTCTGAGGCTATATATAATGGAATGGAAGATGTTGCAGACTTATACATTGGGCAAAAGAGCATGATATAATTATTAGAAGCACCTTGTGTCAACATCCAAGGAAATTATGAACATCGAGGAGTCCTGACATTAAAATCAGAAACCAGATTGATTACATACTCATCAAAAGGAGATTTTGAAATGCCTTTAAATTCACAAAATCTTTATCAAGCGCAAACTGCTACCGCGACCAGAGATTAGTCATAAGTCATAAGCAATATACATATAAAATTAAAGGTCAAATGTACACAAAGAAACACAAAATGTAATCTACGTGCGCTGAAAAGTGAGGAGATAAAAGATAAATTTAACGTAGAGATAAAGACTAAATTTGATACACGCATAGGACAATAACGTCAGTATTACACTGGCTGCTTTGTCTTTCTCACACCCCTCGTATCTCATTATATGAGGCTCAGTGGAACCCAGAGCCTCATCCTAACACTACTGACATCAATCCTGACAGCACTGTGCTAGTATGTAAGTGCAATGTCCACTGCACAACTACAACTCCATGTGTTTATTGCTGAAACAAATTATTTTTCTATGCTAACTGGAAAATTGGAAACTTCAGCGCTATAAGAGGCAGAGTCAGAGAGAGAGAAATGATGCTAGTGGCCTAAGATGGTGACATGGAGGAATATCATCAATAAACTTGATCCTGAACACCAAAAACTGAGATCTGAAGAGAGACATGAATGTCGTTGACACTCGATAGGAAACATCAATATGATGATAATAGTGAAGAAAAACAGTAGTATTTTTACACTATAATTGTTATACAAAAGCTAAAAGTTATCTATCACATTGAACATGTTGCTATAGGGGCTGTGAATTCTAAAGACCTTCCATCTAAAAACCTTTCACTATTGTCTGTTTTTGTTTCTGTCTTAACACTGGGTGGCTATTTTACAACTGTAAAAGGATTATGTTATTTATTCATGGGGGGGGGGGGGAACAATATGCATAGTGGCTACAGGCACGCCTACTCTTCTGATGGTCATGGGGTCCATCTGCATCGGGGTGGATTAATTTTTGTTTTTTTAATTGGCCTGGGCTCCCAGGGCAAACCAGCCTTAAGTGGGTACAAGGAAATGTCTTATGTGTAAAGACGGCCATCTTGTTGCTGATTAGTCAGTTAAAAATATGGGTCTAGCACTGTGTGCCCAGTGCACCTTAAGGAATATAAAAATATAATAAAAGGTTCGTTTGTTGTAAAGTGTGGCATGTTTGTGTTGAATAAGTTAATGTATCTGAATGTCTACAACTGAGAACTTAAGGTTATGAATGTGCATTTTGATATTTGAGAACTTGAGGTTACGTACACATAGTCAAATGTTGAGCTACAGCATAATGTAATTATTGTAATTTTGGTAAGGCTTGCCTGAGAGTTAAGTTAGTTGAATATCCTTTACAGGACGTCACAGTCAACCTCAGCAATTGTGGCTGTTTTTATCTGTTGGCAAGTTTATGTCAACAATTAAGTCTTGAATTGGAAGTCAACAATTAAGTCCAGTTGACTTGCACGTGGAAAGAAGTGAAAATTAAGTCGTGTTTAGCCTCTCATTTATTAGTAATTTTAATAAATTAAGGTTTAGTATTATTTTTTTAAATTTTTCCAGAGACCCCGAGCGTGACGGAAGTTGGATTCGTAGTGTTTAAGGAACATGAGACCGTGACTTACTTTTGGTGGTACCATCTAGTGGGATTGTTCTGGATCTGTGAATTTATCATCGCCTGCCAGTCGTTTGTTATATCTGGGGCTGTAGCTCGCTGGTACTTCACCAGGTAAGAATATATATGCCAATATATTTTGCATTAAATGTAATGTTTTTGTCATAATTTATGTCTATACCTTTGCTAAATATTTAATATCAAATGTTTAGTTTATCATGAATACAACTAATTATGCTTTTAATTAGCACAACGTAGCCCTGGAGTTAGTAACTGTTATTTTCTAGTGTCTACTTTATCACTGTGGAATTATCACAAAGTGGCTATTTTATCACTGCAAATGGCTAGAAAGTGACTGCTTTAACACTGTGGAATTACTGGAAAGTGGCTGCTTTATCATTGTGGAATTACTAGAAAAGGTCTATTTTATCACTGTAAAATAACTTGAAATGGCAACGTTGCTACCTTGTTGAAATTGGCAGCAGAATGGAACAGTTCAGGCATGATCTGTCAATAATACCATGTGGCCAATAGCATCATATACTGTCGGTACACATTTAATGAGAGCCATTGCATCTCCTTGGCTTACATGCTTGCCTGTTAACTCCGTGATCGTGGCTTTTAATCTCTTTTATTTTCAATGACATGAAATCCCAGCTTAAGATGGTACCCGCACATTTCCTGGGAAGTAGAGGCAGCTGGCGTTGTGTCGACCACATCATATATGAAGTGATGATTGGTCTAAAACAATATGGCTTTTCTATCTGAACTTCGGGTTAAACTAAGCATTTTGTAAATGTGTTTTCATGTTCTCATATTTCATGTATGTTGTTGGGGTTCTGATATAAAAATTAAATGGCTGTTTCTTTTGTTATTTTCAGAGACAAGAGCCAGATTGGCTTCCCCATCTTGGGCACAATAGGAAGACTCATTGTGTTTCACCAGGGTTCTGTTGCCTTCGGATGTATCATCCTAACGCTGGTTAAAATCCCCAGGACAATTCTTATATTTATTAGCAAGAGGTAAGTCATGATCCTGAACACTTGCTCAATTATTTGACAGTAGTCTGTTTTACCTGGGAGCCACAGTAGCATAGTGGCTAGCATGCTGGCCTAAAGGTGATGTGTTCAAACCCTCATCAAGGCAAATTTTGTAATTGACCTGGACTTCCAGGAATACCTATCTAAAATGGGTACTAGGGAAGTGAAGATGACCGGCATGATACTGAGATACTGACCACATCATCCAGCAAGCACCCATTGGTCTCTAACAATATGGCTAGCTCCATAAACCCAGTACACTTAAAGGTGTGTTAAAGGAACTTTTACAGTGTACTTTCTTCTACCTCAATTAGAGTGTCATATTTGTGTGTGTGTGTATGTGTTTTTTTTGTTTTTTTTTCAAGTTTTTCTTGTGTTAAGTTTCTTTGCGATAATGTCAGAAATAACAATGGACCTACAGGTAATAGATCCACTTAGTTTGGAATAAAAGTTTGTTGCATGTTCTTTGCTGGATATCACAATCAATTCCAGCATTTTTAGCAATATGTGACTTGTTGAGAAATTTTACATCCAGTAGTTTGAGTTAGAATTTGTAACGTTTTTTCTTTTAAAGTTAATACCATTATGTTCTTTTCTTACATATATATACATGTAAATAAGTGAGGAGACAACAAGTTTAGTTTAAATTGTAGTAACATTCCTCCAAAATAATAAAAGTATAATTTCAACTGCATACTGAAGTTGAAAAAACAGGAAGACAATCGGAGGAAGTATGTGACTGCATTGGTATTTGCAGACTAGAACAAGAAAACTTTGAGGAGAAGAAATTTTAATTTTGTCACCTTGTGTGATCTTTGGACAATGACAGAAAAAGAGAAAAGAAAAATCAGAACAACAGAAATTAGATTCCTGAGAAGAATACTCATTGTATCAAGAAGAGATAAGATCAGAAATGAAGAAATAAGGACTAAAGTGGGGGTTGTAGCGGCACTAGATTTTATTAGAAGGCAGCAAGTCAAATGGTTTGACCATGCAAGTAGGTTACAAACTAACAGTATACCACAACAAGCAATGATGTACAGACCAGATGGAAGCAGAGGAAGGGCCGATCACGTAAAGGATGGTCGGAGAGAATAGCAGAGTCCATGGGAGTATCGATATATGAAGCCCATAAGCGGGCACTCCTCTGCTGTTTATACTTCACCTTGACACCGCAAGGTACAAGAGGAACATGAAGAAATGAGAGATGAGATGAGTGTAATCTATGGGAGGTGACTGGAGGACTTAGGGAGATATCTGGGTGCAATGAAAATAATCTTTAAACTAAACCCATTATTCATAAATTATAGCTAAGTACAGTAGACTAGTGGGTGCACATTTAATCAGTTAAAATGTTAGCTATATGTGGTATTACAGGACACCACAGCCAACTTCAGTAGTGTTGGCTGTTTGTGACTTTCTAGGTAATTTTACATTCAGTAGTTTGCTGTTGTTTTCTGAACCACAGGCGTACATACCATTGCGAAAATCAACATACTGTGGCCTGCTTCCACATTGCCTGGGTTGACTTTGAATCTGGTATGTCAGGGTTGTGAAACTGCATTCACTACTCTTCAGTCACAGATGGAACAGTATAGTTCTGAATACACTAACATCTGTTTATTTGATGAACAGATTACACTTGCAGTTTAAACAAATGTATGCATCTTCCATCACACTGTCATTTTCTTTGTTCAGAATGAGGAACTCAGAGGGGGACTGTGCGAGTTTTTGTGTGCGATGTTGCTGCTGCTGTTTGTGTTGTATCGACAAGTGCCTACGAAATCTCTCCTCTAACGCATACACAGTTGTGGGTAAGTTGTTTTCTCTTGAGTTTGACAAAGGATGTATTATGCTCTTTGTTTATTGTTTTAGAAGTTAATTATTTCTTTAATAGTTAATTAAAGAGTTGAGTTTGACCATACCCCCAATATTTTTAATTTTCACTGCAATAATATTCTACATATAAACCTGTATAAAGGGCTGTGATGGCATAGTGGTTAGAGTGCTTGTCTACTAAGGCAGTGATCTGAATTAAATCCCCAGCAGAAGCAGGATTATTTTTGTTCAACCAATACAGCTTTGGGGTTGACCCAACTTCATTAAAATCGGTAGCAGTCAATTTTCAAAATGTTCTGGAAATTGTTGGAAATAACAGATGATGAGGAAGGGAAATAGCCACCACAACTCATATGTCATGGCCTAGAACATGTGAGGTCCTAACACTTCCCACTCCAGCAGCAGTAACTGCCATGGGACAATTGTACCTTTCTTTATGCTCTTATATGTCACATTATGCATTAAAGTGTCACACCAATCTAATTCATAAAATAGTCTGTCATAACAATTTGAATTACATGTTTATAATTAATTTTATCATTTTTGTCTACAGCAATTAATGGTAAAAACTTCTGTACATCAGCCAGAAAGGTGAGTTGGTGTGTTGTCTTAAATCTTACAAGTATATTTAAATATTGAAAGATACAGAAGAGATATAAGACTATATAAAAAAAAGTCGCTTAAAAGCCAAAGGGTTGACGTCATTGCACCGGGTTTTATCCCATATAGCTCAGTCTCTTACCGCAGCGCGGAAAGCGTTGCGCAAAGCACAAACTCCGTAGCTCTAGCGACGACCCATGGGAGTCTCAGAAAACTTTAACTCGTGAACTGAAGGACACGGCTCAGAATCGAACCCACAACCTTTGGAACCCGAGTCAAACGGCTTGACCACTTCGCCACGGATACTCCCTGGCTATATAAACAGATGTAGAGTGGAGTACATTGGCAATCATGGCCAGTTATGATCACTGGTCAGATGAATGAAGATGTGTGAAGTTTAAAAACAACAGAAAAGTGATAGAGATAAACATAAAGAAACAAAAACAGAATAAAAGAGGAATATACAAACATGTCAGTGTTGTACAGAACTTGGCCAGATATTTTTTCAGAACATGTTTGGAAGTATTAGATTTCTAAAATGCATGTCAGGATTATGAAAATATTTGCATTGATTCTTCATTTATGTTTGTCCATGTTCTAAGTGTATTTTTGTATCCTCAGGGGCATCTTTTACTTGCCGGAAATGCATTACGGATGTCTGCAGTTGATAGTACAGCAGATTTTGTTCTGTTTCTGGCCAAAGTATCTATAATGGCTGCTACCACAGCTGTTAGTGTTTTCTGGTTTAAGGTGAGTTTGTGAAGAGTGGCAAAGTAAATTAAAACTTGTCATCTTTCATCTTATTGGATATTATTTGTATTTATTTGTCTGCTTTTATCTTCCTCCATGCTAGCTTAAGTCAACATCATTGGGTCATAAGAATACCATGTAAATGTAGTTTTAAGTTAAGCTCCTAAAATCATTGGATTTAAAAAGACAAACAATGTTTAACAGCACTTCACTTATCAAAGGCTATTTATTTGTATTGCCCAATTGAGTCAGTAGGATACGCTATTTGAAATTTAACACACACAATGCAGATCCAAATTGTAATATAATACTTCACAATCTTTCTCTACATTTTCAAAATTTGTATAGTCCTATCTATATGTTTGTACAGTCCTATCTGTGTGCTTGTGCAGTCCTATCTAATGTTGTTTTATTGCACTGTCATACATGTGCCCCTAATCATTGTATTTGAGCTTCAATTTCCATTGTATGAAAGGCCGCAACGGTTTTGAGTGAGTTTTGTTCAGTAGAAAATGTTTGTTTTGTCGTTCATCTTACAACCTGTTCAACTTATTTTACAATTTATGTTATAAATATCATTCATGTTCATTAATGTCAGTTTATGTTTTGCCATTATCTTTTATTATATGTGGCACTATTTTATAGAGGCAGTGTGAACTCAAGTGGAGATTTCACTTAGTCTGTGGAATGACAAACTATTACTAGTTTGTATGTAAACTGTAATCTTGTATTGATGGTTTTCATACTTTACTATTAATTGCTATTTACTGTTACATCATTTATATTTTCTTTTCCTTTTGTTATTTCTAAATGATTAAAGCAGGAAGAAATTTTCACAAGGTGTATGCAGTAATTATTATTTTTGTAAAAATTTCTGTATTTTCTTCATTTTCAGAGTGAAGAGGAGCTTCATTTTTACGCCATTCCTGTTCTCCTAGTCTCGGTTTTGTCATTTTTTATTGCCCACTGCTTCCTGTCTGTGTATCAGGTAAGCATTAAGAAGGCCACAGTTTCAGATATCTATACTTGTTGTGTTTCTAGGCTTTTCAAGTTTTTAGAGTTCATATTGCCAATACAGGATGGCTATAAATAAATGTTGTATCTATTTCCTTTTTTTTTTCATTGACAGTGTGATGATACTGATGACCTCATTATAAAAGAAAACAAATTAGCATGACTAGAATATTCTGTTGTTTAAGCACACATTTTCTGAAAAATTAGCCCACTATTGTTATGTACTCATAATTTTGAAAATGCTTTCACATTTAGTACACCATGAGGTACTTGAAGAGACTAGCATTTTACTTGCATGTACTAGAATAATTTCAGCACAGTCCTTGTAGAAATGAAAACTATTATGAGTGATGTCATAAAAAATGAAAAGAATCAGTTGGACTGGAAAATTGATAAATTAATAAGTTGCAGAAAATACAACGAGCAAAGAAGTCCTCTTAAGTAATCAAAAAGTAAAGACTTTCATGGCTTGGTCTAAGACAACAAAGAATATAATAGAGGGCAAATTTCACAGAAAAAGAGGAAGGGGATCTAGAACAACATTTATTTTTTAAAAAGTCATGCCCAGATTTATTAATGTAGACAAACACAGAATTTAAGTGAATGGCACAAGACAGAAAACTATACAATGGTATGATTAAGAAACCTCATGACCAGACCCAAAATACTTAATGATGATTATGTGGTAAGGGAAAATTAATAAGAATGAGATAGAAATAATCCATCATTGTTTAATGTGCAAAACCTCCTACATCTTGAGGTTTCAAAGTAGCTAAGAAAAGTTATT
Organism: Cepaea hortensis; assembly: GCA_963921405.1. Taxonomy (NCBI): domain Eukaryota; kingdom Metazoa; phylum Mollusca; class Gastropoda; order Stylommatophora; family Helicidae; genus Cepaea; species Cepaea hortensis. The sequence continues at coordinate 55,586,609 of OY992885.1, read as the reverse complement.
GAATATACATATAATATTCTTTAAGCTTTATTGTTCACTGACATTGTAGCGGTGTAATGTCTTTACATGCATGTTGTATTTCTACTTAACTGTTGTTGTCTCTATCCTCAGATGATCCTGCATGCATTATTGTTGTGTTTCTGCGAGGATTGTGATATGAATGATGGCTCATCGGAACGACCGTACTTTGGCAGCAAATCCTTCATGGTAATTGGAAAATATCTATGTATACATCATAAATACTTCTTAGTTATCTCTTAGAAAGGTTTTTAAATAACTTCCAATTGAAAGTTAGCATGGCTAAATGGATAGGAGTGTTCAACTGGTGTGCTGATGCTGAGGTAGCGGGTTCAACTCCTTCACCGGTTAGTTGGACTAAAATGTTGACTTCTCATCCTTGACTTGGGGATGTAAATTAAAAGTACCTCTGAAGTCAGAGTGGGTGTGCCTGATGATGAGGGAGACTGATAATAAGAAAAACTAATCCACATGCAAAAATCAGTCCAGTGCACTAGAAGTATTTGCACATCTATGGACTATGCTTGAGTTTAAAGCGAGCGAACGTGGTGGGTGAGGGAGGGTGGAATTTACTTCCATTTGAACAGAAAATACTGTTTCTAATATCATACATTATATGATGCCATATATGACATACTGAGCATAATAATACTGTGGACTGAATTCCAACTAATGCCTTCACATTTCCTAAACATGACAAATTTAGACATTTCATGTAAAGGGTTTGCCAACCGATCTTAAAGTCTTTTCTCAGTGTGGCCAAGAGGTTTCTCACACTCAAGCTTACACTTCCTGTGCACTAATGGGTAGCAGGGTATTGGGTTTATGACCCACACTGGTTAGTTGGTACCTAAACCTTGACTTATTGTTAATGTGTTGTGTTGTGTTGTAAATAAAGTAATGACAAACTATTGAACAAACACTTGCCTTAAATGTCACCCTGGGGTTGATCACAACACCCTGTAAAAGACATGGAACATTTTTTTAAAATAAGAAATAAATGGATGTGTGTTGCTTTTCTCCCATTAGAAAGAACAAATAGGGATATATAATCTCTTTCTGTTTACTTTTGTCCCATAAGAAAAATGTGAAATAACATGCAGAGATAAAGAATATCTTTCTGTTTACTTTTCTCCCATAAGAAATAACATGCAGAGATATATGAATATCTTTCTGTATACTTTTCTCCCATTAGAAAGAACATGTCAATACGGGAGTGAGACAGGGGTGTGTGCTCTCTCCTTTGCTATTTAATATCTACATGGACAGAATATCCAAATAAGCAAGTCTTGACAGAACAGATTCAGAAAATTTAGAACTCTTTACTCCGGATGAAACAACTGACCTACAGGAAATAAATGAACTTCTATTTGCAGACAATCAGTGCCTGTTTTACAGCGATGAGGGCAGACTACAAAATCATATTACTAATCTGAGTTAAACCTGCAGCAGATACAATATGAGTATAAACACAGCCAAAACCGAAGTAATGCAAGTTAGCAGATCGCCAGGCCCACTAAGTATACAGATAAATAACACACCTCTGAAACAAGTTAAAGAATTCAAATATCTTGGAAGTATGATCACAGAAGATGGCAGATTAGACAGAGAAATCGGAATCAGATGTCAGAAAGCTAGTGCACTTACATATCAACTATCACCCTTACTGAAACATCCAAACATACCCATGTCCGCAAAATGACAGATAATAAACACCATATTCACACCAACTGTATGCTACCAATCTGAAACTTTCGCAAAATCAACACCTGTGAGATGAGATGACTGAGGGAGAGCTGCCAACTTAACAATTCAAGACCGAGTAAGAAATGCTGTTATCAGGCAGACTGTGGGATCAACACCTTGTGCCACATTTATTGAAAGGCAGAAGATCAAGTGGTTTGGCCATGTCGTTAGAATGCAACACCAACAACTACCATCACTGGCCTTACATCAAAGATCATCTGTGACGAAACCAAGAGGACGTCCAAGAAGAAAATGGATATACGACATCAAAGACATTGGACAATCACACGGAATGACACTATCCAGTGCCGCCCACTGGGCGCTGGAGTGCAAATTATTCTTCCCCACGACGCTTGGCCGCAGGAGTGGATGATGATGATGATTATGATGATGATGATGATGATGATGATGATGATGATGATGAATATCTGTCTGTGTACTTTTCTTCCAATAGCATTCTTATTCTAATATGGGCAATGCATTTGTTTTGCAGGTTCATGTGTCTGAATGTGGCAGAAAATTGAATGATTTGTCCAGAAGAAAAGAAGACTCTTGTAATGATCCTGAATCTGAAGCTGCTCAAGTCTGAACTTTCCCTTGGAGTGACTGAGGTGCTGACATTAGGGCCAGAATGTGAGATTCATGTTGAATTGGAATAATCAATAAGTGACAGCTTTAGCCTCAGATAGAATGCTGTTGACCTTCCCAAGCTGTCATCTGTGATGACAGCTTCAATAAAGACTGCTTTATGCTGGATCAACAATGTAAACTTGCTGATGGATCTGTTCTTGATCCAGCATTGTTACTTCGTACCACTGAGGTGATGCTTATTGAAGCAAGGCTCTGGTCCTGGAATGTCTGAATATATCATCTAAGAAAGACCCAACAGATACAATAATCATGATCCAGCACAAGTTCTTTGCCTTTGAATATAACAACACATGTATGGTAATGTTAATGTGTACATAGACAACTATAAACAATATAACACAACTAATGGTTCATTTGTGGCACTGTGGCTTAAGAGGATAGTGAGATGTGCAGTTTCAGAATTCTTCGTCAATTCAAATTGAGGGTTCAAAATCAGTTGCAAGTTATTTGGAAGCAGACAGCTCTGTGTTGATTTCCATGGTATGAAGCTCATCCATTCAGAAAGCAATGGCAAACTACTGAACTAACATTGGCATAAAAATCACAGCCAACCACTAAATGCTGGGGTTGCTTGCAGCGTCCTATAAAAGACATGAAGCTAACATTTCTTAATGTTTCAGAAGTGGCGCCAGTTAGCCTAGTGTCGTCATGTGCTAAAAACATCAGAAGTGCGCATTTCACAAATGAATGGTGTTCTTTGTAATGTACTTTAGCTTTATTCCAGCAGCTTACCAAAACGGCTCTGTGTATTTGGCAGAAAGCTTCTCTTCCTGTGTCAAAATGTGAAATTCAGTGTAGGTACTGGAAAAATTAAGATCTATGTGTGTTAGTGTAATTTAACAGTCAGTGAATAGTCATTTGTCACCATTAGTGACAAGTTATTTTATTGATATTCATTCTGGATAATCAGCTTTGTGAATCGGTTTTCAAACAGTTTAAAACAGGACTGGATATTACATACTAAACTATGAATGTATCCACTGAGAGTATTGGAGGTTTGTGAACAGTTACAAACAAATGTTAATGATGCAAGTGCCACTGAATTCCATTGATATACTGCTTTTTTACTTAATTTCACATGTTTCGTTACTTTTCGTTATTATTTTCATACCTTAGTGTTTAGTGTTATGTAGTTTTCCTAGACGGATGAAGACCTTTCTAGTTTTCATTTGGTATCTATTTGTTTTTCAGTTCCTAATTGTTGTACTGTGAGTGATAGTCAGTGTAAATATTTCATTTTGTTGTCATTGTTTATAGATCTTGGCAAAAGGCTTATTGCTAAATCCTAATGCTGCTATTTTATTACCAGGTGTCAGTGACAGTCGATTTACATCATACACATATAGTCTATGCTAATGTGTTTGTGTTTTATTTATTTTGTTCATATATTTTTACAAGTATTTGAATTCATTTTATTGCACAAGTCATTGTGTTTATATATTTTTGTACGGCAATGCTGGTCTTTGATTCCTGCACTGTGATGAAGCCTTCTTCTACTTAGAACAAAATGAAATCCATCTTGTTTCCTCTGTGAATGAGTAATGGTGGCTATAAAATAGATCTCATTGATGGATTAACGAATGATGGTGATTAGTGAAAGAGGTTTATAGTTATGGTGAAATATGGATCTTAGTGATTGATTTATGATAAATCGTGACTGGTGAATGATACATGTGTGTCATAATTGAAAGATTAACCTTGGAGATTAATGAAACATTTAATCCTTGGTGATTTGGTGAAAAATCAGTCTGTCCGTTTGGTGATTGGTGACAAATAGTTCCTGATGACTGGTAAAGTAAGAATCCTGGTGATTAGTTTATGGTACATTTTCATGATTGAATGAACGATAAATGTTGATTTTTGGTAAAAGGTATATTTTGGTGATTTGATGAAAGATCAGTCTATAGTTTTATAATTTGCGACAGATAGTTCTTGGTGACTGGTAAAATAAGAATCTTAGTGATCTGTTAGTGATACATCTTTATGATTGGGATGAATATGCTAATAACTCTTGGTCATTTGTGTAATATCAGTCTTATTAATTGGTTAATGATACACCTGAATTGTTGGTAGATGATAAATCTTGGTCGACAATAACTGATAAATGTTGATAATTGATAAGGTATTACTGTTTATGGCTGAAATGAACTATAATGTGAATCTAATTATGTACTGATCTGGTAAGGACATTGTGTTATGAGACATTATTTAAAAATATATGGTCTGTTTAATGGAACACATAAGTAACTGAAATATGGAGTGGTGTGGCTTTAAATTCACAGAAATTATCTCCTTTCCTCTTCTTCTGCCTGTCATCCCCCCAGTGGATAACAACCCAAGAGGTTACAATGTAAGAGGAATACATTCAAACATAAGGTGAAAGCTTTCCCATTCTTTCTAGTATTAACTTATGTCACTCCAGTTTTTAATTTTTTTATTTATCAATTCCCTCTTCCTTTGTTCTTCCTTGAGTTCTTTTAAGTTTCCCATCTTTCTCTTTACTACCGAGTTTCAGTCTAAGATAGTACTGGCTATAATACTATATCTTTCTTAGGTATATTTTGTCTATTCCAATGTCATATTGTAGCTTTCATTTTCACTTGCTGCAGATATCCTCTTTCAATATGTGTGCATGTTCTATTCACAATGGAATGTAATAAATATAATCTTTATTCTACTAGTTGTTTCAAGATTAGGGTCGTCACTACTACTAGCTGTCAGGCAGCCAGTAACAAAGTACTTCATGTGCTGATATAACAGTACTTGATGTGTGTGTATTTATGTATAGTGAGAGAGGAAGGGGGAGGAGAAAGATAGAGTGAAAAAAGAGAGAAATCATGTGCCCACAGTTAAAATCTCTTCTGTATATCCTGTAACAGGTAACTGTGAAGTAAGCAGAAATTTGCTTGCCATTATTCTTATAGCTTCTTGTGAAGATACCAGGTAACAAAGGTTGATACAAAGAAACCAATCTTTCGGTAGCTACACAGTTTGTTCAATATAGAATAGTGTCAATGCATCTGCTGAGAGCATGTGTATTTCCTGTGGCAGCATATCAGTGCACAACTTGGATATTTAACAAATCACCTGGAAAGTACAAAGCTGCTTTTAAGTTATACAAGAGCATTAGAAGTTCATTGGATGGAAAGGTGAAGAAATCAATCTCTCCTACAAGAACGTAATTGTGACGAAGATTAGTAATTAAGACAAACAAAGATGAGGAAACTGAAATATTCCGGACATGTAAAAAGATATGATTGTCTAGAAAAGATATTTATGGAGAGAAGTGAAATGGGGAGACAGAAATAAGGAGGATTGCAATGTAGATGGATTCAAGATTTGTATGAAAATTTACACATGACCAACAGAGGCAGGACATCTGGGTTATCACAGAGAGAAATTTCCAGACTGTTGTGGGTGTGAAGTTCTGTACAGAACAAGCCACTGGACGATGAAATGCTTTTAAGTGGTTTTCATTAGTTAAAAAGTCTGTTTATGTATAAACCATTTATTGTATTACGTGATTTTGTAGAATTATTATTTCTAACCGGTTGTTGTTTAAACCATTCTTGTGACTGTTGACTTTTTCTGTTGGTGTTTTCTTTCTGTTTATTGAGTCAAATCAGAGCCCATCTGTGTAAACTGAATCAGTTATAATGTGTGTATGATAAACTTCATTTTATAATGTATAGTGAGTAAACTCTGGGTAATTAACGTCAATTGAGTGTACTGTCTGGTACAGTTAAAGACGTGTTTTTAATGTTGGTGTACAGTCTGGTACAGTTAAAGATGAGCTGTTAATGTCACTGTACTGTCTAGTATGTTTAAAGATAAGCTGTTAATGTCAGTGTACTGTCTAGTATGGTTAAAGATAAGCTGTTAATGTCAGTGTACTGTCTAGTATGGTTAAAGATAAGCTGTTAATGTCAGTGTATTGTCTAGTATGGTTACAGATAAGCTGTTAATGTCAGTGTACTGTCTAGTATGGTTAAAGATAAGTTGTTAATGTCAGTGTGCTGTCTAGTATGGTTAAAGATAAGTTGTTAATCTCAGTGTACTGTCTAGTATGGTTACAGATAAGCTGTTAATGTTAGTGTACTGTCTAGTATGGTTAAATATAAGCTGTTAATGTCAGTGTACTGTCTAGTATGGTTAAAGATAAGTTGTTAATGTCAGTGTACTGTCTAGTATGGTTACAGATAAGCTGTTAATGTCAGTGTACTGTCTAGTATGGCTACAGATAAGTTGTTAATGTCAGTGTACTGTCTAGTATGGTTATAGATAAGCTGTTAATGTCAGTGTACTGTCTAGTATGGTTAAAGATAAGCTGTTAATGTCAGTGTACTGTCTAGTATGGTTAAAGATAAGCTGTTAATGTCAGTGTACTGTCTAGTATGGTTAAAGATAAGCTGTTAATGTCAGTGTACTGTGTAGTATGGTTAAAGATACATTGCTTATGTCAGTGTGCTGTCTGATATAGTTAAAGATAAGCTGTTAATGTCAGTATACTGTCTGATACAGTTAAAGATAAGCTGTTAATGTCAGTGTATTGTCTAGTATGGTTAAAGATAAGCTGTTAATCTCAGTGTACTGTCTAGTATGGTTAAAGATACATTGCTTATGTCAGTGTGCTGTCTGATATAGTTAAAGATAAGCTGTTAATGTCAGTATACTGTCTGATATAGTTAAAGATAAGCTATTAATGTCAGTGTATTGTCTAGTATGGTTACAGAAAAATTCTTATGTCAGTGTGCTGTCTGATGTTGACATGGGTACCAGGAAATGTCTCAGGAAGTTAAAGGTGGCCGTCATGCTACTGACCACATCACGTACTGAGTGCTGATTGGCCTATAAAAGTACCATATGACCAATGACCTTAAGGCACGTAGAAAGAGTTCTTTACTATTTTGCTTTTTATCATTTGTTGTAGTTAAAAACAATTTGTTAATATAAGTGTATGGTTATATATAAGTTTTTAATGTCAGTGTACTGTCTGGTATGGTCAAATATCAGTTGTTAATGTCACTGTACTGTCTGGTATGGTTGAAATTAAGTTGTAAATCTCAGTGTACTGTTTGCTATGGTTGAAGATAAGTTGTTAATGTCACTGTTCTGTCAAGTATGGTTGAAGATAAGTTGTAAAATGTCAGTGGTCTGTCTGCTATTGTTAAAGATAAGTTGTTAATGTCAGTGTTCTGTCTGCTATGGTTAAAGATAAGTTGTTAATGTTACTGTACTGTCAAGTATGGTTGAAGATAAGTTGTTAATTTCAGTGGTCTGTCTGTTTTAGTTAAAGATAAGTTGTTAATGTCACTGTGGACACTGTACTGTCTAGTATGGTTAAATATAAGTTGTAAATCTCAGTGTACTGTCTGGTATGGTTGTAGATAAGTTTTTAATGTCAGTGTGCTGTCTGGTATGGTTAAAGATAAATTGTTAATGTTAGTGTACTGTCTGCTACGCTTAAAGGCGAGTGGTTAATTTATGTGTGAATATTCATGCGAGTTCAATATCATATATTGTTTAACATTACACTTATCCTAATATATGTAAGCATTACTTAACTTGTGCTAATTAATATTATACAAGGATTACATTCTTGAAGAATGTATTCTGCTATTTTTGTACGCATTAAAATAAACTATTTTATGATTTTTAAATAAACGTTCTTGTTTCTGAACTTTGACCTTCTGTCAATAACAGCGGGCTGTGTTTGAAGATGAAGCTCAAAGTCAGACATGTCTAATTTCTTTCCTTCTAGCCGAATGCTTAGGTTCGCATGGATGGGTAAACGTTTCTGTGAACACGGATATGGTTTAGACAGATGTGCTTTCTGTCAGTGAAGATGTGTACTGTATATATAGGTCATTTGTTGTTATTTACATGGAGAATTATGAATGTTCTGTTACCTGGCTAAATATAGAGATGAGCTGTAGAATGTTGATGAATTGTAGAATGTTTATTTATTTATCTGAATATTGAGGCAGGGAATTGAAAGGCTGTGTATTTTTTTTTATGGGCTTGTGAACATATGGTTTAACTCATCATCATCATTGGCACCTTGCCGTCTTGACAGACGATAGTTTGTGCTTTAAAAAGGCATAATAACTTTTAACTATGGCCAGGGATGGAGTTATTGCCTCTCCATAGCACAAAGCCTGGGCTAAAATATAGAGATCATGTGTTGCCCATGCAGCATGATCCCTCTCTCGGCCTGCCTAGTTCACTCCAGAGGAAAGGTAACACCCCTACATCTGGAACAAGACAAGCTGCAGGATCAGCAAAGCAATGCTCTAACTGTCCGCCTGTCGGAGCTTCGGTCCTAGACCAGTCGCCAACCAAGGCTTAGGGCCTGATCTGCCCTGCCATGACAATTTTGTCTTTAGCTTGCATTTCCTCGCACCAGGGTAAGGCTTGTACCCTCCCAATTGCGCTCTTCCGTCCGAAGCCGTTGGCACAATGTGGGGTGTCGGGTTTGGTAAGCGCCGCCCAACGTTCGGCGCTAACAGAAACCAGGTAGTACCGTCTACTGTTATACGGTAGCTCAGTCATATCTGACTAAGACGAATGGTTTAACTATCCATGTAAAATATGAGTAGACCGAATTTTTGTTTACACTTGTGTGTATTGTAACATTCAGTGAAGTTCTTAAATGATATATGTATTGAGAACATCTTTAAAGATGGTTACACAAAATTCTGACATAGTTACAATTGTAACTGCAGTTACTCTATGTACATGTTCTGACCATATAGACACTGAGAGCCTCGGGAGCATAGTGGCTAGATGCTCACCCGCTGGCTCGGTGGTCGTAAGTTCAAATCCGTATTTGGGCATTATTTTACAATATTGACCTGGGCTTCCAAGCTGACCTAGCCTGATATAGGTGTCAGGAAAATGTCTTGGGAAATAAAAGCGGCCAATGTAACACTGACCATGTCGCCCAACTAGTGTGGGTTAGTCTATACAAATATGAGTATAGCATCATATGCCTAATGGGGCTTACAGAGTGTTAAAGTGTTCTTTACTTTTACATATTTACATGGGGACACTACTTTCACTATAGAACTATTCCAGGAAATATTAACTCAAATATATGGCACTGCAATAAGCATTCTAACTTGTATTTATGTCCACCATATGTGACATGTGAAAACTATGGTTGCATAATAGCTAGTATACCCACCTACCAGACTAGTAATTGTAACTTGTAACCCTTCTAAAGACCAATTTTTTTTTTTTTTAAAGATTAGCAAGGAGCAGGGATAGGCCCTTGTGGATTGTTTCAGCTATTGAAGAATATGGTTTTCCCATTTGTGGTGGAGGATTTGTTATCTGTTAACTGTTAAATATAGGGATCAATCATTGTCAAATCTATACATGGCTATTAAGGGGATATTTTTATGATTTTAGTTAGGACAGTATGAAAACAAGAACTTGCTAGCAGTAACCAGTCATGTACACTAGCCTCTGGTCACAAACGTGAACAAATGTAGGTTCCAAATTCTGCCTCTCATTCTTTATGAGTTCATTTGTTGATTTTTAATATGTAAACCAAAAGTGGGTGACGCAGATAGTTGATACGTTATTTCAAATTTGCTAAAGTTCGCCAGCGATGTTTAGTTTGGTTAAAATGTTGGATTAGAAGTGGTGCATGGTAATAGTAATTCCTATTGCTGTATATAAAATAATGTAAATGATGTACATATATGTTGATATGTGGTTAGTGAGCTGATCTTGTGTATGTGTGTTGGACTAAGTGCTTTCTTGTGTGACCTGAGTTCACATAAATAATCTCTCTATTATGCATTTGGGTTTGATATCCAAGTATTGATATATCTCATATTGTCTATTTCACATGACCAATAAATAATCACAAATTTGGCTGTTTCCCTGAGTTATTATTGTGTGACATTTATTCATGAAAGCACCATCACAGTACTCTACTAAGCTCATGCAAATGTTTTCAGCAACAACTGAAGTTTGGCGGTGTTGGCGGTGAAGTTGCCGGCCCCATGCTCTGAAGGTTCTTGGGTTGATTCCAGACTCCAGAGTCCAGGGAGTTATCGCTGGAGCTACGGAGTTTATACGTCGTGTGACGCATTCAGTAGGCCGTCCCGCGGAAAGAGACCGAACCATATGAATATGAGATAACATGTGAAATGAAGTCGATCCTCGCACCTTAAAACCCCCTGTATTTTAAACGAATAGTTGACTAATACAGAAATAATATATTAAGGAATATATCATTTCAGATTATTTAGTCCGAAAATTGATGTGAAGTGTTTTGAACACGTAATTCCACTATAAAACTAGCTGAATGCCTGTAAAATGGTGGTTTCCCTTTCATCATCGTCAAGTGCCATGACGTCAAGCGTGGGTGATCATGTTTCGTCATCTCACATGATCACCAGAGTCGTGGATCAGCTCTGTGTTCTTGTCTCAAACATACCCCGTGGCCAAGACATCCCGGTGTTTACTTCTCTGGTATCCGCTTGTTCTTTTCCCCTCATTCTTGCTAGTTGTCACCAAGTTCTCCAATTTATTAATTTTCATAATGTGTCCAAAATAAGTGTGACTCTGGGTATAATTTCTCTAATCAGTGTACGATTTCGATTTTGTTTCTTGAAGGACTTGGTCATTGGTTTTTCTATCTGTCCATAGTATGATTAGATGTTTTTCAGATTTTTTGATCATTGTCCACGCTTAACATCCATACAAAAGTACAAGTTCTATGTAGCACTTTAACACTCTTTTCCTCGATTCAACTGATTATCTTTTTATTGGTCAGTATGTTTTCCATCTTGCAAAAGGTTAGCTTCGCCATTGCGATGTTTGTTCTAATTTCTTCAAGGCATCTCCCATTAGATGTTATGACAGTTCCGAGATAATTGTACCGATTCACTTGTTTAAGAATATTCCCATTTACTTGTATATTACATTATGGTGTTTCCTTCTTCCTAACGATGACCATAATATAATCTGGATATTTTTACAATTTAATTCTAACCCTAGTTGTTCACTGTGTGCAACAACTGTATCTAGTAAATACTGCAGATTCTGCTTATTGTTTGCAATCAACATTGTATCATGTTCATATCAAATGTTATTGATGTTACGTCCCCCAATGGTGATCGTCTACATTTCTGAAAATATGTTCACTGTATAGGGAGAAAACATCTGGAGACATTATACATGCCCGACTCATAGGGCCTACCTTTCGTAATAGGCTGATATTGATCTGCTTCATTGTCAATCTTTATGGCAGCTTGTTGTTTCCAATATATGTTGTTGTTTTTTTTACAAGTCTATGATCTTTCCCATCAATTTGTAGATCTGCAACATTATGGCTTCCACATTATACACTGGGATAAAGATGCACACAAGGTCTCAATACAGATGCTAGAACTATGATGAAGGTTCACATTGTCCCAAAAATTGATGTGAAGTGATTTGAACACGTAATTCCACTATAAAACTAGCTAACTGCCCTTAAACGTATTATTGGAATTAAAATAGTGATTTCCCTTTGGTTTCCACATTATACACTGTGATAGGGATACACACAATGTCCCGATACAGCTGCTAGAACAGTGGTTCTCAACCTTCTTTGATCCGTGCACCCCTTCACCATATTTTCAGAATGTCTTTCCACCCTCCCCCCCCCCCTTTTTTTTGTATTTCCTTTCTATAAATTCCCCCCGCCCCTACACAGTATACGTAAAAATGGAAGCTAAATTTAATAACACATACTAGAATAAGTCTAGACGTCTACATAAAAAGTAATTTGCGGGTCCACTTACGTTATAAAATGAATTTCAGAAGGGCGAGAAGTACAGAACCGTAAAGTATGGAGGGATAAACAATATCAAGTAATCGGTTCTTGTATTAACGCGATCTTGAAATAATCTTAATCCCCCTTACCCCCCCCCCCCCATGGAAATCTTAAAATTCCCCCCAGGGGGAATTCCCCGCCGGTTGAGAACCACTGTGCTAGAACTATGACGTAGGTTTACACTGTAAACAGTCATATTGTATACCGAGGGAGCAATGAGAGCAATGTTATACATTGTGACATTTCACCTTTAGATAATTGGTCACATGCAGAAAATGTTAGAGAACAGTAAACTGACGAAACCAGCACACAAATAGAACAATGTGATATCACTGTGATATTTCAACTTCTGATAACTGGTGACACATATGAACTATTACAGAACTGTGTACAGATGAAGTCACTACACTGGTACAGGCTTGAGGGCACTGACAAAGAATTGTTTTTACTGATGTTTCTAGAACAATGCAACGCATTATTGTAAATAATATAAAATAACACAAAGTAATGCGGCTTTACAGAACACAATTACAGAAAACTCATGACCGTGCAGCCACTAACCTTCTTCAGCAAACAAATGCATACACAAAACTCCAACATATAATCACTGAGAAAAGACTACAGTAACTACATTAAGGCACCACGGGGTGAGAAGAATGAAAAGATGAGAAATATGGAAAAGAAAATGAGAAAATGAAGACAAAATTGAGGGGGAGATTGAAAAAAAAAATGTGCTACTTATCAACCAAATGTGATATGAAATATATTGGTGAGACCAGTCTCCGCTTGGCAGACAGATTCCGTAAACACATGAAGGATATCCATAACAACACCCAAAAGCCGGCCTCTACCCTGTTCAACAGCACAGAACTCCCTAGGGGTTTCCGATGTTTAGGTCAGTGCCATCCATTGATGCTCGTTTGACGAAAAACATCGCAAAAATACAGAAAACCGTCTCATCTTCTTAATGAGTTGCCTAGCACCACAAGGACTCAACACTCAGCACAGTTTCATTTAACTGGTTGAATTCCCCCTTTCCCCCCCCCTCCCTCTCTTTTGCTTCCCTGCCCTTACATTTATTACTCACTCACTGTTTCTTACTATAGTTTTCTTCTACCCTGTCTCTCTCGGGGAGATTCCGTGTGACTGTACAAGTATGAAGTTATCTGTAGTATCTCGGTTTGCCACGTTTGAAACAGCTGTCGCTAGCAATGTAGTGTGCGTTAATAAAGATACCATCATTCCTCCCTGTTCATAAAACTCCTCCAACAGGGGAGAAACCATATTGGAGATGTTGTTCTAAGTTTATAAGCATATTCATCCATTCAGTAGCATGTCCTTTGCAGAAATTCGCTCCCATAACAACCATCCGGAAACCTAGGTCATAAGCAGGATGTCTCGCTCCGATACACCCATCTGGAGACCGTCTGCCACTTCCTGCACTCGTCTTCACATTGGCCTTCCTCCTTTTCTCTTCCCAGGCATATACACCTCCATGAATGCTATCTCCAAACGTTCATGGCGTTTCACTTGACCGAAATATATCAATTTTCATTGTTTTATCGTCTTTAGTAGCCAACTTTTTTCAATATTCAGTTCTTATTGTTTTTTGTTTTTTGTTTTTTTGGAACACGTCTATAACATTTATATTCAAAGGCATGTATGTGTTCTTCAGCTTGTTTAGTAAGTATTCAGGTCTCACAGGTTGTATACGCATATTCTTCTTCTTCAGCGTTCCGAGCCATTGAGGTTCTTTGCTGCAAATACAATCCGTCTCCATTCGTCTCTTTGGTGGACCTTCTCTTGCCAGTCGTTGATTCCAAGTGCTTGTAGGTCTGTATGTTTATTATCTCTCCACCGCCTTCTTGGTCTACCTCGGGGTCTGCGGTTATTTATTTCCTGAGTGTAAGCGAGTTTTGTTTCCCTATTATCTTCCATTCTTTCTATATGCCCCAGCCATTGTAGTCTATTAGCCTTCATGATGCCAGTGATTAGCGGGGACTTAAACAGATCATAAATGTCTTTGTTACTTCTTCTTTTCCACTCTCCACTATGCGTATCCCTAATGGGTCCAAAGATGCGTCTTAAAATTTTGTTCTCAAAGATTTGTAACAAGGCTTCGTCTCTTTTCATTGTACTCCAGGTTTCAGAGCCATACAGCACAACTGGTCTAATCAATGTTTTGTATATTGTGATTTTGGTGTTACGAGATAGCGCCTTTGATTTTAGTAGATGTTGTAGTGCATAGTATATCTTATTTCCAGAGTTGATTCTAGTTTGTATTTCTTCCCTTATGATGTTGGAGCAGTTGAAGATCGTACCCAGGTATTTGTATTTTTCCGTTCTTTTAATGGTCATATTGTCTATTTGTATGTGGCCAGAGTTTTTAGCCATTCCGTCTCTTGAAATTACCATATATTATGTCTTATCTTGGTTGATAACCAGCCCCATCTGTTGGGCTTTTTCCTTTAAGTGAGTCAATATTTCCAATGTCTTTTGTTCACTTTGCCCTATAATATCTATATCATCTGTATAACCAAGCAGCTTGGATGTTCCTCCAATATCACATTCCTCCTTTTCCTTCCTTACAACTTTCTCTAGAGCCAGATTGAAGAGTAGCGGCGATAGTGCATCACCCTGTTTCAAGCCAGATGTTATTTGGAAGGGGTCTGATTTCCTGCCTTTATATGTTACTATATTATAAGTATCTTCCATGCATAGTCTGGTCATGTTGATTAGCTTCCTTGGTATTCCAAATTCTTGCATAGCATTCCATAGACTATTCCTATGGACACTGTCATAAGCCTTTTTAAAATCCTCAAAAATGTTATGGAGATCTCTTTTATATTCCCAATGTTTCTCGGCTATTTGTCGTAAGATAAATATCTGATCTATTGTTGATCTGTTTTGTCTAAAACCTGCCTGGTAGTCACCTAATATGTCTTCTGAATATGGTTTTAGTCTATTTAGTAATACTGCGGATAGTATCTTATAGCTTGTGGACAGTAGTGATATTCCTCTATAATTTCCACATTGGAACTTGTCTCCTTTCTTAAAGATAGGTATAAATAATGACTCTTTCCAGTCATGGGGTAATTCTTCTGTCCTCCAGATCTTTATTATTAGTTCGTATAGCTTTAGATGTAATGCATGGCCACCCGCCTTTATAAATTCAGCAGCAATTCCATCAGTCCCAGTTGCCTTATTGTTTTTAAGTCGTGTGATTACATATAGGATTTCTTCAAATGTAGGTTCTTCAATTTGTGGTTCGCATGTTAGAACCTCTTCCTGTGGGAAAATGTTACTTGGAGCTTCACAATTTAGTAATTCAATAAAATATTCTTTCCATGTGTTGCACATTTCCTCATTGGTATTTATCATATTCCCATTTTTGTCTTTTAAACCATATATGTTTTGTTGGTGCCCTCGTTTCATTGACTTCAGTTCTTTAAAAAATTTTCTGGATTCATTTTTCTGGTGATTAGTTTCCATATCTTTGATTATATTATTCATATATTCTCGCTTCTGCTGTCTGACTATTTTTGTAGCCTCTTTACATTCATTTCTATAATGCTCTTCCTTTTGGATGTTATTGATGTCATTTAACCATACATGTCTGGCATTCTTCTTCCTAATGACTGCTTCTTCACATTTTTGATTGAACCATCTGTTCTTTCTATGCGTGGTTAACACACCGAGACATTCTTCTGCGGTAGATTGAATTGTATTCTTGATGTTCAACCAAGTTTGGTCAACGCTTTCCTCCAAAGGGTTTTGCAGAGTTTCAAGTTTACATTTTATTTCATCTGTAAATTTCTCTTTGACTGTAATGTCTTGCAGTTTTTCTCTGTTATATGTTGGGTGTAATCTTTGTAATTTAGTATAGAAAGCTCTCTTAAGTTTTATTTTAAATTTTGCTCCAACGAGGAAGTGGTCACTGTGGCACTCAGCTCCTCTATAACTTCTGACTTGCTGTATGTTTGATGCATTTCTGTTGTTAATTAAAATGTGATCTATTTGATTATAGGTTCTCTTGTCACATGATTTCCAAGTTTGTTTGTGTATATCTTTTCTTTGTAGTTTGGTACTGCTAATCTGCAGTCCTGTGGCTTCTGCCAGGTTGATGACTCTCCATCCATTATCATTTGAAGTTGTATGTAGGCTTTCCATACCGGCCACTTTTTTATTAGTTTGCTCTCTACCTATTTTTGCATTGAAGTCTCCCAGCACAATCAGGATGTCCTGTTTGGGGGTTTCTTCTATGACATCTTCCAGATCATTATAAAAGTCTTCTTTAATATCATCTTCTTTCTCTTCAGTAGGTGCATGTACATTAATCATCGTTATATTTTTCCATTTACCTTTTATTCGTAATTTACTAATCCTGTCATTAAAAGCTTTAAAGTTTAAAACGTTCCCCCATAACTCTTTTTTGATGACAAATCCTGTTCCTAATTCATGTTTATTTTGGGTGTTTCCTCCATATATTATAATCATTCCATTTTGCTCTAAAGTACCCTCTCCTGGCCACCTTATTTCTTGAATTGCTGTTATATCCATTTGATATTCAACTAGCTCCCGGGTTAGTTCTTCGGCCGCTCCAGCTCGATATAGTGTCCGTACATTCCATGTTCCAAATCTCAAAAGTCCTTTAACGTTCCAAGATAAGTCAGTCCGATATCGAGGCTCATGTATTTGTTTCGTAACAAAGAAAGGTTTTTACAAAGGTGGGGATGTTAACCCCACGCTTCATGTATACGCATACACATATTAATATTATATATATATATATATATATATATATATATATATATATATATATATATATATATATATATATATATATATATATATATTTGAGAATGTAAATTTGCAGGAATATATATTTAGTTAGTCGCGGTTCCAACTTCACGGCAACGGGTTGTCCCCATATTGCTCCGTTCCTGTGCCAGTAGATATCACACAAAATGCTCCTCACTGCCCCATGTGAACAATGGAATAGACAGGAGTGTCGGCAAGCCAACAGCCTGCACAGGTACACCGTGCATAATGCCGCCGCCAGGATGCCAGCACAAAAATCCCCCACGAAAAATACAGTTCATCGTCGATGGAAACGGCAGTCACCAGAAAGACTTCATTGATCCGGGATTTATCCCATATGGCTCGGTCTTTTTCCGCAGAGCAACCCACCGAAAGCGCCGCACAAAGCACGAACTCCGTAGCTACAGCGACGACTCCCAAGAGTTTCCTGAAAAATGCACTTGTGAACCGAAAAGGCAAACCAGTCAATCCAGCAACAGCCGGCCGTCATCGTTTCGAACATGCAGTTCACGCTAAAAACAACCGACGACAGATGCAAAAGCATTCCACGCACTCACTCAGTAGCAGGGCGACGGAACCATAGTCTCCTTAGTCGCCTCTTACGACGTGCATAGTAGGCAACAGTGTTACTATTCTTTGCTTCCCAGTATGGGCCAAAGCAACACACAGGCGATATAATATATATATATATATATATATATATATATATATATATATATATATATATATATATATATATATATATATATATATATATATATATACCAAAGGCTTTTGATACAGTAAGCAGAGAATGACTGTGGAAGAATATGGCGAAATATGGCTGTCCACAAAGGTTTGTCAAAACAGTGCGGCTATTTCATGATGGTGTGCAGGCAAGAGTACAGGAAAATGGTAAACTGAGTCCTTTCCTTCCACCAATGGAGTGAAGCAAGGATGTGTCCTGGCACCAACACTGTTCAGCCTCATGTTTTCAGCTATGCTGAAGAATGCCTTCGAGAACAATGACATTGGAATAGACATCAACTACCGCATGGGTGGAAAGTTGTTTAATCTCAGAAGGCTGAAAGCCAAAACCAAAACTAACAGCGACACCGTCAGAGAACTGCTGTTTGCTGACGATTGCACTCTATATGCCACCTCAGAGGCAGACATGCAAAACAATGTTTCAGCTTTCTCATATGCCTGTGCCAACTTTGGGTTCAATATAAACTTGGAGAAGACTGTAGTTATGTACCAGCCAGCTCCAGGGAATAATCACACCGTGTCGAATATCAAGGTGAACGGTCATAGACTAAGTGTTGTGGACAAGTTCACCTATCTAGGCAGTACTGTATCACAAGCTGCCACAATTGACGCGAAGTGAATGCAAGAATCTCCAAGGCCAGTGCGGCCTTTGGCAGGCTGTACAAGAATGTATTGGACAGAAATGGAATAAGCTTGCAAACAACGCGGAAAGTGTATAAAGCAGTTGTATTATCCACGCTTGTGAAACATGGACTGCTTATCAGCGACATGCTAGGAAATTAAACCACTTCCACACAGTCTGCCTTAGGAAGCTAATGAAGATTAAATAGCAGGACACTGAAATTCTAGAAAGAGCGTCCATGCCCAGTATCCACACTCTATTAATGAAAAATCAGATTCGCTGGGCTGGTCACATAACACGTATGCCAGATCACAGGCTCCCTAAACAGATTTTTTTACGGCGAGCTTTAAAGACACTGAAAATCTCACTGAAAGCTTTTGGAATTCATCTTGATACCTGGGAGACTGCCGCTAAAGACCGTAATTCGTGGCGTACATCATTACATAAGGGTGCAGGCACTTGTGAAGCAACCAGGACTGCAAGAGCTGTGAAGAAAAGGCTGGACAGAAAAACCACTGCAGGAGATCCTCCTCCTGGAACGTCAAGCATTCTTTTCCCACATTGTCAAAGAACATTTCGAGCCAAAATAGGCCTTATCAGTCATCTTAGATGTGTGGGTAGGTGGGGGAGGCGTGGGGGAGTTGGGAGATGTGTGGGTGAGTGGGGAATATGTGTGTGGATGAGGGATTTGTCTGGGTTGGGATGTGTGTGGGTCGGTGGGGGTGTGTGTGGGGGTGATGGATATGTGTATGAGTGGATGTGTGGGTAGGGGTATGTGGATGGGTGTGTGGGGATGTGTGTAGGGGGTGTGTGAGGATGTGTGTATGGGTTTGGGAATGGGTGTGGCTAATGTATATGTGGATGTGGGAGGTGTGTATGGGGTGGGAGATGTGTGTGTGGATGTGGGAGATGTGTGTGTGTGTGTGGGGAGTATGGGAGAAGTGTGTGTGAGTGGAGGATGTGTGGGATGTGTATATGGGGATATGTATGTCTGGGTGGGTGGGGAGATGTGTGCGGGTCGGGGATGTGTGTGTGGTGGGGATGTGTGAGTGGGTGGGTGGGAAGGTGTATGGATGGGTGGATGGATGTGTGTATGGATGGGGCGTGTGTGGGTGGGGAATATGTAGGTGGGTGAGGGATGTGTGGGAAGGGGATGTGTGTTTGAGTTGGTGTGTTTTTGTAGGTGTTGGTGATTAGTTGTGTGTGTGGGTGTTGACGTGTGAGGAATATGTGGGTGTTGGTAGGTGGGGGATGTGTGTGGGTGAGTGTGTCGGGGCGTGTGTAGGTGGAGTGGGGAATGCATGTATGCGTGGGAGATGTGTGTCGGTGGGGGATATGTGTGTCGGTGGGGGATATGTGTCTGGGGGTGGGTATGTATGGGTGGTTGGTGGGGTGTGTGGATGGATTTGAAATGTGTGGGTGGGTGGGAAAATGTATGGGTATTGGTGGGTGATGTGTGAGTGGGTGAGGGATGCGTGTGTGTGTGTTGGTGCGGGATGTGTGTGTGGGAGAGGTATGTGTGTTTGGTTGGGGGTATGTGGGTTGGTGGGTGGAGCATGTGTGTGTGGGCGAGTTTGTGTGAGTTGTGAGTTGTGTGTGGGTGGGGATGTTTGTGTGGGTGGGTGTGAGATTTTTGGGTTGGTGAGGGGATGTATGAGGTGGGTGCGGGATGTGTGTGTGAGTTAGTGCGCGATGTCTGTGTTGGAGGGGGGACGTGCCACATAACATGATAATATGCATTGTTTATGCTCACAGCATTCAATTGACAATGTGTTTTTTTCCTACGTAAATGCATCATGCACTGTTGATGAACGAAAGATGGATGATTGGAAGGGCCGAATGTAAGACGGGCCTACGTGCCCAATTTGTAACCCTTTTAAAATAAAGTCCAATGCAAAGTACAATTCAATTCTTAGAACTCACGGCTCCATACTTTCAACCCCTCTGGATGAAATGAATGGTCATCACCATTCTTGATGGACAAACAATATATATATATATATATATATATATATATATATATATATATATATATATATATATATATATATATATATATATAATCTCATAATCTATTTCTTGCTTACAACATCAATAAGAGAAGCTGAAGGGCTCATATCAATAATATCCGTGCTGTCTCTCTTACATTGTTATTCGTTCTTTATCTCTTACGATGAACCGCAATAAGAGAAGCTGGGGTTGAGTCATCCAAAGTTTATCCATCATCCGTGCTGTCTCTGGTATACGAATGTCCATGATTTCCACTATTGGATATGCATTCACATACAGCAGAGAAAACATGGGTGTTACGCATCAGTACCAGACAGTATAATATTCTTGCTTCACTGTGCCAACTCATATCATGTGTATTACGGATGGTCCGATCATATGCAACCCCATTAACACATAACATTAGGAGGTTTGATGCTGCAATACGTGGCATACCAGTCATCCCTACTGACTCTATTTCATACGGAACAGTATGCGTGATGCCTCGTATGTTTACATCTCATAATTCCGCATATACCAGGTTGCATATCACAAGCACTATACCGATCTCCCTCCCAACTCTCTCTCTCTCTCTCTCTCTCTCTCTCTCTCTCTCTCTCTCTCTCTCTCTCTCTCTCTCTCTCTCTCTCTCTTCATATATACCATATACATTTGGTGGGGGATGTGTGTGGGTGAGTGTGTTGAGGCGTGTGTAGGTGGAGTGGGGGATGTGTGTATGCGTGGCAGATGTGTGTGTGTGGGATGTGTGTGTGTGTGTGTGTGGGTGGGTATGTATGTGTGGTTGGTGGGGTGTGTGGATGGATGTGAAATGGGTGGATGGATGGGAAAATGTGTGTTTGGGGATGTGTGTGTGGATGGGAAGATGTGTGGGTATGGGTGGGTGATGTGTGAGTGGGTGATGAATGTGTGTGTGTTGGTGCGGGATGTGTGTGTGGGAGGGGTATGTGTGTGTGGTTGGGGGTGTGTGGGTGGGTAGGAGGAGCATGTGTGTGTGGGCGAGTTTGTGTGGGTTGGGGTATGTGTAAGTTGGGAGTTGTGTGTGGGTGGGGATGTTTGTGTGGGTGGGTGTGAGATGTTTGGGTTGGTTAGGGGGTGTATGAGTGGGTGGGGGATGTGTGGTGGGTGGGGGATGTGTGGTTGGTGGGGTGTGGGTATATGTGGCTTATGTGTGAGTGGGTGAGGGATGTGTGTGTGTGGGTTAGTGCGGGATGTCTGTGTTGGAGATGGGATGTACCACATAACATGATAATATGCATTGTTTATGCTTACAACATTCATTTGACAATGTTTTTTTTTCCTACGTAAATGCATCATGCACTGTTGATGGACGAAAGATGAGTGATTGGAAGGTCCGAATGTAAGACGGGCCTACGTGCCCAATTTGTAACCCTTTTAAAATAAAGTTCAATTTAAAGTTCAGTTCAACTCTTAGAACTCACGGCTCCATACTTTCAACCCCACTGGATGAAATGAATGGTCATCACCATTCTTGATGGACAAACAATATACGCATGGATATGCATTCACATACAGCAGAGAAAACATGGATGTAACGCATCAGTACCAGACAGTATAATAATCTTGCTTCACTGTGCAAACTCATATTATGTGTATTACGGATGGTCCGATCATACGCAACCCCATTAACACATAACATTAGGAGGTTTGATGCTACAATAAGTTGCATACCAGTCATCCCTACTGACTCTATTTCATATGTAACAGTATGCGTGATGCCTCGTATGTTTACATCTCATAATTCCGCATATAACAGGTTGCATATCACAAGCAATACACCGACCCCCCTCCCAACTCTCTCTCTCTCTCTCTCTCTCTCTCTCTCTCTCTCTCTCTCTCTCTCTCTCTCTCTCTCTCTCTCTCTCTCTCTCTCTTCTCACATATACCATATACATTTGTATGGATATGGTTGTGTGAATCTTTGTTAATGTGTGTATATGAATGTTTGTTCGCTCAAACATATCAGTCCACTCAGACTTGAGTATTCCCTTGGTATACACATAAAGGAGCACATAAAATGAGTTTCGTTATTAATCACAATCATACTTAGATGCACAAATCATTGCTCTATAACATTTGTTTCCAAGTTGCTTCCAGTTTCCCGCTTTACCTTCCTCCCCTTCTTTCATATACCACTTCCATTCATTTACCTGGGACCTTCACTGAATCGTTACCATCCCCTACCCGGTCCCCATGACACCAGACTCCCACCACAGTCTATATACGAGTATCCATTTCAAGATGCATGTTAGTATCACAGCCTGGGTTTCTGAGATAAGTTGCACAATTTTTTTTTTTTCAATGTTTTCATTTTCTCTTCATTGTTCTCAATTTTTTCATCTTTTCATTCTTCTCATCCAGTTCTTATGCCCTAATATAGTCGCTGTAGTGTCTTCTCCGTGATTATATGTTGTGTTTTGTATATGTATTTGTATGCTGATTAAGGCTAGTCGCCGCACCATCATGTGCCATTTCTGCCTTTTATGAGGTAGCAACATTGCCTGCCTGCCTGCCTGCCTGCCTGCCTGTCTGCTGTCTGTCTGTCTGTCTGTCTGTCTGTCTGTCTGTCGCTACATCAAGCCACAAATATTTGGAGAAGAATTATTAAATGGAAAATGTATAAGAAAAGTTTTTGTAAACTGTCCTGCAGATGTGGACATCAAATGAATTAATTCTTCTGCGTTCTTCCTGAACGTTGTTTTAAACGTAATTGTGTTGTGCCTGTTTATATCTGGGCTGCGATATTTGCACCTTTCGGCCGAGATATCCGACCTCTTCAGGCATTTGTTGTCCGGGTTACCTTCCCGGGGCATCAAATGAACTAATTCATTGGCCTGGGAAGATGGAATTATGACTGGTCATAAACCAAGGTGCCACTGAAACATTCTATGTGCGTGACTCAAGCTCCCAGACTTCCACTGAATGCACAATGGCTCTTGTGTGTAATAAAAGCACTTATTAGAAGACGAAATAAGATGTAATAAAGGTTGATAAAATAAGGTGTAATAAATGTTGATGAAATAAGGTGTAATAATATATTATGAAACTATATTTGATGAAATAAGGCGTAATAATATCTCCTTAAAATATGTTTCTATGTTGTCTTCCCGTCTGCTTTTCTAGGCTTCAAGTAGCTGGGTTCACATTCATTCGCTGTTGAACAATGTCAAAGGATCGTACACTAGGGTAACTAGCACACAGTTATATTCACAGTCAGGTCAGAGAATTGTACACTGAGGTATCTAGTACACTCTGAGAGAAATATACAATGAGGTAACTAATACACTACACATACTGTAAAGGAATGTTACATTGAGGTAACTAGTAAACTGTGAAATAATTAAACACTGATATAATTAATATACTTTGAGAGCGTTGTACACAGAGATAACAAAAACACTATTGCACACACACACACAGAGTGAGTGAGTGAGTGAGTGAGTGAGTGAGTGAGTGAGTGAGTGAGTGAGTGAGTGAGTGAGTGAGTGAGTGAGTGAGAGTGAGTGGGTGAGTGAGTGAGTGAGTGAGTGAGTGAGTGAGTGAGTGAGTGAGTGAGTGAGTGAGTGACAGATAGGGGGAGGGGGAAAGAGAGGTGAACTCTACACTCAGGTAACCAATACACTGTCTGACACACAGAGAGAAGTGTACACTGAGGTAACTATTATACTAGTGCACACCAACAGAAAGAATTTTTCCTTGAAGTAGCCAATACAAAGTTGGACATAGAAAGAAAAAAAACTGTACACTGAGGTAATAAATGCAAAGTTGCACACACAGCGAGAGATTGTTATTGCTCTGCCAACTACTAATGCCCAGATGTTTTCCGGTACACGTGTCACGAGTTAATACCACACTAGCCGCGCAAACGAGACAGAGAGTGGGTAGGGAGAGAGAGAGAGAGAGCTGGCTCTGTGGCGAAGTGGTCAAGACATTTGACTCGGGCTCCGAAGGTTGTGGGTTAGATTCCAAGCCGCGTCCTTCGGTTCACGAGTGAATTTTTTCGGAGATTCCTGAGGGTTGTCGCTAGAGCTACGGTGTTCGTTCTTTGTGCGACGCTTTCCACGCTGAGACCGAGCCATATGGGATAAAACCCGGTGCAATGAAGTCGACCCTGTCGACTTTTAAGCGACTTTTTTTTTAGGCGCTCAAGCGTAGTGCCTACCACTCTCGCCTGCCAGCCTGGTGGCCATATATTCGAATCCCCATCGAGGCATGGTTATAATTGATTTGGGCTTTCTTGTCCACCGAGCCTTAAATGGATATCAAGCACTGCTCTGGGGGTTACAATTGAATGTCTTAGAACCACATACAGATTGCATGGTTTCACTATTATACTTATGTTTATATTTTCATGTAGTGTTTTTCGTGTAGTTGCATCGGTTTGTGTTTGTTTATTCTGTGCTGACGAAGGCTTTAGCCGCAACGTCCATTTCGTTACTTGTAATCGAATTCTAGTAAAGCTCACAATCTACTTCTCGTTTTCTGGTGATTCATTCATTGCTTATACTATTATTTTTAGCTAACCGTTCGGTTAATGGCCACGACGGTCATCGTGGTGAGCGTGGCAAGGGATAGGGCAGACATCATCAACGCCATAAGAGACGCTGGACGAACAGTTGACTTGTCCAGAGTGAGGGTGATGTGAGGGAAGAGGTGACACGCCAGAAGTGAACACATTGTCAAGAACATAATCCTTGTGATTAACCAACATAGAACTGGTGCGATCAGATCGGTCAGGCGGAGATGTTATGGAGAAGATCGGAACACCCATGGACCTATCTGGAGTGCGATGATGACGATCCTCACCAATAACTGACCACAAGTGGCTGTTATGTTTACATGCGGTGTTATATTTTTATATGCAAAATATCACATTATGTCTTTATGGGGCGTTCTGTATTATAATTACGACTTCATGTTGGTATGTTTCACCACCTGAAGATATAAACATGTCATTTCCACTTTGTTTATAATATTAATCTTTTCATCTTGTTTCAGCTCCACCAATTTAATTTCATACTATCTGTCTGTTGAATACGATTGTCTACTTGTCCTGATCGATGCAATGTTCTTATATTTCGGTGAGATGATTGATACAATGAATGTTTTGCATATCTTTTACAGAACATCGCTGTCAACATCAGTATCTTTCAGCTGTATGTTGATTTCTTGGCAATATTACTCTCAGTAGTTTGCCATTGCTTTCTGAGCGGCCGGCTCAGTTATCCCGCAAGTGACCAGCGGGGGTCGAACCGCTCCCAGTTCTCGCCCTGCTACGAGACTCTGCGTGATAAACGGGATTACGGAGAAAGTGTTGTAACCCTTCGGCCAGAGAGACCGGCTGATTGATACAATGTTCATATATTTCAGTGAGCTCATTGATACAATGTTATTATATTTCAGTGAGCTGTGCTTTAATGGGTTTTTTTTTTTAAAAACAGATCTGGTATTAAATGACTGAGCTACTGACAGCTGCTGGTATTACAAGACTGAGCACCTCTGAAGTCGGAGTGGGTTCGCCTGATGTCGAGGGACACTGGCAATATGGAAAGCTAGCCCACTTGCAAACACCAGTCCTGCATGGGTAGTCCACGCTTGAGTTCACAACGAGCGAACAAAACAAAAAAAAAGAGAAAGAAGAACGTGGCTGAATAACTGGCAGCTCCTGGTTTTAATAGACTCTTCAAACTCATAAGGAAATACATGAATGGCGTATATCAACAGAGACAAATAGAGAAAGTAACCTTATGTGGGAAAATACACGACAGGGGAAGCAAAAGAAGGCAAAGACAGATGTAACTTTAAAAATTAACGTAGTAGGGCAAGAAATTATATGTAAAACTAACGTCTTTAAAATAGCCAGATGACAAACGTGATTAGAGAGTCATTATCGCTGATACCTGTTTCAGACCAGACACCTAGAGAACAAGAAAAGACTAGGAAAGGTTGCAGCAGGATATAACAATAAGAAATAAAACAGGAAATAACAACAGTTAAGTACGTTTAACTCCTGCGAAAAAGTGAGAGATACTAAACACAGACACAGTATACGTACCTTACAACGACCTCCACTACGGCAAACGTAAATCACATGGGGGAAACAATCAATAATAATATCTAAAACAATATAATAAAAAAATATAACAATAAGTTATACTACGACACAATGAATCGACGTATTGATTATAATAATCTTCTTATAATCAACACAAACAGCTCTAAAGAAATACATGAAATCATAGAAACATGTATAAATAATAATAATATTAACTATAACAGTTAACTGAAGTTCATTAACAATTCATTGGACGAAAAAGAGAACAAACAGATCTACCCATTTACTCAATATTGAAGACGATTCGTTATTTTTTTTTTTTTTTTTAATTGTCACCAAGCAGTTTTCTGATGTGGGTCTGTTATGTGTTAGGACCATCACGTGTTGTAGGACTGTGGAGGAATCAGGAGGAATATTTGTCCAATCTTTTCCTCACTTGGCAGGCGACGGGCCCACTCGACGAACCCTCGCCCAACCGTGTTCATCATATCATTAGAGTAGTTTCATATCAACTTCTCTAACGCGCCTGCTATTGGTTATTAAAACAAATGCAAATGAAGACAGTGAAATATTTGCGGATGTACGCGGGCGAGTCAATAAGTAAGTCACACAGTTCTGTGGGATGGCAAGTAAATGTAGTTGGTGTTTTCTGCAAATGTAATTAGGTGACAGCAACATCGAAACTTATATTCCCATTCGCCAGGTGGCGCTAGGTATCTCATACGCATGCGCAGCGCCTAAACAACATGGCGACTGTACTTACGGAGTGTACAACCAAAGAGCAACGTGCTGTCGTGCGTTTTTTTTTTTTTTTTTGGTGGGCAAAAGGACTGTCTGCAAAAGACATTCATAAAGAAATGCTTCCTGTTTATGCTGACTACCAGCCCGAATCAAAGCGTGCTTCAATGCAAAGGAAACATCCTTCTTCGCCTTGTGTCCAAAAGTTCAAGGTTACGCCATCAGCAGGGAAGGTTATGCTGACAGTGTTCTGGGATTGTCAAGGAGTGCTTTCAACCAATTTCAAGAAGAAAGGTGACAATGTGAATTCTGAATCGTACTGTGAAGTTCTATCGATGTTTCGTGATGCAATTCGAAGAAAACGTCCAGGACTGATGACTAGAGGAGTGTTGCTTCTTCATGACAATGCCAGACCACATACAGCTCGATTAACTCAGGAGAAAATTAACCGCCTAAGGTGGGAAGTTCTAGAACTTACAGCCCCGACTTAGCCCCAAGCGATTTCCACCTTTTTGGTCCACTGGAAACTCACTTTGGCGGGAGACATTTCGCGAATGACGCCGAAGTTGAATGTGAAGTGAAAACGTGGTTTAGAAAACAGAGCACGCAGTTTTATGCAGCCGGTTTGGGAGGACTGATAAAACGATGGGATAAGCGCATCAATGTTGGTGGAAATTATGTTGAGAACTGTGTATAAAAATAAACTGGTTTCAAGTTATTATCATATCTAGTTATTTTTCTAGTCATTTGTGACTTACTTATTGACTTCCCCTCGTAGAAATACGTGAATATCTCATCTCATCATGTTTCTCTTGTACCTTGAAGTGTCGAGGTGAAGTATAAACATCGCGAGAGTGCCCGATTATGGGCTTCATATATCGTTATTCCCATGGACTCTGCTATTCCCTCCGTCCAACGTTTACGTAGTCGGCCGCTTCCCCTGTTTCCATCTGGTCTGTACATCATTGCTTGTTGTGGTATGCTGTTGACTGGTAACCTACTTGCATGGCCAAACCATTTGACTTTCTGCTTTCTAATAAAATCTAGTGCTGCTTTAACCCCCACTTTAGTCCTGATTTCTTCATTTGTGATCTTATCTCGTCTTGATACGTTGAGTATTCTTCTCAGGAACCTCATTTCTTTTGTTGTGATTGTTCTTTTCCTTTTTCTGTCATTGTCTATTGTGAATATCTAGAACAAATAAATATGGAGGAAGGTGTTCACATGGTGGGTAGGGAGGGTGGAGGAATAAGCGAGAAGAGGAATACCACAATATCTGATGATAATTTACACGTGACAGCTACAGGAAAAGAACATCTGACTTTGATAGAAAGACATTTCGGAAAACTTATGGGAGAAAAAAACCCGACACCTCACAGTGAGTCAACGGCAATTGGTACGATACAAGCCTTACTCTAGTGCGAGGAAATGCAGCATAAAGACTAAATATACAATACAATATCTGATGATAATTTACACGTAACAGCTACAGGAAAAGAACATCTGACTTTGATAGAAAGACATTTCGGAAAACTTATGGGAGAAAAAACCCGACACCTCACAGTGAATCAACGGCAATTGGTACGATACAAGCCTTACTCTAGTGCGAGGAAATGCAGCATAAAGACTAAATATACAATACAATATCTGATGATAATTTACACGTAACAGCTACAGGAAAATAACATCTGACTTTGATAGAAAGACATTTCGGAAAACTTATCGGAGAAAAAAAACCGACACCTCACAGTGAGTCAACGGCAATTGGTACGATACAAGCCTTACTCTAGTGCGAGGAAATGCAGCATAAAGACTAAATATCGTGGCAGGGAAGACCAAGCCCTAATCTTTGGTCGACAACTAGTCTAGGATGGAAGCTCCGGCAGGACTGTTAGTGCATTGCTTTGCTGATCCGGCAGCTTCTGCAGTTTGTCTTGTTCCAGACGTATTGGTGTTACCTTTCCTCTGGAGTAAACTACTAATACCGAGAAAGGGACCACGTTGCATGGGCAACACGTGGTCTCTAAATTCAGCTCAAGTTTTGTGCTATAGAGAGGTTTCGCTACATGTTACAAACTATCGTCTGTCAAGACAGCAAGGTGCCTGTCAGTCTGTCTGTGGCGAACAATTATACACAGCATAATCCGTTGAATTATGATAAATGATTAAAAGATGATATGATGTTTGAAATATTAAACTGTTAATTTATGAAAACATTTCAAACGTAGTTATTTTTACCCTTTTGGCAGCTCACTGTAATACTGCAAATCTGTGACATGGGCAAAGGGAGACAATACGTTTTTGTTTGTTTATTTCACAAAGCCGCAGGGCATACTGTTCCTGACCACGTATTGTGATTGTTCTTTCACTTGAAACAAAATATCTTTACACTGCTGAAGTCGAATTTGGTTGCCCTGATGGCGAGGGACACTGATAATATGGAAAGCTAATCCACACACAAAACATCAGCCCAGTGCACTAGACGTAGTAACACGTGTATGGACTACGCTTGAGTTCAAAACGAGCGAGTGCAAACAACAAATATCTTTTGCTCTCATCTCATCTTGTTCCTCTTGTACCTTGCGGTGTCGAGATGAAGTATAAACAGTGGGAGAGTGTCCGTCTATGGGCTTCATATACCGAGGTTCCCATGTTCTCTGTAATTCCCTATATCCATTGTTTACGTGGCCGGCTTCTTCCTCTGCTTCCGTCTGGTCTGTATATCATTGCTTGTTGGTGTATACTGTTAGTTGGTAATCTAGTTATATGGCCAAACCTGCTGCTTTCTGATAAAATATCTTTAGATGAAAGGAAAATTGGTGCTAGATCACGAAATTTAAAGAAATACCATTTATTGTCCAGCCTTTCTCTTGAATGGCGTCAAATGTTGTCAATGTTTCCCCGTGTTTTCAAGTCTCACAGTGTTTCTAAAATTGAAGCAAACCTTGAATCGTGCACAGATTCTGTGAAATCTGGATAATGTGACTCATGTAGTCTCAGACTGGCCACGATAGACAGGGGATCATCTCACATCGATCATGTCTACGGTCACCGACAAGTCTGGCCTACTACATTCTTTACAAATGCATAGAAATCTATACCAGTCAAGGAAATTATGGAGACCATCGAAACAGAATCAAAATCGTTTAGTAAAAGATACATTTTTTTTTTCTCGCATATCCTTTACAGGACATCGCTGTCAACATCAGCATCTTTCAACTGTATGTTGATTTCTTGGCAAGATTACGCTCAGTAGTTTGCCATTGATTTCTGAGCGACCGGCTCACATACCCCTAAGTTACCGACGCGGAGAGAACCGCTACGGATTCTCGCGTATGTCACGTTACACAACGAGAGTATGCGAGATTACAGAGAAAGTCGTGTAACACCTAGACCAGGGAGACGGGCAAGATACATTAGAGCTTGTAAAGCAGAGAAGCCAGGGACAATCCTAAAGGAAATCAAATGATATCAAATGTTTCACTGTAGCAAGTTGTTACTGGCATGGACAGAGCGAGGGGCGTTTGTACAAATGTGCACTTCTTTTGCAAGACGTGGCGATCAACCCCAGAGCGATTCTCTAGTACGTTCAGTAGTTTGCCATTGCTTTCTGAGAGAGAAAAAACATTTCAATCCAACTGACCGTTTGTTGAATGCACCCACCATCCCACCTTCACTCCACTTGAAGTGTAATCACTAGCGCCCCGAGAGTTAAACAGTTAGTTGCATATCTTTTACAGCAAGTTTTGGTTGTTTGTGATTCCTGGGCAAGTTTACGTTCACTCGTTTTCCATTGCTTTCTGAACGACCAGAACTCATACCATTGCATAGAAACCAATGCAAGACGGTCTACTACCAAATCGCACGCAGCTGTGTTTCGAACGCGGCATGCTGAACTACAGGACTACTCCTACCCCACTGCCACAGAGCCGAGGGTTCAAACACAAAATATGCTGCAACACGCATTGTATTCATTACAGATTCAAAGAGTATGCTTAGGAAGGTGGAGAATAATTTGCCTGGAATGGCCATCGTCGCTTCAGAGGTCACAGATTGTGACAATTGTATGAATATTTTGCCCTGGCCTTGCAGGGGTACGGGGGAGTGAACAGGCTGATAGGCTGGCAGGGAATGCACCTCTTGGTTGTAGATTGTCTATGGACAAAAGGGGGGAGGGTGGTCGTGCGCTTGTGGGATCATGTGGAGAAGGCGGGGGAACAGATTGAGAACCTGTATGTGGAAAGAATGAGATTGCGGGGGATCGGCAGGGGTTCTGGAAGAATCTCAAAACTAAGAGACCAGGAGGATTTTAAATCAGATAGCGGTGGGAACGATTAGTAGATTCGCTGGCTGTTGAACGAGGTGGCGGAGCACGTTTGGGAATGTCCTGAGTGCAGTGATGTCGATTCTTAACTCAACTCAACTCATGAAGTGCTGCTCTCAGGTATGCTAGTTCTGCACTGTTTCTGCTCTTCAGAACTGAAACACCTCAATTTGCATATCTGTAAAGAGTGCTCTTTATTTTTCTCAGTCAACATGTCGGCCTCGGTCCTCTAAAGTTCAAGTTGCTAACGACTGTCTTTTATGTGCCATTTGTTATACTCAGAAGAATCCCTCCACCTCCAGTTTGTTGAATTTTTTCGCTGATCCATCAGTATATGCACGAGTCCAGGTGCTGCGTAGGTAATTTTCTTCCGTGCAGTTTGTTATTCTTCTAATTCACTCT
This sequence comes from Cepaea hortensis, assembly GCA_963921405.1. Taxonomy (NCBI): domain Eukaryota; kingdom Metazoa; phylum Mollusca; class Gastropoda; order Stylommatophora; family Helicidae; genus Cepaea; species Cepaea hortensis. The sequence goes on along the minus strand of OY992885.1, from coordinate 55,554,622 downwards.
TAGTGTTTGTTTTCTATCATCTCAGACAGACGTCTCTAATCTGGCAATCTGTTCCCATTGTTAATTGATTTGGTTTTGGGGGTGCTGAACCCTGTGTATCTTGCACAGACTGTTGATATTTGATCTTTTCGAGTTTATTAATAGGTGTTTTCATGCCTCTAGTTATGATCCACATTCCTTGATTTTGAACTATTTTGCTAAGGTGAGACTTAGTAATGTTCCTCAAGCTGCGATACCGTATCCTTCTTCTTCTTCTTCTTCTGCGTTCATCCGGAGTTTTTTTTTTTTTTTCGGACGTGATTGCGTTGTGCCTGTTTACAGCAGAGCTGCGTTCTTGCGCCGTTAGGCCGACACATCCGACTTCTGCGGGCATTTGTTGACCGGGTTAACCTTCCCGGATACCGTATTCAAGAATTGGCCTCACTCGTCCAATATATGCTGCCCAAGTTGTACCAGCAAGGTTTTTCATGATCGCCATTCCTTGCCTTGCTCAACATGTATTTACCACGTCAAGTAACGATCAGAGTAACACTGGTACTTTTGGGCTTTCTCACTAATGCATTATTTTTCCATTCAAGCTTAGTTTGCTGTAATTTGTTTGAGAGAGAGAATACCGTGCATGTTACTTTCACAACATTGCAAAGATAAACACAAAACAATACAAAATGTTAACAAAAACTCCCTACAAAAACAGAAATTCACATTATATCAAATGCACAAACTACAAAATTTCAAACGACGTGTTAAAATAATGTCCCACATTTATTTTCTGTCATCACCACACCCTACGCTGCAGACACTTCACCAGTTTGTCAATTGTTTTTTGCTTTGGTTTTGTCATTATAGAGGAAGAGAAAACATTGTTTTCCCTCACCTTGATTAAAACTGCTTCTATATTTAATTTTGACTGTCACATCTCCACAGCCTATCAGAAACTGACACGCCCTCAGCTGCCTAGAGAACTCACTGCCCTGCTCCTTCGTAGTCATAGTCATAATCCCCATATCCCTCTTCGCCATAATCTCCGAAATCCATGGGGGGAGGTGATGGTGGGCCTGGTGGGGGCGGGCAGCATTTCCTTTCGCGTGGTGGGCAACAAGGCTCAGGACAGGCGGGACAGCATGGTGGTGGACAACATGCTGGTGGAGGACAGCTTGGGGGACAGCAGCCTCCATCATCCTCTTCCTCCTCCTCCTCATCGCACGAAGGAGGAGGAGGAGGCGGTGCTGAGCATCCGCCACTTCTACAGGGGGTTTCAACAATTTTGGGTCTGAAAGTGGGACTTTCAAAGTCAGTTTCAACCATGAAGCCTCTCTTCTTGCGTTTCATTATCTCACAAGGTGACACTACCTCCTCCTCATCGTCGCAGCCACATCCTCCACCGCAGGCGGCCATGTTACTTGTCACGCTGTGAGTGTTTGATCGGAGAACTCAACTTCTGACTTCTTTAAGCGTTGTTTGGTGTCCTGTTGTTGCAAAAGCAATGAATATATTTACCATTTCAACTGAGAACATTATAGTGTATATATTTTAAATTAATTGCGAGGGCTCTTTGTTTTTATGTCATCTTTCACTAACAATTCAAAACTAACGCTTCGCATCTATAGAGAGGTCAGCGTGGCCGCGGCTTAATGTGCTAGCGCTTAAACTTCCGGTATGCTGACCCCGGGGGGGGGGGGGGGGGGGTTTATTTCACACACCGGTCAGTTGGACTCCTCGTTCAGAAAGCGATGGCAAAGCATCATGTTCCTCTTGTACCTTGCGGTGTCGAGGTGAAGTATAAACATCGTGAGAGTGCCCGAATATAGGATTCATATATCGATATTCCCATGGATTCTGCTATTCTCTCCGTCCAACGTTTACGTAGTCGGCCTCTTCCTCTGTTTCCTTCTGGTCTGTACATCATTGCTTGTTGTGGTATGTTCTTGACTGGTAACCTACTTGCATGGCCAAACCATTTGACTTGCTGCTTTCTAATAAAATCTAGTGCTGCTTTAACCCCCACTTTAGTCCTGATTTCTTCATTTCTGATCTTATCTCTTCTTGATACGTTGAGTATTCTTCCCAGGAGCCTCATTTCTGTTGTTAGCCCCATATTTTTTATGGAACAGATGCCTAGAATATCGTGATTCGTCAATTCATAAAAGTAAGACAAACGGCTAAATGGTTGGCTCTACTGGAGTAGCCTCGCCCAGAAAGGGTATCGTGTGCACCAGATGACTCCACACCGTCAGCATGTGACTGGGTGCAAAAGATTAACATCATTTAAAACACAAAACTGTTCGAACCATGAGAGAAGAATGCATATTTAAGAATATCAAGCAAGAATATTAATATCTTAGGAATGTGTGAGACCAGATGGAAAGGGTCGGGCATGATATACATTCTAGCTCTGCGAAAAAAAAAAAAGATGTAGCACTTATGGATCTGGTCAGATCTAAATCTATTAAAGGAAATTGGGCAGTGTCAAAATATTGCCGGTAAAGTTGGAAACTTACGGGGTATGTGAGCCGGTCGCTCATAAAGCAATGGCAAACTACTGAGCGTAATCTTGCCTAGTACATCAACAGCAGCTGAAAAATGCTGATGTTGACTGCAACGTCCTGTAAGGGGTATGCAAAAAAAAAAAGTTAACTGGCAGTATTTTTTTTTAATTCATCACCATTCAAGAATATACCCCAACACCAGAAAGCAGTGATAATATAGATGAATTGTACAGTGGCGTGAATAATGCCTTCAAGAAGTGCAAACACTCATAAATAAATATCATGGGTGACAAATGCTAAAGTTGGAAATCTTCACAGTAGCTAATTATGGACTAAGGGTGCATTATGAAAGCGGTAGACTTGTACATTGGGTATAATAACATGATAAGATTATTGGAAACACCTGACAAACGACGTCCAAGAAGATTGACATGGAAGAGTTCTGACATTAATAACAGGCACCAGATTGCTTACATACCCATCAACAGAAGATGAAATGCTTTAAACATCGCAAAATCTACACCAAGTGCAGACTGATACAGTTATCATAGACTAATTATAGGCAACATACATGTAAAGTAAAATAAGGTCAAATATACACAAAGAAACAAAATGTGATCACTTTGCACTGAAGAATGAAGAGATAAAAACAACCTAGAAATATATTTAGCCCCATATTTTCATGGAACAATGAGCACTCGATTGGTATTTGATCGATATCACACCAGCCATCTTTACTTCCCTATATCATTTCCTGGTACCAATTTTAGGCTGGATCAACATTGGAACCCAGGTCAAGATTTCAAAAATGGGAATTCGAACACATCACCAACGGGCCGGCAGGAAAGCGTGCTGGCCACTGGGTTACCGTGCCCCGCTGCCGGGATGATAGTCAAATAAGGCCTATATTTTCAGTTCATCTCTTGATGTGACTCTCCCACTGAACCTACAAAGCAACGAGGACCAATATTGGCGATATTGGTCGACTTTCATGTCTTGATGTCACAAGAACTGAAGACAAACTCTTTTAAGTGCCCTGGCTACACATGTTACATTAACCCAACCGGGCAGGGAAGACAGACATGGGCAGGATCTGGTGGTCAAGGACGGTTTACAGCATTCAATACTTCATATGAGTGGGTGGGGTCAAGAAAGTAAAGAGGTGTAGGGAATGCAGATAAAAATCGGCCGATACAGCTGGAACCTGATAAATATATATGTAAATGGGGAATCTTGCATAATCAGAGAGTTGGGACTGGTTGAAAGGTTCAGTGGATACCCTTGGTACCAGGTATCTGATATATGGGGACTCCAATGCCCGCGGCAAGGAGTGGAACAGGTCGGGAGAGAACAGGCAGGGTACTGCTCTTTCTGAGGCCTTGCTTGAGGCGGATATCTGTTCAAATGGCGGGACACCAATTAGGCTAGCAATAAGACTGGGGGAGGGGGGAACCCTGACACGTCCATCACCTGGCACTTGTATCCCAAGAGGCGGCATCAGACATAAAATGGAGTGTCCTTGGGGACCATGGAAGCGACCGCCTCCCCTGTTCTGTGTTGATACCTAAGCCCAGCACATTCAGGGCTAAAAGAGCCCTCAGGGCATTCAGTTATGATTGCGACCACTCTTCGCTCTTGGGGCACCTTAGATCACAGAGAAGATCTAAATCAACAAGAAGAATCTTCACCCAACCACCATGGTGGACACCAGAGGTCGAGAATTCATGGAGGGAAAAGAGGGCGGCTTATAAGGAATTGGCAGAGAGTGAGGAGAGCAACCAATTCAATTGACATAGAATTGGAGGAGGCTGAAAGGTGTAAAAAGTAAAGGTACAGGATTTTAAACTTCTGGCAGCACAGCAAACAGGATGAAGTGGGAACAGTTTATCAAAGAAGTCGGTGGGGATGTGACATTGGGTAAATTATGGAGACTGCACCGGCAGATGAAGAGACAGGCGATGCCTGGTACACATGATACTGTTTATGATGATAATAACCGACCTATGACAACTGATCGATGGTGATCGAGTGAAATGGCGAATCATGACCGCCCACGCTTTCCGGCATGGCACATGATTGATTGATTGATTGACAACTGACCAGGACAAATGGGAGACTTTTCTTGCACCATTTTTAATACAGACGGATCAGCAAGATAGAGCTATTAGAGATATGGTCAGAGAAGCCTTGTCACGGGTCACTAGGAAGCAGGACTGTGAGATTAAGGTGGAGGATATTAGACGGGTACTGAGGTGGGCTAAAGACACAGCGCCAGGCCCGGATGGGGTGAGGTACACCCATACGAGCAACTTGAATTATGGGGACTTGGAGGAGATGGCTCTTTGTTTCAGTCTAAGTATCAGTACGGCGAAGATACCACGCGATTGGCTGCATAGCTACCTAGTCCCACTCCCAAAGTCAGGTAAGGAACACTCCAGACTTAATGGATACCGAACCATAACCCTGCAAAACACGTATGGCAAAGTCCTCGAAAAGATAGTAGTACGCAGGTTCCAGCGACATTTGGAAAGTCGTAATCTGCTTCCCCAAGGACTCGGGAGTTACCGGCCTGGGAAAGACACGTGGGCCAATGCTACAACTTTTGCAGTTGATGTCTGCGAGGGCTTCCAGGATAAACAGGAGACAGTGGCGGTAGCTCTTGACCTGAAGTATTCGTATAACAGGGTCAGGTATGATCGGTTGATATACACACTATTGGACATGGAGGTCTCCCTTGACTTGTCAGATAGGTTGCGGCGGTCCTCAATGAGCGTAAGGTTGCACTGCGCATGCGTTCCTGACTTCTGCTGTACTATTACACCTGGATTGCCACAGGGGTCTGCCTTGTCCCCAGTGCTCTTTATTGTCTACACCAGCAAAATCGTTGCTATTGAGACACCAGGTGTGGGTAGAATCTTGACATTTGCAGATGATGTGCTGGTGTACAGGCAGGGCAGAGTCAGGGCCAGTTTGGCGGAAGACTTACAGGTGGCAGTAAACGGGGTAGCAGAGTGGTTCAGGGACGCAGGGGTCGTTATAAACCCAGACAAGGCTTCGGTTGTGTGGTACTCCTTGGATAACCGGATCGTCAAGGCAGATGTCCCAGGTATTATGCTGAATGGATTTTCTCTTAGTCGAGAGAGTAAATTGAAGTACTTGGGTATCACCTTTGACGGGTGTTTGTCTTTTAAAGTTCATGAGGAGGTTTGGGTGGTGAAGACTGGTAGGGAACTTAATGCACTGACGGCGATGACAGCAACCGACATAGATCAGAGGGTGCTTTACGGGCTCTGTCAGCGGTTAATAATTTACGTCACTGAGTATGGTTTGGGGCTGCTGACAGTATCAAAGAGTCAGCTTCAAAGGTTGGAGCGCATACAGAATGCTGCCATGCGGTTAATCCTGGGGTGCACAAAAGATACACCAATTATATGCATGAGGCATATCCTGGCGCTACCAACAATGACGGATAGGCATAGGGTCCTTCAGGCCAAATGGTACCTGAGAGTTGCTGCAGATAGGGATCACCCCCTGTATGAAGCCATGGATATATATGGTCAAGGGTCATAGACTAAGAGAAGGCAGGTCCTGGATGGCACAGGCAGAAATATCTAAACGTCAAGTGTGTGATCTGGAGACCATCAATCGTGAAAAAGAGTGGGTTGAAGTTCCGGAAGACACGACGGACTGGCACAATGTAATAGTAACATTGGGTCGTGAGTGCAGATAATAGGCAGCGGGCCGCACTGAGTTTGAAGTGCAACAGCTAATCCAGAGCAACACACGTCAAGGTGACATAGTCATCTATACCGATAGGTCAGTGGTGAGAAACAGACTTAGTGGCTGGGGCTTTATTGCAAAGGCTAATGGACGAGTCTGGAAAAAGGAGAGTCTTGCATATGAGACTATGACCTCAAGCATGAAAATGAAGGTGGGAGCAGTAATTGCGGCAGTCCGTTGGTTAGAGGAGACTACTGCAGCACACATTGTATTTATTACGGATTCAAGGAGTATGCTTAGTAAGGTGGAGAAAGGAATGTTTCGTGTGGAATGGCTATCGTCGCTTCAGAGGTCACAGATTGTGAGAACTGTATAGATATTTTTCCCTGGCCATGCGGGATGCGGGGGGAATGAACAGGCTGATAGGCTGGAAGGAAATGCACCTCTTGGTGGTAGATTGCCTATGGACAAAGGGGAGGTGGTCATGCGTTTGTGGGACCAGGTGGAGAAGGCGGGGCAACAGGCTGAGAACCCGTATGTGGAAAGAATGAGATTGCGGGGGATCGATGGGGAGTTTGGAAAAATCTCAAAACTGAGAGGGAAGACCATGAGAACTTTAAATCAGATAGTGGTTGGAACTATTAATAGTATGATTCTTCGATGGCTGTTGAATGTGAGGACGGAGCACATATGGGAATGTCCTGAGTGCAGAGATGTCGGTTCATAACTCAACTCAACCTACATCTTGCACGGCTGCCTCCTGCCGTTCTCTGAAGTATGTTTTCAGCTATGTGGAACTGTAATAGTGTGGTTGATACATGCTGACCTGCCGGTCCGGAAGTCGTGCGTTCCAACCGCATCGGAACGGTTTCGAATTTGTAAAACTGACCTGGGCTCCCAGATCAAGCCTGCCTACAATGGGTGCAGAGAAATGCCCCGGGAAGTCAAGGCGGCGTGTGCTGATTGGCTCATATAAATATGGGCTCACCACCATAAAGGCGGCGCGTGCCGATTGGCTCACACAAATATGGGCCCACCACCATAAAGGCGGCGTGTGCCGGTTGGCTCATACAAATATGGGCCCACCACCATAAAGGCGGCGTGTGCCGATTGGCTTATAGAAATATGGGCCCACGACCATAAAGGCGGCGCGTGCCGATTGATTCATACAAATATGGGCCCACCACCATATGTCCAATGTGTCTTAGGGCGTGTAAAATGGTCTAACCCTCTTCTGGGTTCGGAAAAATTAACGGCAATGCAGCGGATTTCATGTTCGACACCACAATTCGTCAGAGAATTCACCACACACCAATCAACAATCAATCAATAAACCATAAATCAACCAACCACACATCAGACACAATGAGAAGAAAAACAATATATTACACATTATTAAGAGGTGTTTGCAGAGTAGAGACTAAGATGACAGAATAACCAATATGGGACTCATGGAGACAAAGCAAATTAATGTGATTCAGAATGTGAGGGAAAAGACACTGGCGGAGAACAAAATGCTTTACTAAACACGTAATAGAAAGCCATTCAGTAGTAGACAAAGGCACAAGAAATATACGGAGAAAAACACGAGATAAAATAAACAACGTAATATGTGACACATTGAAGGGACTACAGGAGAAAGTGATAGGATGACAGTATAGGATGGTTGAGGGCATGTACATAAGTGGGGTTGGAGAAGAAAAATTAGAGCACTGTGAATTGTAAGAAACTGCGATTTTCAAAATGTCTTAAGTGTCTTTTGACTGACAAGATTAACTATTCTAATTCCTTGGCACTCCTTGAGATAAAGACTATCTGCCTGTCTGGATGCTGGTTACCTATTTCCACAGGTCATGAAAGTATCAAAATTATTGATTTCGTCATTTGTATGTAGCCAGCCAGCTTGGTAGGCCAGCCGGTCTCCCTGGCCTAGAGGTTAGCGACTCTCTGTAATCCCATATACTCTCGTGAGTAACGTGACGACGGTGAGAATCGGTAGCGGTTCTAACCGCGTTGTAACTACGGGATATGTGAGCCGGTGGCTCAGAAAGCAATGGCAAACTACTGAGCGTAATCTTGCCAAGAAATCAACAATCAGCTGAAAGATGCTGGTGTTGACAGCGATGTCCTGTAAAGGATATGCAAACAATCATCATTATTTAAAAGGTGTGTGAAGGAGTTCGTGTGCATGAACTTTGTGCTAAGCAACGGTTGAACATACTTTTCCAATTAGGAAAATAGCAGGTCATTTATACAAACACTGCAAAGTGCCTATGTCAATAATCAACAATGAATGCTTGACATGTTACCTGGAATGTTTGGATGTGGTATTTCCAGGGGCAGGGAAATTCCGTTCAAGAAGTCCTACTTCCGTGTCAAACTGCTGCCAGGATTCAACTATTCTGTAGAGCTGGGGGGAACCAGGTGAGGCAGCAGCACTCCCTACAGCACTGACAGTTTACTGACCTACTGTGCAGGAATGGCTACTAGACACCTACATTCGAATGTGAAATATTTGTTTTAGAATGTAGCCAGGAATAATAATTTCATCACAAGTAACCGTATAACATGGACAGCAGATATAACCAGCAAATAACAGCAAATGAAAGCAAAACAGCATTTATGTAGAATTAAGGGCAGTCACTGACTATGCCATGGGAGCATCGGCTAGCACGCTCGCCAGTCGGCTCGGTGGTCGTGCGATACTTACATTATCCAGTGACTGCCAATTTATCTAACAATGTGGGGCTAACACCATATACTAAATACAGCTCAGGGTGTAACACAAGGTCATTTACTGCTATACTAACCCGCCATGCCAGTCTACACAATATTTGATGAGAAATTTTCAGATAATGAACATGAAATGGTTTGAAAATAAAACGAATTCAGAATGTAAAACGAAAAAAGCGTTTAAAAGCAAGAAGATGACTTCATTGCACCGGATTGTATCCTAAATGGCTCGGACTCCTTCAGCAGAGCAGCCTCCCGAGAAGTGTCACACACTGCACGAGGTCCGTAGCTTCAGCGACAACCCCCTGGCGTCTCCGATAAAATTGCACTAGTGGACGAATGATGGAGTCTGAATACGCACCCACGTCCGGTTTATATTCTGTAAATACACTACTAACAAAATCGGTGTTTCTTTGAATGCACTGGAAAACTAACTTTAAGATATTTTTAAAAAAAAAAAAAAAAAACTTGCGTATCCCTGCTGTTGATGTACCAGGCAAGTGTTACGTTCAGTAGTTTGTCAATGCTTTCTGAACGACCGGCTCCCATACTAGCACGTTATAACACAACGCGACACGGTCTGCTGCAAAAATCGGTCGCAGCTGAGTTTCGAACGCCTGGTACCCGGCTCAAGAACCGCGTTCGCAAGCCTTTAGCCGCGGAGACGGCCTTTAAGATATATCTGGCTCAAATTGTTAGTATTAAAGAAAATAAACTTGGTGCAATGTGAAATAGCCAGCATTACATGGGCCCATAATGGAAGCAAAGAACAATGGCACTGTAACATATCACGCATGACAGGCGACAAATGAAGTTTGGCGTGAGAGAGACGTCATCCCGTCGAAAACGTTAGCTGTCAAATCCAGTCATTCATACACTAGTATAAAATGATTGAGCGTCTATGTTCCATTGGGAGCAAAATGAAACTGACCAGAATAAAACGACTCAATGTTGGATGGCCAAAGATTGGCACCTCTTTTGCGCGTGGTATTATGCACAGCTAACATCTCGTCGTCATGGAAGATAAGCATTTCTAATGTCATTTTGATCCCGATGAACAAACTAATCTAGTGCATCAGAAGTAGCATTAACTCTGGGTTAAGTTGTTGCTAGCTACACAAAAGTGTGATCATATAAAACCCATGCTGAAAGGTGGCTTGGAGTTGACCCGACTACAGTTAACGTGAACTGCATGTTCAGAGCAATGGCGGCTGGCTATGTCCCAGAATTGACCGGTTTTTGTGCCTAATGCACAAATGTGTGGCTGCTGGTCTTCTGGTTGACTGCCGCTTCCTTTAATGATGAACTGTGTTTCGTGGAGGACTGTTGTTTTGGCATTCTGGAGACGGCATTATGTATTGTGAAATGTTTTTTACATCTGTCTGAGGCGCAGAATAATGACTTGTTCTGGTCTGTCCATAACGTGGTAGTCATCTTGAGCAGGTTTTGGTGGCTTTCTGACTGATTTAATCATTCTTTTCTTTTGGTGGTATGTAACGGGCACATCAGGCTGTTCTTCTTTGGCTCCTTCCTTAGCCAATTGATCAGCTCTGTCGTTTCCGGGTACTCCACAGTGGGATGGTATCCACTGTATGGTGACCTTATGCTGACTGCTAAGTTCTGAATGGTATGTTTCATGGAGGACTTCTGTGGTGACATTCTGGTGGCGGCATAATGCACAGTGTGCCTGAGTGGGCTGTTGGTTGTCAAGCCTCCTGCCTTTTCCATTTTTCACATGGGAAAGTGAGGAGCATTTTATGTGATATTCACTGGCACAGGAACGGAGCATAATGGGGACGACTCGTTGCTGTGATGTTGGAACCGCGACTGAACTGAACAGTTAACAGTCCAGTTGGTCCTTTTTTAAGCGAAACCAAATGCCTACGTATGTAATAAAATACTAGTGTTTTATATGTCGATCTCTCAAATCGTATTTAAACATTTGTGCGAAGATAAAGATTGGCTGTGTGTTGCACCCACGAGAGTTGTTAACTTCCAATCACCACATTAAGCATTATAAAGTATTAGGTTAGCTACTCAAGAACATTAAAGTATGCATATACAGAAATCGCATTCCAAGAAAATAACAAAAGCAGTAGACGGCTGGTGTAGAATAAATCAATAAAAGAATAGTGAACATGGTCGTTGTATTCCACAATATGTGAAATTATAACAAACACCTTCCTAGACGCCTTAAGCTTTAAGCAGTCTGATTTTAAGTGTGTCATTTACAAGTAAGACACGTCGACATAAAAGTATTGCTTGCAGATCTCTATCTTGACGAGAAAGATCTTAGACTTGTAAAGAACATGATGGAAACATCTTGCTATCATTTTAAAAAAAAAAGTTTATGTAGGTAAATACCAACAATAGAGGTGTGCGACAGCGATGTATGATTTCTCCAGACTTGTTTTCTCTTTATAGCTCAACTATGAGAAATGTAAATATGTGAGGAATCACTATCTGATACATAAAAATACAAGATATGCAGAAACAATATTGACTGCAGAAAATGAAACGGATCTGCAGCAGTTAGTGGATGCTGTACACAATTTAGTAACGAGGGTTAGAATAAATTGTAAGGATGCATTCAAAATCAACAACCTCGTCGTGTTTCCTGCCGAGAGGCGTGGGAGTCATGGTTCGCCATCTCAGACGATCAGAGGCTTGAATCAGATGTGTGTTCTTGTCTCCTTTATGAGTGGGGCCAAGCCACTCAGATATACATGAATCTTCCCTTTTGCTCTTTTCGAGTCAAGTTTTTTAACTGTCACAAAGATTTCTTAACTTTCGTAACATTCCCAACTGAGTGTCTGTGGTGAAATGGTTACGTCGTTTTCGTCATATGTGGATTCGATTCCAGATTGCAACATTTGGTTCACGAGTGCAATTTTCTCGGAGACTCCTGGGAGTTGGCGCTGGAGCTAAGGAGTTCGTGCTCTGTGCTCTGTGCGAGGATGTCTGCAGGTTGCCCTGCGGAAAGATATCTATCCACGTGGGATAAAAACACAGTGGAATGAAGCCGATCATCTTGCCTTGCAAACCCTTTTTTTAAACATGTCCAAGCAATCTAGATTAATTTCTCTAATCAACTTAGGGTTTTGACTTGCTTCTTGACAAACTCAGTTTCTCTGTCCACCCATGGCTTTCTTTTATGTTTGTGTGTCGGTTGAATTTTAATGTACGAGGCGTCTCTTAAGAAGGTTCTACTCCTTGGCAGTGACCTTTACTGGTCGTTGACTGTAGCCTTTATCTTCATGAACAGATCTTCTGCCTACTGTCACAAAACAGACCATAACCAACAATTATTAAGGCCTTTCTGAAGCTCAATCCACCAGTGCATCCATGTTTTCGAGTTACCCTGGTCTTAGGGGGAAAGAGTGGGAGAGGAGAGATAAACGGGTAATATACCTTGGCCAAGGGTGTCCTGTAGACAAGGGGAGAGAAAGAGCTTCATTACTTCTTTCACAGGGGACACACTACCCCGCTACCAGAATACAGGAAACCCTTCTCAGTGAGACTACATTGGTCAGCATCGTAGTGTCCGCACTAGACAGAATGCTAGACATTCACTGCAGCCGATCTTTGTGAAGATAGCACTTGATGTGAAACAAAAATAAGCAAATTGGCGATATATCTTGTGTTAGCGTGTCGTCTATATTACCTACTTCTGTCACCATCTACTGAACGTAAACGTGCCAAGACATCACAACAGCAATAAATGCTGATGTTGACTGCAACGTCCTGTAAAGGATATGACACTTAACTGTAACTTCTGTCCCCACTTCATGGGCGCCAGTAAATACCTCATGTTTCAACTAGGAGCTGCGGTAGCACTGTCGCTAGCACGTTATCCTGCCGCTCCGGCGGTCATGTGTTCGCATCCCCATCGAGATGTGTTTTATTGACCTGGGCACTCGGGTCACAGACTAAAATGGGTACCAAGAAATTTGTTGGGAAGTAAAGGTGCCCGTTGTGGCATTTACTACCACACCACCCATCGAGGACTAACTGGTCTATACAAGTATGAGGCTAGCATCATATATCTGAAATGTATAACAGGGTCCTTTATTTATACTTCCAAAATGGGACTTTCACTTTACTTTCCATACATCCAAAATGGATCCTTTACTTACCATATACTCAACATGCCCCAAGGCATATGGAAGGGTCCTTTACTTTTACTAGACCCACCATACTATCTGGTTTCATTCTTAGTATTTGTATTAGTATTAATAATTGTAATTCTCAGTAACTCTGCTTGCTGCTGTTGCTAGTTTTATTTCCAATTTACGTTTTATTAGGTTTACAAGGACCTGTTAACGCCTGGTTCCGGGAGTCTCCGTGGCCAAGCCGTCTGACTCGGGCTCCGAAAGTTGTGGGTTCGACTCCGAGCCGCGCCCTTCGGTTCACGAGTGCATTTTTTTCGGAAGAGTCCTGTGGGTCGTCGGTGGAGCTACGGAGTTGCTTTGTGCGACGCTTTCGGCAGCCCGTACTGGGGAAAGGGACAGCCATATGGGATAAAACCCGGTGAAATGAAGTCGACCCTGTTGACTTTTAAGCGACTTTTTTTTGTTCCCTTGACAGTTTATTTGTTGTTCTGTAACATGTTACACCTGTTAGTAGTTCCCTTGACCGTTTATTTGTTATGTAATAGGTTACCCCCTGGTAGTTCATTGACCGTTTATTTGCTCTATAACATGTTACTCCTTGTTAGTTCCCTTGACCGTTTATTTGTTCTGTAATAGGTTACCCCCTGGTAGTTCATTGACCGTTTATTTGTTGCTCTATAACATGTTACTCCTTGGTAGTTCCGTTGACCGTTTATTTGATGCTTTGTAAAAGGTTAACCTCTGGGACTTCCGTTGACCGTTTATTTGTTGCTCTATAACATCTACTCCTTGGTAGTTCTGTTGACCGTTTAGTTTTCGTTCTATAAAAGGTTAACCTCTGAGAGTTCCGTTAACCGTTGTTCTGGGACACCCCGATTTAAGCATCATTTGTTTTGTGCTTGTTGATTCTATAATATCGGTTTTGTGCCTAATATCTTTTTTTACCCCAACAGTGCCATACGTTAGTACAGCAACTGTCAGACAGATTGAATGCTGGCATGACAGCTGGGGCAGCGGCATACGTGAAGGTCACCTGAAAGTCATTCTAACGTTCGACCAGTTGGGAGGAAAAATTTGAAACTTTTAACGTGCATTAGAAATAATTAACACTTTAAGGATCTAATAGCGTTATTATGAAAAAAAATAACTGACTTCTGAATCTTTATATAGACAAAAATAATATGTCGAACTCTTGATTATAGATTAGAGGTCAACGTATGCTGAAGAAATCAAATTTTACATTACAATGTACAGTATTTTTACAAAAATTACACAATGTAACAGTAATTGACACTGAAATAGTGCTATTTTATAATGTGAATGAGCGTGAAATGATTCGACAAACCTTTGAAGGTACAAATGTCACCGTGCCGTGTGCCGGTTGATGTCGTCCTCTGCCCCCGGCGATGACTAGAAATGCAGTGACTTTGAGGGTAGCATTTCTATGGCAACCAAAAGCTAATCTCCATACCAAACCGAATTACGTACAAGCAGTTAACCAATGAATGCTCGCGTTACATGTAACCAATGAAGCAAGGCAATGTTGCACACCTTTCGTGCGCTTTAGTGCTTAGATCAAAGAATGAGGTTCAGTTCAGTTACGCTTTTCTTAGTTTAGTGCGCATTGTCAGCATTGCACTCCGGACATGTCCAAGGGTGTACTGGTCTATTTTCTATACATCCTTAACCGCACAGCGACTGTGACAGTTTTGTCTTGATTGCTCTTTTCTAGCCACTCCGATATGTAATGTTTGCTATCTTCCTTTATTGCTCATGTTTTAAATGTTTCCAGTTTTTAACGTATGCAATAATTGCAGATTGTAGGCAGCTAGTGGGTACTTCTCATTCTGTAGACATGTTACGAGAAAGGGAAAGCAGAGGAATATGCCATGACAACGAAACAGTTGGAATGAAGAGGTCCGGGGAGACAGAGAGAAGGTGCCGGAGAGTTTGACACCATAGCATAGAGGATATTGGTAATAGAAAGTACTGGCAGTAAACGAGACAGAATCAAGAGAGATGTGTGACAGGACAGGTATACGTAATGTATCCATATATTGTACCCAATATTTTGAAAATAATATGAGAAATGTTGAGTGTATGAGATGAATCGCCATCGGATATAGCTGATATGCAGATGGTGCACTTGTATTGCAGACAATTAACAGAATCTTCAGCATTTAGTGGATGCGGTTGTTGTGCACAAGGAGCATCACATCATCATGAAGCACCATGTCGATAAGCATGGGCGGTCATGTTTCGTCATCTCAAACGATCAACAGCGTCGTGGATCAGCTCCATATTCTTGTCTCGACCATATCACGTGGCCAAGCCTACCATACATTTACTTCTCTGCCTTCGCCTTGTTCTTTACCCCTTACTCTTGCCAGTTGTCACCAAGTTCTTTAATTTATATTTTCTTATAACGTATCCAAAAATGTTGACTGTCTACGTTTAATTTCTCTAATCAACTTGCGGTTTTCATTTGTTTCTTGTAGGACTTGCTCATTGGTTTTTGTGTCTGTCCATTGTGTTCTTTGCATTTTCCTCAGAAACCAATTTCCACTGCCATTAGATATTTTTCAGTTTGTCTGCTCATTTCCCACGCTTCCCTTCTACAAAAGTACAGTTTCTATGTAGCACTTCAACACTAGTAACGAGGGTTCGAATTAAATTGTAAGAAAACAAAGATTATAGTTGTCTCGAAGAAGAAATACCATTATATAACATCCCAGGTGAATGGAAACATTCTTAAGTAGATAAATTAGAACAACTGTTATCTGATGGAAGATAACTTGCAGATATTAGAACAAGAATCGCCATGGCAAAGGTAGCCTTTTGCATAATCGAAAATGCCAACAACGAACTGTCAAAAGCTTTGTGAAAAAGTGTTGAATGTTATACATAATCCATACACACCGAGAAACATTTAATGGCAATGGAAATGTAAACTGTGAGGGAAAAGAACATCTTGAATGAACAGGGGAAAAAACGAATGAGAAAGTCTTACAAGAAACAAATTAAAACCGAAAACAGATTAGAGAAATTAGACCTAGACCCAAACAGTCAGGATACTTTTTATCACTTTATGAAGAGAAGTGTTCTTGGAAACTTGGTGACAACTTGAAAACTTGATTGAAGCAATCATAGTGTTTGATTAGAAGTTTGTCTTTCAGAAACCAAATGCGAGAGGTAGCGTCAAAAGTCAGGAAGCGACTGAATGCACTTAGGGTGATGGCAGCGACGGATATGGAACAGAGATGTTACACACCGTCTACTAAGAATCAATTCTTTCGTTGATTGATTATGTGCTGGGGTTACAGACAATATCGTATAGTCGGTTGGAGAAGCTGGAACTCATGCACAGTGAGGATATTAGAGTTGTATAGGGGAGCACAAGTACCATGCCCATTGTATGCATGCAACAAATACTTTGCTCTGCCGCCCATCTGTGACAGACAACGACCTTTTCCTTGCCCATAGGTAGTCTACTACCAAGAGGTGCATTCCCTGCCAGCCAGCCTATCAGTCTGTTCACCCCCCCCCCCCCCCGCACTCCCGCATAGCCAGGGCAAAACATCCATACAATTCTCACAATCTGTGACCTCTGAAGCGAGGATAGCCATTCCACACCGAATGTTCCTTTCTCCGCCTTACTTAGCATACTCCTTGAGTCCGTAATTTATGCATTGTGTGTTGTAGAGGTCTCATCTAACCAACAGAATTCCGCTGTTATTGCTTCCACCTCCATTCTCATGCTGGAAGCCGTAGTCTCATATGCCAGACTCTCTTGTTTCAAGCATCGTTAGCCTTCGCAATGAAACACCAGTTACCACGTCTGTTTCTCACCATTGACCCATCGGTCTAGATCACTATGCCACCCTGATGTGTGTTACTCTGGATCAGTTGTTGCACCTCAATCTCTGTGCTGCCAGCTGCCCATTCTCTGCACTCATGGCCCAGTGTTATTATTATTTTATAACTTTGTGCCAGATTCTGGACAATACACAATATTTAGATGAAATCGCAGGCTAACGTTCAATGCGCTGTCACTAGTACCATCAAAATGGGATCTATACATGTGCTACTGAAGAAAGGACGGTACACGTGTAGGAAATCTTTACTATAAATGTATTTGTGTTGTGCCATGCTGCCAACTAGATAGTATTTAAAGGGTATCGTCATTATCAAGTTAGACAGAGAAAAGTCAGTCTAACAATTGTTTGTTACACATTCTTTAATGGAAGCCGAAGGTGTGCAAAATTGCAAAACACAAATCACTCATAGTGAACAGATTGCACGAAGAAAATATTGAAGTAGCTTATATTCAATAAATACACATCAAATCAACAGATTCACCTGCAGAAATTATGAATGCCACAGATTAGACTATTATATTAAACATCAGAAAATATAACATAATTTGAATTAATAAACGAAAGGCGGAACAAGGATCTTGCAACAAACTGTAAAGTAAAAAAGACTAATGAACCACCACATGCACCAAAACATAAACAACATGGGAGTCGACAGGTTCAAACGATACACTTCATCACAAAAGCCACAGAAAACATAAATTCTCAATTCCAATAAAAATATCAAACAGTACACATACCATTTTATGGAAAGACGTTAATCCGAGCTCTTATCCTGTATAAACGGTGTTAACTTTAAAAAAAAAAAAAAAATTCTGGCAAACATACAAAAAAAACGCATATAAGCTAAATATTCTTATTCAAGCATTTTCTGAAACATAGTCGACACATACTTCGCTAATGGCTCGGCCATTAATGCAACTGAGAATGATGAGTCTGGAATTCATATTTATGTTGTGTGATTTTTGCAGTATGTACTTGACGAGATGCAGCTAAATATGCCAGACAATAAATCGTGTAATCTATTTTTTGTGTCTTCTTTATTCAAATTAAATAATGATATAGATTTTGCGGCGACTCCGTGGCGAAGGCGTTACGGACCCAGTTCGTAATCCCGCACACTGCCTTCGAAACACAGTGGTAGACTATTTGGCAGCAGGCCGCCTTTCCCATTCCAATTCCAAGTCAACAGCCGACTTATCGATTTCGTTATAGTCGGGGCCCTTGTAGCGTATCTCGTACATCTTCTTTCGTACATGGATATGCGTATATCAGCTTCCTCGCCCGTGTATTGCCGGGGCCCATAAGGGAAGCGAAGAATTTAAACACTGTTGCCTTCCATGCATGTCGTAAGATTTGACTAAAGAGGCTTGGGCTGAGACTTAGTCTACAGTCTATTGGAACTTCCGGTCCCCAACATGGCGGATAGGCATTTAAATCGTTAAGGTCTCTGAAGTGTTTACGCTTGTGGCTACGGTTTGCATTCGCATTTTTCTCATGTTGGACTGGTAGTGCATGGTTCCGTCGATCTGCTTCTGAGCGAGTGCGTGGTGCGACACTGTGAGCTGTGAATTTCGCGGGGAATGCTTTTACATCTGTTCGTGATTGTTTGTAGCGTGAACTGCATATTCAGAATGATGGCGGCTGGCTGTTGCTGAATTTGACTGGTTTGCCTTTTCGGCTCACAAGTGCATTTTACATGAGACTCCTGGGAGTCGTCGCTGGAGCTATGGAATTCGTGCTTTGTGCGGCGCTTTCGGCGGAAAGAGACCAGGACATATGGGATAAAACCAGGGTCAATGAAGTCTTTTTGGTAAACGAGTGCGTGGCGCGACACTGTGAGCTGTGAATTTCGCGTGGAATGCTTTTACATCTGTCCGTGGTTGTTTGTAGCGTGAACTGCATATTCAGAACGATGGCGGCTGGCTGTTGCTGAATTTGACTGGTTTGCCTTTTCGGCTCACAAGTGCATTTTACATGAGACTCCTGGGAGTCGTCGCTGGAGCTATTGAATTCGTGCTTTGTGCGGCGCTTTCGGCGGAAAGAGACCAGGCCATATGAGCTAAAACCAGGGTCAATGAAGTCTTTTTGGTGACTGCCGATTCCATCGACGATGAACTGTATTTTTCGAGGATGACTTTTGTGTTGGCATTCTGGCGGCGGCATTATGCACAGTGTACCTGTGCGAGCTGTTGGCTTGCCGATACCCCTGTCTATTCCATTGTTCACATAGGGCAGTGAGGAGCATTTTGTGTGATATTCACTGGCACAGGAACAGAGTATAATGGGGACGACCCGTTGCCGTGAAGTTGGAACTGCGACTACCTAATTAACTAACATATCAGCTTCCTGGTTTCCTGGTTGCCATTGTGTTCATTTTATCCTTGTGGTTTTACATGTCTGAGCAGTGTCGCACGTTTGTCAAGGTCTGACGTAATTGTGTACCCGCTCCTTCTTATGGTGTTGTTTCCTTCAGGGATGATTAACAGTAGGCATCTTTCCTCCAGACACCTCGACTTGGTTTTGGTTTGTTTTCATATCTTCTGTGCCTTCTTTGGTACCTTGTGTCGTGGACGGTTCTTGTTCTTGTTCTTGCTGGAGAGTAATCTCTTCCTCTGGCAACCGCCCAGTCCTGGTCGCCGTTTGATTCGATGTCTACCTCTTCTATTTCCTCGTCTGGTTCTTTCTCTTCTGTCTGGGACTTTGTATCTTCTGCTTCCGATGTTTCCGTCTTTAACTTGAGTTGTTCTGTCTTTTCTCTTTCTTCTTGGATTTTTGATAGAGTTTCTTCTGTCTCCGCTTTTATTCTAGCCTTTCGTGCTACATCCTGCTCAATCTTCTGAACGGCTGTTATTTGCTTCTCTTGTGTCTTGTCTCGCTGTTCCTCGATGCTGGTGAACTTGGATCTCAGATCCTTCAGTTGGCCTTCCAGTTGCGCTTTTTCGCTGCTAGTAAGTCGTTAGTCGCCTCGTACTGCCGCCTAGCCTTTTTATGGGGTAGATTAGCTTTGATGGCAATTTTCATCCCTTCTTTGCTGTCTTGGTGGCAGGGGTAGCCGAGGTACCTGGCGCAGTGGTTGCCGAGGCAGTTGGCGAATTTTCTGTTTGGGTTACGCCCCCTGAAGTCCGTGTCGATCTTTACTTAAAGGCACTGACTGTATGAGTGGGGTCCGGAGCAGTACCTGCAGACCTCCACCTCACTTTTACAGGTGGCACGGGTGTTCCAAAACTTCTGACATCTGGAGCACTGCAGCACTTTGGGTATGTAGTGCTCTGATGCTCGCCTTTTCTTGTCCCGTCTAATTATTTGAGGGATCACTCAGTCCCCCGATGTGATGATGACGACTGTGGAGGGGGTGTTGTTCTTCCCAATTTTCCTCTCTGCATTGGTAATCTTGAGTGTCGAGTTTTCTCTCTACATCATCTCTCTGACCTTATCGTTGGTGAGATGGATATTGACTCGTTTGATGATCCATCTTTTCATCAAACGGTGTCGAGTGCCTTCTACTGTGATGCCGTGGGGGAAGCTTGATGTCGGCTTTCTCATTTTGTGATATCGTCTGCTTTTGTGCAGTGGTCTTTGAGTTCTTGATGATGGCGACCACTACGCCATTAGGTGTCTTGCGCACATGGCTGACGCTGAGCCTTCTCAACTCGTTCTTCAGCAGGGCCCGGTGTCTTATCTGTTGGTAGCGCCGACAGTTTGGCCTCCCCAAAGCTGATTTGTTTCAGCAGTATTTTGCCGGTGAAGTCCTCGGTTGTGGTTTCCTCCGACGAGGAGGTCTTTGGTTAGCTGCTTGGCTACTTCTCGTTAGTGTTGTTGTGGACTTCTCCACTGCTGCTGACTTCATTTGTAGACGTTGTAGTCTCTGGCGTCGGTTCAGTGACGGGAACGGCTTCAGCTGGTGTAGCAGTAGGACTGCTGTATGGAGAAACAGGATCAGCAGTCGCAGCGGCCTTTCTCGCCTCTGCCTTATTCTTCCCAGCTGCATACATTGCGTGTCTTTTCGCAGCACTTTTAATATGCTATCTGATTGCGATCTGCTTCTCGATAGAGCGAGCGAGTCGAATGATTATCCGAATGACATGAACCCTTGCGATTGGTTTTTTATAAAAAGGTATAGGTGCCGGTCGTTCAGACAACAAAGGTAACTGAACGTAAACTTGCCAAGAGATCACAAACAGCCATAAATGCTGGGGTTGACTGCGACTTCCTGTAAAGGATATACAAACTAACTTAATAGATTCTGCATCAAGCGTCACAAACACATTTTGACGCTTGCCTGCCAACTTGGTGGTTATGGTCCGAATCTGCACCGTGGTGGATCTTTTAAATTGATCTGGTCTACTAGCCTAAGATGCGAAGCCTAAAATGTGTTGCGCCTTGAGTGCCGATTGGTGTATAAAATATGAGGCTAGCACTGTATGCCTAATAAACAATAAGGCACGTAACTGCGGTTTATTCTTACAGCCTAAGAAATAGTAAACATTTATATATATCTTCTAAGACAAAATGGTATAGACTACTCTGACCCTATGAAAACTTATGCTTATCATCAACTTAAAAACAAAAACAAAAAAGGTCATATATTTTAGATGTTAAATAGGACAGATCTCTACAACACACGGGTAACACAGATTAAAAGCATAATAACCGAAATGCAACGAAGACATGGAGGAACACCATCAACATAATTTATACAGATCACCAAGAACGGAGATCTGTGGATATACACGAAAGCCTCTGCCAGTTTATAGGGCATATTATGTTGATTGTGAAACAAGAAACGATAGATTGATGTATTTATTAATCAACAATTCAAGAATAATTCGTGGGATCTTTGTCTGTGTGATAATTGATAGAGGGAATTACAGAGACCATGGGACCCTCGATATAAGAAGCCCATATGCGGGCACTCTTCCCCTGTTTATGCTTCCCTCGACACCGCAAGGTACAAGAGGAACCAGATGAGATGATGAGATGATATTGGCGCATGATGCCCAGTCAGCTTCTCTACAGATAATATTCAACTTGCAGTAAAAAGCGGTAAAGGACTTTTTCCGCACGCCAGCCTTGATACTTCTTCTTCTTCTTCTTCTTCTGCGTTCATCCGGAGTTTTTTTTTTCGGATGTGATTGCGTTGTGCCTGTTTACAGCAGAGCTGCGTTCTTGCGCCGTTAGGCCGACACATCCGACTTCTGCGGGCATTTGTTGACCGGGTTAACCTTCCCGGGGGCCTTGATACTATAGGGTATATGGTGTAAGTCCTATATTTTAGCTGATGTAAAAAGGGGATTCAATCATGTGACCAGTAGACCGGCAGGTACGCGCATCTGGCAGTCGCTCTTTGGCACCTTGCGTCTTGACAGACCATAGTTTATTACATTGTACTTAAAAAAAAGACATCATAACTACAATCCATGGCGGTAAGACTAAGGATTGAGTTATACCTCTCCATATAAAAAAGCCAGGATTTAATTGCAGAGAGCAGAGTTGCCTATGCAAAAAGATCCCTCTCTCGGCTTGCCTAGTTTACTACCGAGGAAAGGTAATACCAATACATCTGGAACAAGACAAGCTGCAAAGCAATGCTCTAGATCTAACTGTCCGGCCGTCGCAGCTTCGATCCTAGACCAGTTGTCGTAACTGTCAGTAATGAAGAACTTTAATATAGCAGTGGCCGACTACATTCCACCAAAAACAATGGAAATCTCATAAACCTAAACTAACTACTCCTTTTATCCGAGGTCGTAATTCAAACGACGACGAAGAAGAAGAGGAAGAAGAAAACATTTCCAGGCTCACAAACACAGATACACACACACACACTCAAACACTCACACACATCATTCACTCTAACGCTCACACGCACGCAAACCCAATAAATATAGTATACCAATAAATATCTTGTTCACGATAGGCAACTTAGACGAAGCATTCTTCTTTGTTGTGAAATGAGATTTAGTCTGACTTCCGCTCTAATTCTTGGTCAGCGGCTTCACAAACCAGTTGATTTTGTTGGAGTACAGTCACGACATGGATAGGTTTCTCGTGAAAACACCACGAGTCAAGTCAGATAAAGACAGTTCAGTTGCGTCTTCCAGAAAACAGTTAAAACAGAAGACAATTCATTCTTTAAAGGTATTCTTAGATTATATTTGTTGCTACGGTTACTAGTTACAAAGTGGCTTTTTAAAAATATTTATTATTTTTATAAAAATGTTTAATGTTTGTTTTTTGTTTATTATTTCTTATAATTATTATAATTAATAATAATATTTATTTAAATTTATATATGTTTAATTATTAAATTATTTAATATATACGTGGAAAAGCCCTGGAGTTAAATTTGTAATCAAATTGATTACATACTGATTCCAAAGGGTTTTGTTTAGTAGGAGAAAACTAGACCAGGAGTAGACTAGATGGACATAATCATATGACATCATACTTCATCATAGTGATATAGATATATAGTGACCATGTGCCAATTATTATTAGTTATAGAAAAGATGGGCATTCTTCTGAACGACGGCCCCAAATTATTTAGCGTAAAAATGATCCCTTACAGGGCCTCATTAGCTGATATAATAAAAAAATACGACCTAAAATATAGAACTGAGAAAATGGAAATATGTACCAATAATATTTCACAGTTATAATATATATATGTGGAAATTGTGGCACTAAAGTTGTAAACACTGTCGGAAAACATGTTCTAAATTCTTGTATCCGTATATCCGTGGGGGGGGGGGGGGGGAATTATACATAGAACGAGCATTGAATGTGTTGTTGATCACTTCCGGTTCAGTGTTTCATGGACTGCTAGACCGATCGATGGATACAATAAATGTGGGGAGAGTTTATTCACAACCAAATTGTGAATAAATGAAGTCTCTATTCGCAACCAAGAGTAGATACAAACAAGCTGTGGGAAATCCTTAAACAATATGGAGTGAGTACATATCTAACAAACCAATGTAGAAGCTTATACAATTAAGCAGCCATGTGCGGGGAATGCCCAAATCTGCCCCTGCCTGATGTCTGAGTGGGTTTACCTGATGGTGAGGGACAATGGTAATAGGAAAAATAATAAATAATCCATATGCTAATATCAGTCCAGTGCACTCTCCAGTAGTGGCAGCTATTAGTAGTAGCACGTATATTGGCTACGCTTGCGTTCACAGCGAACAAACAAACAACAAATTCAGATATCCTATAAACCTCTCATGATATATTGGATATTTCTGTGAATTAATTCTAACACTGTGATGTATTGCTTTGTTTGGCAAATCAACAGAATGTTTTGTTTTTAAATTTCCGGGCATGTTTACGTTCAGTAGTTTGCCATTTCTTTCTGAACTACCGGCACTCATACCTCTGAATGAAAACCAATGCAAGGCGGCCTGCTTCCAAATCACAGCAGCTAGGTTTTGAACGTGGTATGCAGGATAACGAAATGCATTCATAACCACTTCACTACAGATCCGGAGACTATTCATGTTTGTTTCAGACAGTAGTTAGTTGGATGTCTTTTACAGGACATCACAATCAACCACGGCATTTACTCCAGAAGTTGGTGCTGTTGTTGCCTTCCACTTATGCCGTTAGGCGTCGTGGAGAAGGTTAATTGAAGCTCCAGCGCCTGTGACTAGCGCCTTTCCTCCAGTTTCCTACAGATTTACCGGATAAATAATTACTATCAGTTACCAGTAAGTGAGCTAATCTTGTCAAAATGCTGAATAACTGTCTTTGTATATAATCTTGTCGCTTTCACTTAATTAAATTCTGAAAAATAAAAAAAATAAAAAAATTCGCCGGCAGGGAATTGAGCCTCTTTAACCACGGTTACAAGTGGAGATACTCACCGCTGGGGCCACGATGAAAGCTTAACAGAAATTTATAATATAGTCAAATCCATGTCCCGATGACGCCACGTATGTCACGTGACTAGCCTTTGGTTGCGAATAGAGACTTCTATTTATTCGCAACTTGGTTGCGAATAGACATTTCGATAAATGTGTCCAGGCCCGGAGGGCCCTCACTGTCATCGGTAGCACAAGATATGGATATACACTCCAACGACAGTGAGGGCCCTTTGGGGCCAGAAACATTTATTGTATCCATCGATCGGTCTAGCAGTCCGCCACACACTCAAACGTCGATCTGTCTAGTGTCTAGCAGACGACGATACTCTCAAATGTAAGTGATCTACAACACACCGCCCCGGAAATGACCTTATGAGGCCCTGTAAAGGATGCATTTTACACTAAATAATTTGGGACCTTCGGAAGAGTGTTGAAAGATGAGGTTAAGACTTAAAAACATAAAGAAAACCCCAAAGAACATCAAGTTAGACCTAGCATTACTTAAAGCACGCAAAGAAATTTAAGAAAGGTACAATGTTACTGTAAAGAACAGATGTACTGACATGGAGATAATATGTAGTGGGTTTATTGTTTACCGCCGTTCTCTCTGGCCGAGGGGTTACAACACTTTCTCCGTAATCCCGTTTATCACGCAGAGTCTCGTAGCGGGCGAGAACTGGAAGCGGTTCGACCCCCGCTGGTGACTTGCGGGATAACTGAGCCGGCCGCTCAGAAAGCAGTGGCAAACTACTGAGCGTAATCTTGCCAAGAGATCAACAGACAGCTGAAAGATGCTGCTGTTGACAGCGATGTCCTGTAAAGGATATGCAAAACATTTATTGTTTACCATAACCCGATCCGAATACAATTTCTATTAATGAACAATGGGACATGTTGCGGGAATCAATCCAACAGACATCGAAAGAAATCATTCTACCTAAAGATATAATTGTAAAACAAAAAATGGATGACAGATGCATTTTTGCAGATTCGCAAAAGAAGGGGGAAAAAAAGCAAGATAAACAAGAATATAATAGATAGAATACATAAAGAAATCTATATATATATAAAATAGAATGTTTGTGTCTTTGTTTGTGTGTCCTTTTTGCGTTCTACGGTCCATCCGATTGAGATGAAATTTTGTACATATGTTCTTCTCACTCCCGCCGAGCCAACTGGCATAGTTATTTAGTTTAAAAACATTTATTTACGTAATAAATCAACATTAAAAGGAAAGACGTCTAATTAAGGGGACTTAACAGCAAAAGTTATATCAAGGGACATTACTTTTAGTAACATTGCTTTATTATGTTATTTAAATAATTGTTGTATTTTTCTTAAAGTTTTATAAAATGTTTAAAGAAGTTATCTACAGGCATATGCGTTAAAAAAAAAGGTGATAAACACTTTAAGGCATATTCAAAGATTTCGTAAAAATAATGGATCTATTTTAGATACGTGAAAATCTTCGAACCCATTTTTCCCGCAATGGGAACGGGAAAGGGCTGAACATATACTCTGTGCACCACAGTCATATCTGGTATAAACAAAGTGATAAAAACTTTAAGGCATCTTCAAAGTTTTCGTAAAAATTTTCTAACTGAACAATATCATCGAATCTACAATTTTAAGTGTGAAATTTAAAGATGTACTGTCGCCTCGCATCCCAATGATTCCAACAGATATGCCATTCGAATTCAAACATCTGCAGTTTCCAGATAGACAGATGGATGGGTGGGTGGATGGATGGATATAGATGGGTGGGTAGGTAGGTAGGTAGACACACACACATGATTCACTGTCGTAACTAGTCAGTAAATTATTAATTTTCTAACAGCTGTTACTTACTCTGATGATTTAAGATTAAGATCTCTGAATATACAAAGCAACTTCTATGCAAATATTGTCTTACATATTAATAGTACTGATTCACTTTTCAGAGAGTGGTGGTTGTTGAAGACATTGAGCGGTTAAAGTCAAAATTGGAGTTAACAAACCAAAGCACGTCTGTGTTGGTTAGTTCCCTGCAAGAGTTAGGAAAGAAGATTCCGCCTCGCAACATTTTATTGTCAACTAAAATCGGTTTGTAGTTTTAGTTATTCTAAATGAGAAATGTGTTATAGTTTCTGGCTGATTATTTGAAACATAAATTTTGTGATTGTCTTAGAACAGTGGTTCTCAACCTTTTTTGGCCCATGCCCCCCTTCACCATATTTTCAGAACGTCATTCCCCCCTTTAGTATTTGCTACCTAAAAATCCCGCCCCCGCCCCTACTCAGTATACATAATAATGCAAGCTAAATTTAATAGCACATACTAAAACAAGTCTAGATGTTCCCATAAAACATGATTTGTGGGTCTACTTTATAAATTGAATTTTAGAAGGGTGAGACGTACAGAACCGTACAGTATGAAGGGAAAACCAATACCAAGTAATTGGTTCTTGTATTAATGCGATCTTGAAATAAACTTAATTCCCCCCCCTGGAAACCCTAAAATTCCTCCAGGGTGGGGGGAATTCCCCACTGGTTGAGAACCATTGTCTTAGAAGGTTTCTTAGTTTTGAGCAACTGAAAATGATTTTGTACTATTTTGGTCCCTTTGTGGGTATAAATATTTATCAAGGAATTTTTTATGTGCGCAACAATACACACGGGCGTCCGATCTCACTACCCAGAGACCAGGGGACATTTTATTGCTAGAAGTCCACATGAAATAAATCCCGGGGCTTGAACCCGGGACCTCCAGCACTCGAGGCGGACACCATACCTCGAGACCACGCACCCCCCTGTTGGGAATTGGAAATCGAAAAAGAGTAGCCTAATGGCACTGCCC
This sequence comes from Cepaea hortensis, assembly GCA_963921405.1. Lineage (NCBI taxonomy): Eukaryota > Metazoa > Mollusca > Gastropoda > Stylommatophora > Helicidae > Cepaea > Cepaea hortensis. The sequence continues at coordinate 55,526,993 of OY992885.1, read as the reverse complement.
GGGCAAAATTTCGAGTTGAAAATCTACCCAAAGTATTTCAGGATCCTCGCCGATGCTACGGAGTTGGTGCACTGAGCTGAGTTTTTCCAAACTCAGGTTTGAGTTAGGAGGAGAACGGAGCACTTATGGGTTACACCCATGTGCCGTGATGTTGATCCATCGACTAAACTAAATTAAACTAATATTTATCAGTACAGGAATATCAGCACACTTAATTTACTTTTGCCATTATATTACAACTGATGTGAGAATGGCAGTGGAGGCAGTCACAGTTGTGTTCCACTGGTTGGATGACAAACAGCACACGCATGTTACGATTGTGACGGGCTCAAAAAATATGATGAGAAAGGTGAAGACAGGCATGCTTCGGGCAGAGTGGTAGGCTTTCATTCAACAGTTAATAAAAATAGCATCTGTTTCCCCCAGGACATGCTGGTGTTGTGGGAAACAAGAAGGCGGACACATTAGCTGGATCTGCACCACTTGGTGGTGTACTGGTGCATGATAAGGCAGATATGGTCAGGACTTTGGAATCATGTGTATAGTGCAGAAGAACAGATTATCACAGCATAGAAAGAATGGTGCTGCAAGGAATGGCCAGAGGGTCTGATCGACACTGAAAACTGAGGAGAGGCCAGATGGACATAAAATCAGACTGCTACTCGTACGCATGCAAACATTAGACATTCTTAGACATTCAAACTCTTAGACATTCATGGTATGTTACAGTGGTACTATTTTTGTTTCCCTATGGAGTCTACAAATACACATTTTATGGCAATGAAAACCTTGATGATCTTTAACAAATTGCAGTTGCTGATTATTATTATACAAAAAATTATTTTTATATATTGCACAATAAGTAAATGTCACATAATTCATTAAACTTAACCCAATATAAGACACATTTGTTATCATTTTAATGATCTTATTTAAGAATCGGTGAGTACAGTGGACACTAGAAAGTAAAGAAACCTTAAATGGGGCAATAGATGTGGTAGGATGTTTATGTAACAGGTGCTTTACAGATTGTTACTTTCATCATGGTCCACTGGAAATGCTCTAAATTGTTTTGCCAGATTTCTTGCATTTTCATGCTCAAAGTGTCTTTAATGTCCCAAATATATTTTTGTCCTGGTCTACCCATTCCTTCGATTACTGTTCTTACCAAACCACAGTGATGTTTAATATGGCCAGAGTATTTCTGCTTCTGAGACATGCTGATTATGAGCTAGTTTGCTTCGATTTTAAGATATTGTAAAATGCCAGTAATTTATTTCTTCTTTATCCACATTACTGTAAGAAATTATCTGTGACAATTAAGTTTGTCTCAATTTTCTTGATTGTAAAATGGTCCATGCCTCACATCGGATGTTGCCACTGAAAAGATGCATATTTTAAAAATGTGGAGGGTTAACTGAGACAATGGCTGCGGTCATTGACCAGTATGGTAACTGCTAAGAAGCAATGGGAAACTACCTTCTTTACAGATGCCAGGAAAATTATGTTTTACAGTCTCATCGAAAAAATTATCATTGGGGGACGATACATCAATAACATTAGATATGCAGATGATAGTCTTGATTGGAGACAATGAACAGAACCTGCAACATTTAGTAGATGCGATTGTTGCACACAGTGAACAACTAGGGTAAGAATTGAATTGTAAGAAGACACAGATTATGGTCATCACTGGGAAGAAATAAACACCACAATGTAATATACAAGTAAATTGGCACATTCTTAAACAAATTAATCGGTACAGTTATCTCGGAACAGTCATAACATCTGATGGGAGATGCCTTGAAGAGATTAGAACAAGAATTGCCATTGTGAAGGTAGCCTTTTGCAAGATGAAAAATATACTGACCAATAAAATTATATCAATTGAAACGAGAAAAAGAGTGTTGAAGTGCTAGAATAGAACCTGTACTTGTGTATGGATGTGAAGCTTGGACAATGAGCAAAGCTGAAAAACATCCGATGGCTGTGGAAATGTGGTTTCTGAGGACAATGCAAAGAATACCATGGACAGACAGAAAAACCAATGAACAGGTCCTTCAAGAAACAAATGATCGTAAACTGATTAGAGACATTAGACGTAGACAGTCAAAATTGTTTGTGCTTGTTATGAGAAGAAATGACTTAGAGAACTTGGTGACAACTGGCATGATCGAAGGGGAAGACCGAGAAGTAAATACCCGGATGGCTTGGCCATGTGGCATGGCCGAAACAGAAACACAGAGCTGATCTACGACTCTGATGGTTGAGTGAGATGGCGAAATATGACCACCCACGCTTATTGGCATGGAACATGGTGGAGGGTTAACAACTCAGTATCGACAGTTTTGCGTGTGGGCTATTATGAAATCAGCATTCTGCAATGGATGTGACAGTGATTATTCAGTTCCCTACCATTTCATTGTGTAACATGGGAAACCATGAAAGTCACACTAGCACCATAATAACCCATTTGGTTCTGGGAAAACAGCAGTTCCTTTACCACATAATGGAGACACAAGAGGAGGCAGGCAATTGTAGTTTTCACTAGGTTTTGTAGAGGATCACTTTCATCTACACTTGGATAACTTCAAAAGTGCTCCTGTCATAGATGATAGGAGGTTCTGTGGTCCTGTCCACCCACATTTTATATTTAGCAAAATGCTTATTTCATTGCTATCCTGTAATTGTCAAATACATTGGCATGCATATCCTTGTCTACTTAGATGCCACTGTAAATAAGCTCAGAAGTCACCCAGATGAAGATGTTGCTAAGGAAGCTAAAACTGTGTACATCAAGTGGAAGCACTTTTATAAGGAGCATCTGAATCGACCACAAATTGAGGTCATGTGTGACACAAAGACACAGAATTTCAGGAATCGGGGCAAGAAACTGTTGTCTGAAGCTTTGAGAGTTGAGGTATTCATTTATTACAGTTTTTATACAATTATATTTATAAATTAAGGTTTATGTTTAAAAAAAATTAGATATTTTATGCAGTTTATAAATTTAAGCAATGAAGACACAAGCAACAGTTTGCACAGTTACTTGATGCGATAAATTGAAGCAGAAAAAAATGAATTACTTTAGTGAAATGCAAACACATATACACACTACATCCTTAAATATAGTCAAGATGTGAAAAACATTTGAGTGTTTGTGCTACTTGTATTTCTGCCAGTAGATGCATTTGTTCCAGTTCACTTTGGTTCTCAGTATGCACATGATTTGGTCTAGTGACATGGTTATGAAAGTCAAGGATTCTTGTACATGCCTTGAAATGCATTGGTAGATCATGATAGCCCCATATTTGTATAGAAGGTCGGCACTCAATGGGTGCCATGGTCAATATTTGTATAGACATGTCGGCACTCAATGGGTGCTGTGGTCAATATTTGTATAGACAGATCGGCACTCAATGGGTGCTGTGGTCAATATTTCTATAGACAGGTTGGCACTCGATGGGTGCTGTGGTCAATATTACGCCAGCCATCTTTACTTCCCCATAATATTTCTTTGTATACTTATTTTAGGTTAGGCTGATCTTATGAACAAACCAGAAAGAATCATTTTTCTGCACTTCAGAGCAGGACACAATAGATTACACAACCACATGTATACAAAATTCAAGATAGGCAAATCAGCTATGTGCAAATGTGGATTGGCACCGCAGACAGCAGATCACATACTTCGAGACTGTCTAAAATACAACATATGTAGGCAGACCTTTCTGGCCTAGAGAAACAACAATGGAAGATAAACTCTTTGGACCACTAAGTGAACTAATAAAACACAGTTAAACTCACACGAGACAACATTGCAGTTATAGACACATTTCAAGCGAACGAAAAAAGGCTAGGCTGACCTGGGAGCACTGATCAGTTTGTAAAATCCACCTCAACTGGAGCTAGAACATATGATAAATGCCAAAGTATAACTTGCACAATCTGCTGCTTGTGTTTAGTTTATCAGTTGTTAGTTAATGTAATATGAGACTGTCTAGCTCATCCCTGAATACATAAAGCTTGCACTATTTTTTAATGTTATCTTTTATCCTTGAATACAGATAAAATGATCAGTGATCATTTCAGGTATCAGTATCTATAGGATAAAAACAAACCTCCACTTTGCTTGATTCATGCTCAACTCTAATCTTTGTTTTTTGTTTGTGATTCAGCATAGACCAGGTTCTTGATTTACATATTTCCAGCATGTTTTGTATGGATCTCACTATTATTTTGCTGTACAAATTGGGTATTAGCTCACAACCCTGCATACAATTTGTTCAATGTGTTGCAGACATGATTTGTTAGGCACCTGAAAAGAAGGTAGTTTGCCATTTGCTTTTATTTTTGACAGAGACCAACCATACTGGTCGGTAACAGTAACCATTGTCCCTATAGAAAGATCATCTGCTTAATTATGTGACGCTTCAGACCATAACCACAAACTATTTTCCATTGGCCACTTGCTCCCATCATTTAATGTTACCATGGTCCGGTGGATTAACTGGTAGTCCACCTTGCTTAAGAGTGCCCCATAGGCTAGCAGAGAGGAGACCCCTACCCAACGACCTGATTTCTGTTCCACACAAGGATTATAGAAAAATAAGACGTCTCGCTCTCTCTCCTTTCTATTCTACACAAGGATTATAGAAAAATAAGACCTCGCTCTCTCGCCTTTCTATTCTACATAAGGATTATAGAAAAATAAGACCTCGCTCTCTCGCCTTTCTATTCTACATAAGGATTATATACAAATAAAACCTTGGGATTTTGTACAATTATAACATACACCCATTTCTTGTTGGAAAATAAGACCTCTGGATCTTGTACATTTTTCATTTAAAACATGCATGCACATACTTTTATTTTAGAAAAATGACACCATGTTCTCTTGTACACATATCGTAACAAACATAACACACACATATTCATTGCCAAACAATTATTGAAATATAATCACTGCATTATGTACAGTTAAGTGTTTTCAGTATTTGTAAGTAAGATGTTATTACAATTTTCCAGGTGGGCCACGAGATTGTGGAAGCAATAGAAAGAGAGTCATTTCACCAGCATGAACGACTGATCAGTCCTGCATATCGGAGGTCAGTCAGAAATATGGTTTTCAAATTGATGCACACAGATGACATCCGGAATTCTGTTCTAAGTGGAGAATTGAGCGTAGAGAATTTTGTGAAGCAGTACAAAAAGGTTTGACTAGGAACAAACTAGTGGATATTCTCAAATGTTCTCTGATACAACTTAGGCACTGTGAAATCATGCGCTGCATATGATAATAAGTTTACAATGTACATGACTTTGGTTTGTAAAGGATTACCTTCAGATTCCATAAGTGCTCAAGCCTTCTCCCATATATGGATCACAGAATCTCAACACAGCGCATGTGGTTTAGTTTCATGTGTCTACAGGAAGTCTTTGTAGAAAAGTGGTTACACAGTCTACCTCACAATGTGGTTGTGGGTTCAATTCCAGCCTACATTGTTCGGTACATGAGTGCAATTTTCTCAGAGACTCTTGAGCATTATCGCTCTAGCTTTGGAGCTTCTGTTTGTGTGCCGCTTTCTGCAGGCCGCCCTGTGAAAAGAGATCAAGCCATATGGGATAAAATCCAGTGCACTGAAGTCAATCTTGCTTTTTAACCCCTTTTTTATGTCTGTATATACTAGAACCACAAATGTGGCCCTGTTCTTTATTTTTATATACTTTTATATTTCTTATATTTATCCCTGTGTAGTTGCCTGTTTGCCTACACATTTGCCTAAAATTTTGGGGTAGTTATATGTACACGCTTATTCTAAAGCATGGTGTGGTCTTTAAAGAGTGCGAACACACTTGTACAGGTGAAGACTTTTTGACTGGCCCTATTGGACAGTCACACACACACAGTAAGAATAGTCAATAAAGATGGCTCATGAAAAATAGACACGAGAAGTATGATCTAAGGTCATTATAGAAAATCACTTAGTCCTTACAGTGGAGCAGAGACTGGAAGAAAGGACTGTACGTGTCCAAGTTTAATATTAACGCAACAGCTGGTCTGTTTATCCAGGCTACCTATTGTCTGCCATAAACAATGAACGTAAATTTAGCCCAGTGCTCTATCATACAACTAGACAACAGAAACCCAAATATGTTCATAGCTTTCTTTCACTAACTAATGTCTGATAAATAACATAACAAAGGCCTGTACTACAGTAAACATTTGTATTTTTGATTTAGCAAATTCACTATCATGTATTGAAACCGCTGAAGCTAGGAAAACAATTATTATATTTATTATTATTATTATTATGGATCTAGAATGTTAATTCTGGTGTACTAAATTCTTCAGATATGTCGTATGACGTGTGCAAACATGTAATCACTAGGATTAGCACAAATCAGTTTGTGGTGTGATTAAATGATGGGGTTGATCTGGGGAGAGAGGAGAGGGGGGAAGTCGTGACTTGATGGTGGGGGAGGGAGGGTACAATGAGTCTTCCTCCGCTGACTGACTCCTCTCAGCTGAGGGTGGACTCAGGATCCCCAGTGTAATTCTGCTGCAAAGTTCTTTAGTGCAGAGTGACATATGACTCTCAGCATTGAGTATGTAGCAGATGATATTTCACACATGGCCACACCAGACTAGTGGCAGCCGATTATTTTGAAATATCCTCTGCTACATACTCAATGCCTTGTTGCCACATGCTGTTTCAGATTCTGATTCTGTCCTAATTAAGAATGGTCCCGTTCAACCGCCTACAATATCGGCTTGGTTGTAGTTGGGTCCTTTATTGTGTGGCTTGTTTCTGTTCGTTTGTAGATCGGGCTGCTTGTTTTCAGCTTCCTGGTTTCTGGTTGGCTGATTTTGTTCGTTCCTGTCTTGATAGAGTGTTACATGTCTGGGCAGAGTCGCGCACTTGTTGAGGCCTGGAGTTATTGTGTACCCACCCCGTCATATGGTGCTGTTTCCTTCAGGGAGTCTACCAATCGTCATTCCACCTGTGGTTCCTCCTCCTTCCCCGTCTTGGGTTGTCTTCGAACCTTCCCGTCCGTCTGTCGTCTCGATGGTTCGATCTTAGTGTGGAGTGATTCTCAAGTGCCCTACAGAATTGCTCTTGGTCTGGGAGGCCGTTCTCATCCAGTTCGATTTCAATTTCTTCTTCTGGTGCTTCGTCTTCTGTTTGGGTCTTTGCATCTTCTGGTTCTTTCTGTGATTTGAGTAGTTCTATCTGGTCTCTTTCTTCATGGATTTGTTTCAGCGTTTCTTCTGTTTTTGCTCTTTCTTCTTGAATTTTCGATAGAGTTTCGTCAGTTTCAGCTTTTATGGCGGCCATTCGAGCGACATCCAGCTCTATCTTCTGCTGGACTTGCTTCAGTTCGTCCAGGATGCACTGAGCGGCCGTTATCTGGGTTTCTTGCGTCTTGTCTTTATCTTCCTCCATGCTTTTGAACTGTGTTCTCAGGTCCTTCAGTTGGCCTTCCAGTTGTGCTTTGTCGCTTTTGGATAGTCGGTTTGTTGCCTCGTACGGCCTCCTGGCCTCCTTATATGGTAGGTTAGACGTGATGGCGATTTTCATAGCTTCTTTGCTGTCTTGGTGGCAGGGGCAGCCGAGGTACCTGGTGCCGTGGTTGCCGAGGCAGTTGGCGCACTTTCTGTTGGTGTTTGGCCTCCTGAAGTCCGAGTCGTTCTTGACATGCTGGCACGGACTATATTGATGGGGACCAGAGCAGTACCTACACACCTCCACATCTCTTGCAGGTGGCACGGGTGTGCCAAAACTTCTGGCACTTGGAAGACTGCAGCACTCTCGGTATGTAGGGCTCTGGTACTTGGTCTTTCTTGTCCCATATAATGTATTGAGGGATCAGTCGGCCCTCCGATGTTACGACGGTAACTGTGGAGGGTATGTTGTTTTTCCCGATGATCTGTGCCACAACGCAACTCCCGCAATTATCAAAAATTGGCAACGTCAACGTTGAAGCAATAATAAGCTCGAACTGTAAATGCGAAGAATCAACCGACGCCCTCCTAAACAACAGTACTCCATCCATCCATTGGCACCTTGCCGTCTTGACAGACGATAGTTTGTGCTTTAAAAAGGCATAATAACTTTTAACTATGGCGGTAGCGAGTGTGACTGATAAGGCCAATTTGCGCTGTAAATGTCCGTTCACAGTGGGTGCATGTGAACACGTGGTCATTTCCACCATCATGCACCATCTTACGTCTCAAACGCTTGGTGTGTGTCTTTTCTGCAATAATTTTCTCCTTTGACTTTATTCCATTTCTGATATTTGCCCTCCATGCAACACGTTCAGCGGCGACTTGCTCCCAATGTGCATTATCAATGCCTGTATCAATCATGTCCCGCTTACACACATCTTTGTATCGTAGTAGAGGCCGACCCTGAGATCTCTTACCCATCTGTAATTCACCAAAAAAGATATCCTTTGGTATTCTACCATCATCCATCCTCCTAAGATGTCCTATCCATCTAAGTCTACGAAGACTGAGCATGGAATAAACTGTCACACAGCCTGATCTTTCCAATACTTCAGTATTTGTGATTTTGTCTTGCCACTTAATACCAAGAATTCTTCGCAGACACCGCATATGAAAGCTGTTTAAATTGTTCTCTTGGTGTGAGTAAGTTGTCCAGGTTTCACTGCCATAGAGAAGAGTACTAAGGACACAGGCTTGATAGACAAGGACTTTTGTTTTGGCAGTAAGCTTCCTGTTCTCCCAGACTCTTTTTCTTAACCTGTTCATTGTTGTTGCTGCCTTACCAATCCGGATGTTGATTTCCTGATCTAGGGATAATTTGCTATTTACCACTGATCCTAGATATGTAAAATGGTCTACTATCTCTAGTTCGGCGTCGTCAATAAAGATTGATGGTACCTCATGTGCACCTTGTGACATAATCTGTGTCTTCTTTTTGCTAATTGTTAAACCAAATTCAGAACAAGCATTGGAGAATGCAGATAGTAGACATTGCAATTCTTCCTCAGAGTGGGTCGTAACTGCAGCATCATCTGCAAAAAGCAACTCTCTGATCAGTACCCTCCTAATTTTGGTCTTAGCCTTCAATCTCTGAGCATTGTAGAGGCCGCCATCTGAGCGTGAGTGAATGTATATACCACCATCCTGATCACGAAATGCATATTTCAGTAGAAGTGAAAAGTATATTCCAAAGAGGGTGGGAGCTAGTACACAACCTTGCTTAACTCCACTCTTGATTTCAAATTCTTCAGAAGTTGCACCATCAAACTTGATTATACCCTTCATGCCTGTGTGGAACGATTCCACAATGGACAGAAGAGTTGGTGGGCAGCCAATCTTCTTTAGTGCCTTGAACAGACCCTCACGACTGACCAAATCAAATGCCTTTGTGAGGTCGATGAAGGCAATAAACAGTGGTTGATTCTGTTCACGGCATTTTTCTTGCATTTGTCGCAATGAGAATATCATATCAGTGGTAGACCGGTTCTGTCGAAAGCCACACTGTGATTCGGGGTAGACTTGATCTCCTAGGACTTGAAGTCTGCGCAGAACAATTCTGGCAAATACTTTTCCAACAATACACAGAAGTGAGATACCCCTATAGTTGTTGCAGTCGCTCCGATCGCCCTTGTTCTTGTACAGTGTTATGATGCTTGAATCTTTGAAATCCTGTGGGACTTGTCCTTCACGCCAGCATAGCTCTATTAGCTGGTGGATCTGTATAGTGAGTGTGTCTTGCCCACTCCTGATAACCTCTATTGGAATCCCATCCTTACCTGGAGCCTTGCCAGATGCAAGTTCATTTATAGCACACTTAACTTCTGTTATGGTGGGAAGTGTGTCCAGGTGGTCAAGAGTTGGTAGAGCCTCTATGGCGTTGAGGGCATCATCCGCTAGTTTGGTCTCACTTGAGTAAAGCTCCAAATAGTGCTCTACCCATCTGTCCATCTGCTGTTTCTTATCAGTGATGACTTCTCCAGTCAAGGTTTTCAATGGTGCACTTCTTTTGATCACTGGACCACAGGCTTTCTTTATTCCTTCATACATGCTTCTTATGTCTCCCTTATCACTTGCGATTTGAATGGACTCACATAACTTGATCCAATAATCATTTGCACACTGCCTGGCAGCCTTTTGCACATCCTTCCTAGCTTGCCTTAGCTCACTCAGAGTGTTACGCGTTGGTCTTTCCTTGTTTCTTAAGAGAGCTTTCTTCTTTTTATCAATCAGGGGCTGCAGAGTCTCGCTGTTGGCCGCAAACCAGTCCTGCCTCTTATGATCCACAGTGCCGTAAACTCCTACGGCAGTTTTATAAAGAGTTTCCTTAATTTGACTCCACTTTTCATTTACTGTACAATTTTCTGGTGTATCAGTGAAAGCATCTTCAAGTTGCTGTTGAAACTGAAAGCACTTTTCAGGATCATGAGTGTTAATAATATTAATCCTGGGGCTAGATTTGTGTTTAGCTGTGTAGATTCTCTTTGGTCTCAGTCTAACCCTTGCAACAACCAAAGAATGATCCGTATCACAGTCAGCACTGTGGTAACTACGAGTCAATGATATATGGTTCAGATGTTGTCTCCGTGTGATGATGAAGTCCAGCTGGTGCCAATGGCCGGATCTTGGATGTTTCCATGTGACCTTATGCATCTCTTTTGTTTTAAAAAAAGAGTTTGTAATACATAGGTCATTACTGGTGCAATGCTCCAGCAGCCTTTGCCCATTTTCATTCATGCGACCGATGTTGTATTTTCCAAGGCACACTGGCCATGAACTTGAGTCCTTGCCCACACGAGCATTGAAATCACCGAGCATATAAATGTAGTCAGATTTTGGAACTGCCTTGATCACGGAGTCTAACTCCTCATAGAACAAATCCTTCACATCATCAGAGGAATCGAGTGTCGGTGCATATGCAGTAATAATGGTGGCAAACCCAAAAGAGGTTGCCAAGCGCAGGGATAATAGTCTTTCATTTCCTCCTGCTGGAATTTCAATCATTCCCAGTAGCAAATTCTTCACTGCAAAGCCCACACCGTGTTGCCTTTTTTCTGCCTGCCCTCTACCCTTCCAGAAAAAGGTGTAGTTGTTTTCCCTGAGTGACCCTTCCTCAGCGAGGCGAGTCTCCTGCAGGCCAGCAATATCAATGTTAAGACGATTGAGTTCGGCATCAATCACAGCCGTTTTTCTCACATCGTCAATATTGGTCAAGTCAGTGGAAAATCCTGGACACATGGTTCTCACGTTCCAGGTTGCAAGCCGTAGCTTGAGGTTTCTATTTTTATTTTTGTTTGTACCTGGTGCATTGGTTTTACAGCCTGCGATTCAGATTTTGTCCTAGCCCCAAGCACCCATTGAAGCAGGCAGGCTGTGGCGGATCAGCACCCAATTGGCTGGGGGCTGCCCAGCTTGAGGCGGGCGGTAGCTGATCAGTGACACCTATAGGTGTCTCCCACCGTCAGAGGCAACGCGTGGCGCCCCATGTCTACGCCAACTGACAAGGACTTATAACCCGTAACAGTTGCCTCTCGCTTTGATTCCGAGACCAGTTAGGACCAGGGATGGAGTTATTGCCTCTCCATAGCACAAAGCCTGGGCTAAAATATAGAGATCATGTGTTGCCCATGCAGCATGATCCCTCTCTCGGCCCGCCTAGTTCACTCAAGAGGAAAGGTAACACCCCTACATCTGGAACAAGACAAGCTGCAGAAGCTGCCGGATCAGCAAAGCAATGCTCTAACTGTCCGCCTGTCGGAGCTTCGATCCTAGACCAGTCGCCAACCAAGGCTTAGGGCCTGGTCTGCCCTGCCATGACAATTTTGTCTTTAGCTTGCATTTCCTCGCACCAGGGTAAGGCTTGTACCCTCCCAATTGCGCTCTTCCGCCCGAAGCCGTTGGCACAATGTGGGGTGTCGGGTTTGGTAAGCGTCGCCCAACGTTCGGCGCTAACAGAGACCAGGTAGTACCGTCTACTGTTATACGGTAGCTCAGTCATATCTGACTAAGACCTGACTGACATAACAGTACTCACACATTCTTTTAATGATGCGCTGGATCAATACAACGGATTCATCGAGAAAAATGAATTGTCCCTTTTAACACAGGGACGGCATTCACACAAAATATTTACGACTCTATCCCAGTAATGTCCGACTGTAGTTAGGAGCTCAATCTATCTCGCTGTTCCCATTTTCACAGATTGTCTAGGTATTCCCTGCCTTCAGGTCCTCTGCTCGATATTGACACTTTCTTCGTTAGACATCCTCCACCTGATAGTCCTCAGCTAAGCTTTGCCTTCTCACAACCAAATATCCAAATGAACACGGGCTACACACATGTCCCCACCTCAGATCAATTCCCCGAAGATCCCTTGTTGTCGTCTTACATCACCCTGACGTTTTTGTTCTTTACCGACAGTTTCCTAGCTTCTTGTGGGGTTTTCCCTATATGATTTTCTACCACCTTTTCCGATGACGTCATTCTGTCTAAACGCCATGTGGCAATCTGCTCAGCACTGGTGATCTTGATCTTGCGGTTCTCCCTTGTTAGCATCTCCCTGATTTGGTCGTTGGTGAGATGGGTCTTGACTCGTTTGATGACCCATCTTTTGATAGAGTGGTGCCGGGCGGCTACCATGTCCATTTGGATTTATGTTACCATTGGTCACCATCATTTTGCTTGTGTTTTTGTGTGCCTGCTGTCTGTTATCTGGTGGTTTGTCGACTGTCTGTGCTTTCAGGTTGGTCATGTCTGTCTGCATTATCTGTGGGATTGCAATTCGGAGCTACTTTTCGGCTCTGCTTCCATTTAATTATTCTGAGTGGTGTCTTAGTCAACACTGACTCCCTCCAGGCTACCAGCTCTCTTTTATATGCAGGGCACCCCCTGTACCTTGCACCGTGGTTGCCCCGGCAGTTGGTGCATGTTCTTTTGGAGTTGTTCCGCATAGTTTGTTTCATTTTTTGCGAGCTGGCAGTCCAGTGTGGTCCTCTACAGAACTTACAGGTGGGGTTTCGCTGTGACCTGTATGTCAGCCATGCCACAGTGGTCAGGACTGTTGAAGTGCATGGATACTGGTTTCTGGGCGCCACTGTTATCAGAAAGGCGTTGCCTAAGTCTGTTAGCAAGACGTAAACCTATCTCCTCGATATATCTCATGTCACAACGTTGAAGTGCAAGTAATCGCATAGAGAACATTGCGACTCGTGCATGAGAAACCCTCACGGATGCTGAAAGTCATCTTAGGGAATGCCAGATTCTGGGTTTGAAGTACATGTGGGCAGGTCTTGCAACGCGATCGAAGACAAGCCAATGATAAATGCTTTATAGAACATCAGCATTGTTTTGGTGTGGGCACCCCAACCGCTACCTTTTATCACCCGCAAGTTGCTTGCTTTCTTGCATTTTTATAGTGTCTGACATGTATGTTTTGACCAGTTAATCTGTTCGTCTAGGGTCATTCCTAAGGCTGCTTGTTCTATTAATGGTTTCCCCTTTTATCTCTATTTTGTTGTCCTTGTTAGAATTTATCTTCTTCTTGCTGCTAAATACCATACAGACTGTTTTATTGGTATTGATTTTGAAGCCCCATTTGTCCATCCATGCGGTTAGTTTGTTTATCTGTTTTTGGAGGGGTCCTCGTGTAGTCTTTGCCGCCTTACCACTCCTCCATATGGCGCAGTCGCCTGCAAATTGAGATAGTCCTGTTTTCTGGTCTTGGATCTCCTCTGTTAGGTCATTCACCAGTATTGAGAAGATTGTTGGTGAGATGACCGAACCCTGGGGGATGCCGTTCTCTTGCACATACATGTCGGATACCTCATTCCCTATCCTCACTGAGAAGCTTCTATCGTTGATGAAGTTTTCTATGTATTTGTTGGTTCTTCCCACTATGCCTACTTTCTTTATCTTGATTAGTGCGGCTTCTCACCAGCATTGATTGTATGTCTGGGCTAGGTCCAGGAATACAACTAACGTCTTTTCCCCTCTCTTGAATCCTTTCTTTACATGGTTTTCCACTTTGATAATTTAGTCCATCGTGCACCTGTTGGCTCTAAACCCAGATTGTGTATGGCTGTACAGTTCATTCGTCTCCAAGTAGAATGTTATTCTTTTATTTATCACGGTCTCCGTAACTTTGCCCAGGTGCGACGTCAGCGAGATGGGGTGGTATGATTCTACCCTTGTTGGCTCTTTGGCTTGTTTCTTGATTGGGATCACTGTGGCTGTTTTCCACTGACTGGGGATCTTTCCCACCTGCCATATTACATTATACAGCTTAGTAATTGTTTTTATGGTGTTATTTGGGAGCTTTTTGAGGATGGTATAGTTTAGAATGTCTAGAATGTTTAGAAATAAAGTAAGGGGTGTTATTTATTAAATTCATGTTATTATTTTTACAGAATTTATATAACGTTAGATTAGCAGCATCGGCAGTACGACGCTGGAACCCGTAACATGGTGGAATGATAGATGAAATAAACAAGGATGATTTCGGAAATCTATTGCGCAACAGTACCTCCAATGTAGCTAGTTGTGAGGTGCTGATGATTTTATTATCCATTATGTCATTAACACCAATATGGACTGTTGCTCTCCTAATTCGGTCGTTCACTTGGAATCGTCGCAATGTAGCGGTCAGCCTGTCAATGTCAGCGCCTGGTACAGGGTAGATTGAAGTTGATTCGTTGTCAGAAGATGACATGCGAGCACTATAGATTCCCTTCAGCAGGGAGTCTCCAATGACGACATGTGTTGCACTATGATCTATGATTATTTCACGCTGCTGGCGTGTCCGCTTGGACTGTTGTTGCCACTGGTCACTGTCGTCTTTCTTGTGTTCTTGTTTATTATATCTTGCTTGCGTTGGTTGTTGGTATCAAGTAGTGGTAACGACTTAGCTCTGTGATTCCAAGTCTGCTGCTGGAGAGTCTACACTTAAGGCCTGGAACCTGTTGCTGATATGCACATCGATGGGGTAGATAGATGGTGTGCGTTCTACAGGTTTAGTGGTGGTTTTGTTGCTTGTAGAAACTATCTGTATGTCATTATGCGACGAACATTCACTGGTAACACACGCATCCACAACACCATGGATACTTTGTTTGTGCACTTTTATGAAATGACGCTTTAGTTTCAAGGCATGTATGGATGTTTTAAAAGTCTCCTTCTCTTCTTTAAGGATTTGGATTTCCTCTAGAAGAAAACATGTTTTCTTTTTTAAACTCCGCAATAATATTAGTGGTGTTGCTGGTAATAAAATCTTTTAACCTCGTCTCTAAAGCCTGAATTAGTTCACAACAATCATTGTGGCTCTGTGTTTCGGCCGTCTTTGAAGGTGATGTGTTAGTTTGATAAGATTGAGCTGATGAATTGTGTTGTTTGTCCAGCTGGACATCAGTGTCTGATTGTTCACTAGACAGCGTGATGGATGTTGGCGATGAAGATGATAGATTCAGTCGCTGAGCTGGCGTGCTAACTAACTTTTGTCCCATCTTGTTTTTGTTTACATTTTCACATCGCTTTGCCACAGTTGATGATCGTAAGCTGGAGGACATGTTGGCAATATAGGCAGCTCGACAAGGCAAGGAGTAAATAAAACTGCAGGCCTTTCTGTAGATCGTGCGTGGCGCTTATCTCTTGCTAGTCACACATAGTTAAGTCTCACGTTATCGTGAATCGATAATTGGTAAAAATTCAAAAATGGATGCTCTTACCCTCATGTGTAACAATGAAATCTTCATTTCACTAAATAAACAATCACATAAAACTTGACAGTTGAGAGTGTGTAAATTCAGCACAATAATGGAGTAAATAAAAACGCCGGCCCTTCTGTAGGGCGTGCGTGGTGATTATCACTTCTTAGCCCCGCATGGCAAATTCTCACGTTAACGTGGATCGATAATTGGTAACATTCAAAAATGGCTGCTCTTACCATCACATATCACAAAGAATCCCTCATTTCACTAAATAAACTTTCACATAAACTTGAAGTGTTGAGTAGTATGTAAATCCACTTTTAGAACGAACACAATGATATACACAGCATCGCGATTGCCAAAGCCTGGATGAGTTCACGACAGGCATTGTGGTTGTGCGGTTCAGCTAGTGACTAAAGGTGATGTGTTAATCTGATCAGATTGGGCTAGTGAACTGTGATGTTCGTCCAGCTTGAGCTTGGGATCAGTGTCTGCAGATTCACTAAACCACAAGTTTGAAGTTGGCGTTGAAGAAATCCGACGTTTAGGTGGCATGCTCGTTAACTTTTTCCCCGCCTTGTCTTTGTTTGTATTTTCATGGCGCTTGGATCAAGTAGAGTTCCGTAAGGTGGATGACATATTTGTGTAATGCGTGCGGCTCCAACAGGCAGGGAGTACACACAAGTTCGCCGCCTTTCAGTAAAGCGTGCTTGGTGACTTACCACGCGCTAGTCGAGCATGATTAAATCGATAATTGGTAGATTTCAAAATTGAATGTTCTTACCTTCCATTTCACAAAGAAATCATCATTTCACTAAATAAATAGTCACATAAACTTAACATATTAATTAGTATTAGATCCAGTTTGAGAAAAAACACAATAATATTCACAGCATCTCGATTAATATAGGCAAAACTTCGATAAATTATATAAAATCTTGGAGAGCTTTAAAAACACGTCCGCTGGTAGCCGGAAACCGAATGTTATGACAAAACTTAAGAACAGGGTACAACTTACATATAGTACTCTTTTAACAGAATTCTCACCCGCTGTCACACCTCACTGGTGGTCACAGAAGTCGGCCCATAGCCGTAGCATCTAACAAGCACAACACGTTCTTTAGTTTGTACAGGATCAAATAATAACGTTCCTAAACTTACACCGTTGTTTATCCATTCACGTAGTGAAATAACACGTCTCTGAAATCTTACACGATGTTAACAGTTCAAGCCCTGGATCTCGAGTGAATTCAAGCTACACTTCGCTCTAGAGTTCAACTTTCAGTCACTTGTTCTTCCCCGTGATCATGATGTGATCGTGAACTCTAGTGACCAGTACTCGGTCCACTCAACTCAACTACTCTAAAAAAAACGGATTCCTTCCCTTTGACAGTGTGATAAGTTAGTCTCCATTCGTCTCATGGCAATGAAGACATCCCTTTTCTCATGCCACACAGTAGCAAGCAGTTCCTCTTTCTGAAAGACTTGATGGTCCCCTTGCTTCATTTTTCTCTTTTCTCTGAATGCCAGAGGTAGATCTCTCATATTCTTTCTTACCGTTGCTGCAAGTTTTCTCTTGGAGAAGGCCAGTAAGAAGCCCAAATTGCACTACATAAAGATGGAAAAATCTTAACAAGAAAGCAAGCAGCTGACCATTTTGCGAACTCGTTCGCACAAGATAGCAATATCAAAATTAGTCCAGAGAAACAACAAGAGATTCGAGAGAACCGACAACATACAGGACAGAAGGAAATAGTACATGAGGTTCTGGAGGCACCCATCACAATCAGCGAACTGGAGCTAGCCATATCAAAACTGAAAATGAGAAAGTCACCAGGAGCTGATGGTATCTCCAATGAAATGATCAGGAACCTAGGAACAGAGGCCAAAACAAAGCTGTTGCAGATCTTCAATAACAGCTGGACCTTAGGCAGTGTTCCACAAGCCTGGAGAGAAGCAATCATGATACCCCTCCTAAAATCAGGGAAAGATGGTTCCATTGCCTCTAGCTACAGACCAATTAGCCTCACCAGCTGTCTCTGCAAAACACTGGAGCGCATCATCAATCACAGACTGCAGTGGTACATTGAAAGTAAAAACATCCTTGTGCCACAGCAGGCTGGCTTTAGGCAGTGCTACTCTACGGAAGATCAGACAACCTACCTCTCTCAAGAAATTGAGGATGCATTCCAAGAGAAGAAGCTGGTGCTTGCGGCATGGATAGATCTGAAGAAAGCCTTTGACAAAGTCTGGAAAGAAGGTCTGATGAAGAAACTGAGAAACTGCAAAGTCAATGGAAGAATGTACAAATGGGTGAAAGCATACTTGCACAACAGAAGAGCCCGAGTACAGATAGACGGACTCAAGAGCAAGAAAGTACTACTGCGTCACGGTGTCCCCCAGGGCGGAGTCTTGTCCCCCACACTTTTTCTAATCTTCATCAATGATCTTGTTGCTCACCTACCGCATGGAATTAAAGCGGCAATGTACGCCGATGACCTGGTTCTATGGAGCACAAATGAATATGCATCAGTGGCCACCAGATTGCTACAAAGAGCTGTAGATACATTTGCTGCATGGGCAAATAGATGGTGTGTCAGCATAAACACTGACAAGTGCAGCACCACCCTATTTACCCTCTCTCCAAAACAAAAGGCAGGGATCATCCAGATAAATGGAACACCCCTAAGAGAAGATAAAGAACCAACATACCTTGGAGTAACATTTGATGGCAAGCTGACATGGAGAAAGCACATCAACAAAGCAGTAGCAAAAGCCAGAAGGAAAATAGCCATCCTGAGAAAGCTAAGTGGAACCACATGGGGAGCCAGTACGAAAATACTTAGCAAAGTTTACCAACAGAGCATACGACCACACCTGGAATATGGGTCAACTGCGTGGTGTTCAGCATCAAATACCACACTACAAGAGCTGGACAAGGTGCAAAATCAAGCACTGAGTGAGCGCAGAGATACGAGAACGCTAATACAAGCAGAAAAGTCCCTCAGCTTGCCAGGCCACCCTATGAAGAACAGATTTGAAAACCTAGCTATGGGGCGGTTGAAAAGTAGTAGTTTTATCCACCAGGCCAAACGACTCTGCAGAGAAACCACTGATCTGCCCACAGTTGGTATCCCCCTAACAACTATTCCAGAGCGAACTCCATGGAAAGATGAGCATAGACTATCGTTACAAATCCAGACAAAAGTGAGAGGAATATTTGACAAGGAAGAACAGAACAGTGTGCAGCGCAGAACAGCCACTCTCAGCTTCCTTGATGAAGAATACCCACAGGACCTCTGGATCCGAGTCTACACAGATGGGTCAGCACAAAATGCTGTTCGAAATGGAGGAGCGGGAGTGTACATAGAATACCCAAATAATACTAGGGACACAGCCAGAGTACCGACAGGAAAGTACTGCCATAACTATGATGCTGAAATTGAGGCAATCAAGATAGCAACAGAGAAATTACTAAATAACAGCAATGGTACACAGCCTGTGGTGCTACTAACAGATGCAAAATCAGTACTCGAGGCGCTCCTCTCTGGGAAATTGCCAGTACTAAGGACACTACTTTCTGAACTTAGCAGTCAGCATAAAGTCACCATACAGTGGATACCATCCCACTGTGCAGTACCCGGAAACGACAGAGCTGATCAATTGGCTAAGGAAGGAGCCAAAGAGGAACAGCCTGATGTGCCCGTTACATACCACCAAAAGAAAAGAATGATCAAATCAGTCAGAAAGCCACCAAAACCTGCTCAAGATGACTACCACATTATGGACAGACCAGAACAAGTCATTATTCTGCGCCTCAGAACAGGACACAATAGATTACGCAACCACATGTATACAAAATTCAAGATTGGTGAAACAGCCATGTGCACATGTGGATTGGCGTCGCAGACAGCAGGGCACATACTCCAAGACTGCCCAAAATATAACATATCTAGGCAAACCTTCTGGCCTAGAGAGACGACAGTGGAAGATAAACTCTATGGACCACTGTGTGAAGTGAAAAAAACAGTTCAATTCATGCAAGAGACGACATTGCAGATATAGACATATTTCAAGCGAACGAAAGAAGAAGAAGAAGCCCAACTGATGAAAAAAAGTTATCAAAATAGAGGTGATGATATTTTCCCAAATAGGGGGCAGCACTACATCATGGCCTAGTCTCATGTTGAGTGCCACCATCTATTTTGCCACGGTAGACAGAAAACTGGGGGAGGTAGCCAGTTGCTGACTCGCAAGCACACTATACTTTCATTCCCCATTTTGTTGGCTTGGTTGGTAGATATTGTTTCAGTGCATTACTGCCTTTGAATGACACTATTGACTGATCAATGGCAATTTCTTTCTTAGGCTTGTAACTGTGTAAGAATGTCCTGTTCGCGATGTCGATGAGAGGCCGAACTTTGTGGAGGCGGTCATTGCCGCCAGCTGTGTTATTATCAGCCACATGTAAATACGGCTCCAGATTCTTGAATCTTTTCAGAGGCATCACATTTTTCACACCTGGCACTCCCAACCTCTCACCCGTCGACCAGTACATTTCCACATGAGGAAGACTGTGGATCCCCATTAGTATGAGCAGACCAAAATAGGCCTGCATTTCGGTTGCGTTTATTGGAATCCAGCCTCGATCATCTATCTGTTTGATCTTTTGTCTAGCATTCACATTTATTTGATCGGCAATCATTTGAAAAGTTTGTTCATCGAAGAAAGAAGGCACGCTGAGAATGGTCAACAGTTGTTGTGTTGAAGCCAGTTTCTTCAGTAAATTCTTTGATTTTCAATGTTGTTATTTTGTTGCTCCAACCGTTTGCGCCGCGAGACGGCCCCGCCGGACTTTCTTCAGCGACATTTTCTGAATCAGATTCACTTTCTTCAAAGTCCGAACGATCTGAAGTGTGCATGCTGCACATGCTGATATCACTGAGATCCAGCTCCGATTCGTCATTTTTGTGCACTTCAATGCCACTTAGATTGAACCTAGCGAAATCACCGCTATCGCTTGAAGAATTGAGGAAATCCATTTTGAATAACAACGCACAAAAACCCCGAAAACTAATGAACAATCTGATCAAATTTAACAAAAACACTTGCAAACGTTACCCACGCTTTCACTCTATCAGCAAGACTGGTAGAAAGGAACAGGAAGTCTCGGAAATTCGAGAGATCGCAATTTTAAAATGACTAGTCGTCAAAGACGCAATTGGGCGTTCTGCTCGTTTAGGGCATCGGACGGAAATGGCCGTCCTGCCCGTTAAAGGGTTAATAAATCGTCTAACTGTTCGTAAAATAGAGGTTGGTATTTGTAATTGGGCGGTGCGTGTATGTTTACAATGACAAATGAGTGTGTGTCGTTTTTTACCTGAAATGTACAAATCCTACCAATTCTGCTGCTTCAAAGTCTGTTTTGATGTTAGTTTCTTGCAATAAAATAGTCTGGTTTGTGTTTGTGTATGAGCGTGACTGTGTTTTCATTTTCATACCACGGATATTTAAGCTAATTAAATATAAACTGTCTGTCATTTTATAAATTATTTAAAAACTAAATAATGAGTAGGTTAGAAGTTAGTACCTTTTGCTGTCTTGTCTTCAGTTTGGGATTTTTTTCTCCCTCTGGTGTTTCTTTCGTTGTCGTCCTCCTCGTGGTCTCCTGTGTTGATGAAAAGCGGCCCTTCCGCATCGCTGTTTTCGCTCTGTTTGTCTTGTGTTTTTGAAGATTTCTTGTTTGGTTGAGAGGGGACATTCCCTTCCTCCTCTTCTGTCACGTCCTTGCTGGGTGACGAGTTTCTTCTCTCTCCATTGTCTTTTTCTGCCGTGATTGACGATTTGAAAACCGCCATCTTCATTTTCTTGTAATGTCGTTTGTTTTTGTCGCTGTTACTGAGTCCTCGTCTGGCCTCGTGGCCTCTTTTTGGCCGGCTGTCTCGGCAACATCTTGTTTTTTGTGAATCAAAGTTGTTTGAGCTTTTTCCCCGAGTGCGGGGAACTCCTTGTGATCTTTCAGTGGTTTGTTTGAGATTGTCTTTATTTTGTCTCCGGCTCGGGCATTTGTTAGCCCAGTGCGAGTCCAAGCCACATTTAGGGCATTGGGTGCGACGACAAACCATTGTAAACATAAGGTGATCGCCAGTGATTTTTCCAGGCGCCGTGATCTTGGCATAATGTGGTATTGGTTTTGTCGGGGTACACAGGACTCCCCACTTTCCGCCACCGTACTGAATGCGGAATACTTTTCATCACCAATTGTGTGTTTCACAATGAACTTGACTCCCTCTGGAGGAATCGTGTTGGGAAGCCAATGAATTGCTCACGTTCTCGTTCTTTTTCAAAATGTTCAATCGACACCTCTAGTCCCTCTGAGGGCAGTTTTATCTTCTTGCCATGCAGGCCTTTGTAAATTGCCACATGGGCAGCTTGAGTCAGGTTTGCAAACCACCGTGTCGGTGTTTCGCATCGGTAAATGTTCGCTACTCCGCCAGCAGGCACACCGCATGGGCCGAGCAACGTGCTGGCAATTAAAAGTGGCGTGCCTTTGGCCGCCGCCCCAGGTCCGGTAATAGTAAGAACTAACATACATTTCTTGTGAAGCGGTGTCCCCTCGAGAAAATGGTCGATGTTCACAGATTCCATGTTGTCAAACGGTGCCATGGTTGCTGTTGAAGAGGTCCGGAAATATCACCACAATGAATATTTAAAACACGAAAGATTTATTCGTTTGTGAAGAGAAATCAGAGTTAGCGCAAGTCTTCACAGAGGGGCATGAATGGTGGTCGCTCAGAAAACAATTGCAAACAACCGAATGCAAACCTGCCAAGAAATCCCAAACAGCATAAATAATGCTTGGGCTGACTGCAACATCCTGCAAAGGGCATTCAACAACCATATTAGTGGGCTATACAACTGAGGGGGGGGGGGGGTTGGAAGTTAAATGAAACTGTGTTTGACATCGAGGCCGTGAGGGGAAAGTGAATCCAAGTGGAAGATGAGATGGTTTTCCAATGTTTTACGATCCTGTAAGTGGGAAGCGCACAATTTGATCGCTGTGAACTGTGTCAGCTACGCCACAGTGGTCAGGACTGTTGAAGTGCATAGATACTGGTTTCTGGGCACCACTGTTGATATCAGAAAGGTGTTGCCTAAATCTGTCAGCAAGACGTAAACCTGTTTACCCAATATATCTCATGTCACAATGTGTGCAAGTAATCGCATAGATAACATTTCGACTTGTTTTGTGGTTTCGGCCTGGAGGAGGGAGTCTCACCACGACTGATAGACTGGCAACAGTGAAGAGCTGTAGATAGAACATTCTCAGGATAGCCTCGAAGGTGAAAGAAATCCAGCATTACGTGGGCATTTGCATAGAAGTCGTTATCCTGACAGAGCCATCGGAGACGTAACAGTTCGGAGAAATGAATAGAACCCTTACACGAGGGAGGATGGGAGGAGGCATAGAGAAGGAATGAGTGCGAGTCAGTTGGTTTATAATAAACCGTCAGTATAGGCAAGGGTGGTGTGGGAAAAGAGTGAGTGTTTTCTGAAAACTGAGAGATGGCTGTTGCCGGAGTTGAAGCTCGGTTTACTCCTGTCACTGGTGCTGGTTGTTGTGCATGTTCTGGATATTTTATGTTCCTCGCTAGTATGCTACTTCCTAGCTTGGAACAATGTATTTGATCCCTGTGTAGTTATTTCTTAGGAGCCCCGGACGGCGATGTAAAATATGGGGTATTGTTTATGAAATTCATGTTATTATCTTTACAAAATTTATATAGTGCTAGGTTGGCAGCACCAGCAGCACGACGCTGGAATCCATAACAGGGTGGAATGATTGATGAAATGAACATATGAACAGGCGCAACAACACCTTGAGTGTAGCTAGTTGTGAAGTGCTTATGCTTGTACTGTTCATCATATCGTTGACACCAATATTTTCTAATTCTGTCGTTCACTTCGAATTTCCGCAGTCTAGATGATAGCCTATCAACGTCCGCGTCTGGCAGAGGGTACTTCAGAATATTTCTTACTTGCTTCTGCATCCTAGATGTTCCTAGTCTCTACATATGCAGGCCTGTAGAAAGTCCATAAAACTGGGCAGTGTCTTGGGCAGCAGCAGCTCCAAAGTTGAACTCTCTTGCCGTAGTTACAACTGCAAACTGAACGTGCTTGCTGAGGCAAAGTTGTCTTTAGCACATCGAGCCCATATCAAGCTGTGTAAACACTCATTTGAATTCTGAATTTGTCCTGACACACATCTACTAAGTACTTTAGTGTCAGATAGCCTTTCATAAATTGGCAACAGATATTTCTCAAGCTTGTCATGGTTGAGCCATGTGTCTAACATCTTGTCATGAGGACCCAGGACCTGATACTAAGCCAAGGCGGATTGAAAAAAAACACCAAGATTGCTCTCCACTTGGGCAAATTTCATGACGTGGACTTTTGTCTGTTGAAAAACAGTGATGCAGTGAAGCCATAACACTTTTCCTGATGGAATCTACACTTGTGTTGTTTCCTATGGCTCTATTGTAATAAATTGTTGGCCTACGGATGGCATTTTGTGTAAGCTGACCTTTACCGCATCCTCCATGGGTCACGCCTTGCTTTCGGCAGTCAGCAACAACATTGCGGAGTGCTGTTCCAAGGCGTTTACTGACATGGTTGATACACTCCTCTTTGTCTATCTGAATGTCATCCCCATATGGTTTGATCTTGGTAAGCTCCGCAAATGTTTTGGTGTCTCAATCAGAAAGTATTGACATGTAGCGAAGTTTATGACGGGCCACAGATCGTTGCCACAGCACCCTTGCAGCCTCCACCTCCATAATTCAAGCAGATCCTGTGAAATTATCACAGTTAAGATGTTCCTTCCATGCTGCAAATCTATCTGGTTTGTCCCTCGAACTGTCGAACCGCCGCCCCTAATCTAGATGATCTGTTGTGTGCTTCGTTTGTGTATGTCGTCTCTCTACTGTCGGGGTGTGCTTGTCTGAATGCGTCTGTGAGGTTGTGTGTATCGATGATGTTTAGTAGTGTGTCTAGTTGATGTATGCTGTCCTTGCCGGACCTTCTCAGCTGTGTTTTTACTTCACCTCCTACCACATCCATTTCTTCAAGAACACAGTTGAAATCACCGGCAAGAACAATATTTTGTCCCCTGTATGTCTGTGTTAACCCTTTACAGGGCACAGGTTTTTCCTATTTCTAACTCTAAACGGGCAAGATTTTTGAGGGTTTTAGTCAGATTTTAGGTAATGTTAGTAAAAAGTTCATAACTAAGTTGTTAGTGAATGGATTTTAGTGAAATAAAGAGCAAAATGAAAATAAATGCATGCAGATTAATAATTGTATTCACATGTCGTAGGAATGATCCAGTCTTGTTGGTATAATCCACATATGAACACAAATATTTACAAAATATTACGCATTATTTGTGTGTGTCAGTCATATATACACTATGTACAAACACTGCCAACTGCTCACTGGCCTCCAAGATGCTGTGGAAAACAAGTGTCCTTACAGTAGTTCACTTGGCACACATCACAGCCATATGAACTTTCAATGGCTCGTCCTGCAGGGGTACGACGTTTGGCGTGTCTGCATGCTGCGCAGGCTTTCTTCCTGCCCTCAAACCTCATGAGCCTGTGGTTGTGGACACTTTCTGGGGCTACTGCTTGGCCTTTCCTCTTTGATGCAGCCTTCTTCCTGCTGGAGAATCCTGCGATGAGTTGCTTAGATAAATCCACACGGAAGTCCAGAAGGGCTTAGCGTTTGCTGGGCTTTGCTGCGGACTGCTTGAACTGGATGAAAGCATTGTTTATGCATGAATCGAAGATAAAACTGAGAAGGTAGCGCCAGTATTTTCTGCACTTCTTCAGTGTAGAGTAATACCCCCTCATTTGATCTGCCTTGTCCACCCCTCCCATGCATTGGTTGTAGAGTTTGATGACAGCAGGGCAGGACACAGGCTTTCTGGTGCGAGTGTGCCGGTCCCATCACTCAACACTCTTTTCTCTGAATGCCAGAGGCAGATCTTTCCGGTTCTTTCTTACAGTTGCTGCCGCATAAGTTTTCTCTTGGAGAAGGTTAGTAAAAAGCCCAACTGACGAAAATAAGTTCAAAATAGAGGTGATGATACTTTCCCAAAAAGGGGGCAGCAAGCTGCATCACTACATCATGGCCCAGTCCATGCTGAATGCCACCATCTATTTTGCCACGGTAAACAGAAAACTGGAGGAGGTAGCCAGTTGCTGACTCACAAGCACACCAAACTTTCATTCCCCATTTTGTTGGTTTGGCTGGTAGATATTGTTTTAGTGCATTCCTGCCTTTGAATGGCACCGTTGCCTCATCAATGGAAATTTTCTTCTTAGGTTTGTAATGTTGTAAGAACGTCCTATTAGCCATGTCGATAAGAGGCCGAATTTTGTGGAGGCGGTGACTGCCGTCAGCTGTGTTGTTATCAGCTACATGTAAACACTGCTCCAGCTTCTTGAATCTCTTGAGCGGCATCACATTCTTCACGCCTGGCACTCCCAACATATCATCTGTAGACCAGTACAATTCCAAACGATTTGTGGATCCCCAATGATATGAGCAGACCAAAATAGGCCTGCATTTTGGTTGCGTTTGTTGGAACCCAGCCTCGATCATCTACTTGTCCGATCTTTTGCCTAGCATACACATTTGTTTGATCGGCAATCTTTTGAAACGTTTGCTCCTCAAAGAGTTGAAGAAAGAATGCACGTTGAGAACGATCGTCAGTTGTTAAGTTGACGCCAGTTTCTTCACTAAATTCTTCGATATTCAATGTTGTTGTTGTGTTGCTCCAACCGTTTGCGCCGCGAGACGGCCCCGTCGGACTTTCTTCAGTGACATATTCTGAATCAGATTCACTTTCTTCAAAGTCCGAACGATCTGAAGTGTGCATGCTGCACATGCTGATATCACTGAGATCCAGCTCCGATTCGTAATTTTTGTGCACTTCAATGCCACTTAGATTGAACCCAGCGAAATCACCACTATCGCTTAAAGAATTGAGGAATCCATTTTGAATAACAACGCACAAAAACCCCGAAAACTAATGAACAATCTGATCAAATTTAACAAAAACACTTGCAAACGTTACCATACGCTTTCACTCTATCAGCAAGACTGGTAGAAAGGAACAGGAAGTCTCGGAAATTCGAGAGATCGCAATTTTAAAATGACTAGTCGTCAAAGACGCAATTGGGCGTTCTGCTCGTTTACGGCATCGGACGGAAATGGCCGTCCTGCCCGTTAAAGGGTTAATAAATCGTCTAACTGTTCGTAAAATAGAGGTTGGTATTTGTAATTGGGCGGTGCGTGTATGTTTACAATGACAAATGAGCGTGTGTCGTTTTTTACCTGAACTGTACAAATCCTACTATGTGTGGCGCTGTGTTCTAAAAATATCCCACGTGTCCAAAATTTGTAAGATGGCTGTCCCTGATCCCGTGTTATTTTCCGCTAAACTGAAAGATGGATTTTTTAATCCTAGCCGTGTCACTAATTCTGCTGCTTCAAAGTCTGTTTTGATGTTAGTTTCTTGCAATAAAATAGTCTGGTTTGTGTATGAGCGTGACTGTGTTTTCATTTTCATACCACGGATATTTAAGCTAATTAAATATAAACTGTCTGCCATTTTATAAATAATTTAAAAACTAAATAATGAGTAGGTTAGAAGTTAGTACCTTTTGCTGTCTTGTCTTCAGTTTGGGATTTTTTCTCCCTCTGTGGTGTTTCTTTCGTTGTTGTCCTCCTCCTCGTGGTCTCCGTCGTCGGTGCCAGAATCTGTGTTGATGAACACATCCGCATCGCTGTTTTCACTCTGTTTTGTGTTTTTGAAGATTTCTTGTTTGGTTGAAAGGGGACATTCCCTTCCTCTTCTTTCATGTCCTTGCTGGGAGACGAGTTTCTTCTCTCTCTACATTGTCTTTTTCTGCCGTGATTGACGATTTGAAAACCGTCATCTTCGTTTTCTTGTAATGTCATTTTTGTCGCTGTTACCGAGTCCTCGTCTGGCCCCATGGCCTCTTTTTGGCCGGCTGTCTCTGCGACATCTTGTTTTTTGTGAATCAAAGTTGTTTGAGCTTTTTCCCCAAGTGCGGGGAACTCCTCTTGTGATCTTTCAGTGGTTTGTTTGAGATTGTCTTTCTTTTGTCTCCGGCTCGGGCATTTGTTGGCCCAGTGCGAGTCCAAGCCACATGTAGGGCATTGGGTGCGACGACCAACCATTGTAAACATGATGTACACAGCAATACCTGTCTCTAATTTTTGATTTGCGTCTCTTCGAATTACTTTAAATCCCTTAAGAGAGATTTCAGTCAGTTATTTTGTCATTGAGACGACTTTCTGTGATTTCAAACACATGGAACTGTTTGCACAGTATTACTGAAAGCGCAGGTAATTTATTGAGCAAATGATGGATGTTGAGATGGCCTATATGTAGACCATCTTTGTTGAGCCACTGATCGTGATAGGTGAACATTACACAATGAAAAGATGATGTCGCTTGTGGTAGAAAAATTTCAGTGTTTTTGAAACTTTATTTAGTGGTAGTTAAGGCGATGATCGCCTGTGATTTTTCCAGGCGCCGTGATCTTGGCATAATGTTGTATTGGTTTTGTCAGGGTACACAGGATTCCCCACTTTCCGCCACCGTACTGAATGCGGAATACTTCAGCATTTTCGTCACCAATTGTCTGTTTCACAATGAACTTGACTCCCTTTGGAGGAATGGTGTTGGGAAGCCAATGAATCGTCACACGTTCTCGTTCTTTTTCAAAATGTTCAATCGACACCTCTAGTCCCTCCGAGGGCAGTTTTATCTTCTTGCCATGCAGGCCTTTGTAAACTGCCACATGGGCAGCAGGTTTGCAAACCACCGTGTCGGTATTTCGTATCGGTAAATGTCCGCTACTCCACCAGCAGGCACACAGCATCGGCCTAGCAATGTGCTGGCAATTAAAAGTGGTGTGCCCTTGGCCGCCGCCCCAGGTCCGGTAATAGTAAGAACTAACGTACCTTTCTTGTGAAGCGGTGTCCCCTCGAGAAAATGGTTGATGTTCACAGATTCCATGTTGTCAAACTGTGCCATGGTTGCTGTTGAAGAGGTCTGGAAATATCATCACAATGAAAATCTAAAACACGAAAGATTTATTCATTTGTGAAGAGAAACCAGGGTTAGCGAAAGTCTTCACAGAGGGGCATGAATGGTGGTCGCTCAGAAAACAATTGCAAACAACCGAATGCAAACCTGCCAAGATATCCCAAACAGCATAAATAATGCTGGGGCTGACTGCAACATCCTGCAAAGGACATTCAGCTACCTTATTAGTGGGCTATACAACTGGGGGGTGGGGTTGAAAGTTAAATGAAAATGTGTTGGACATTGAGGCCGTGAGGGGAAAGTGAATCCAACTGGAAGATGAGATGGTTTTCCAATGTTTTACGATCCTGTACGTGGGAAGCGCACTATTTGGTCGCTGTGAACTGTATGTCAGCCATGCCACAGTGGTCAGGACTGTTGAAGTGCATAGATACTGGTTTCTGGGCACCACTGTTGATATCAGAAAGGTGTTGCCTAAATCTGTCCGCAAGACGTAAACCTGTTTATCCGATATATCTCATGTCACAATGTGTGCAAATAATCGCATAGATAACATTTCGACTTGTGCATGATAAACCCTCACGAATGTGGAAAGTTGTCTTAGGGAATGCCAGACTTTGGGTTTTAAGTATATGTGGGCAGGTCTTGCAAAGCGATCGAAGACAAGCCACCGTCCCAGAGAGAGACTTGTGAGGATGGGGTAGACTGCGATGGACCAGCAGATCCCTGTGGTTACGATCCCACCTGTACGTCACCAGGGAGAAGACATTGCAAGTGATCGGGTCCGCCTGGAGAATAGATAGATGTCTCAGGAGGATGTTCTTGCAGCAATATTGTGGGGATGGTAGGTTAGTGAGAGGACAGGTCTATTATTTTGTGGTTTCGGCCTGGAGGAAAGAGTCTCAACACGACTGGCAGCGGTGAAGAGCTGTAGACAGAACATTCTCAGGATAGCCTCGAAGGCGAAATAAATCCAGCATTTTGTGGGCATTTGGATAGAAGTCGTTATCCTGACAGAGCCGTCGGAGACATAACAGTTCGGAGAAAGGAATAGAACCCTTACATGAGGGAGGATGGGAGGAGGCATAGAGAAGGAATGAGTGCGAGTCAGTTGGTTTATAATAAACCGTCAGTATAGGCAAGGTTGGTGTGGGAAAAGAGTGAGTTTTCTGAACACTGAGAGATGGCTGTTGCCGGAAGTGAAGCTCGGTTTACTCCTGTCACTGGTGCTGGTTGTTGTGCACATTCGGGATATTTTATGTTCCTCGCTAGTATGCTAATTCCTAGTTTCGAACAATGCATTTGATCCCTGTGTAGTTATTTCTTAGGAGCCCCGGACGGCGATGTAAAATACGGGGTATTGTTAATGAAGTTCGTGTTATTATCTTTACAAAATTTATATAGAGTTAGGTTGGCAGCATCAGCAGCATGACGCTGGAATTCATAACAGGGTGGAATGATTGATGAAATGAACATATATGATTTAGGAAATTTATTGTGCAACAACACCTTGAGTGTAGCTAGTTGTGAAGTGCTTATGCTTGTATTGTTCATCATATCGTTGACATCATTTTCTAATTCTGTCGTTCACTTTGAATTTTCGCAGTGTAGATGATAGCTCATTAATGTCCGCGCCTGGTAGAGGGTAAATCGAATTTGTTTCACTGTCAGAAGATAGTGATCACTACAGATTCCCTTCTGTAGGGAGTCTCCAATGATGACGTGTTGCACTGTCCTCTAGTTTTATCTCTGGCTGCTGGCATGTCCGCATTGATTTATGTTGCCATTGGTCACCGTTGTCTTGCTTGTGTTGTTGATTATAGCTGTTGCTTGTTCAAGATTGCTGTTAACCCTTAACCCGATTCGTCAATTTTGTGACACTTCAATGTCACTTAAATTGAACCCAGCAAAATCGCCGCTATCACTTGAAGAATTGAGGAAATCCATTTTGAATAACAATGCACAAAAAACCCAAAAACTATTAAATCTTATCAAATTTAAAGAAACCACTTGCAAATTTCTCCCCCACTTTCACGCTATCAGCAAGACTGGTAGAAAGGAAGTCTCGGAAATTCGCGAGATCACATTTTTAAAACGCTGCTTAGTATTCATGGACGTTTTCGGACGTCTTGCCCGTTTACAGGACGCTTTCAGATGTTTGCCCGGTAAAGGGTTAATGCCCAGTAGTGGTAGCTTCTAAGTGCTGTGATTCTTGATATGTTGTTGAGGAATCTGCACTTAGGGTCTGGAATCTGTTGCTGATATTAACACCATACTGTCTGTTAGGCTGTCTACCCCTGCACATCACCATTGTTTAACATGATAGAGGGAGACTGCTTTACGGGCAAGGGAGGAAACAAAGCATCATAGTTAGCAACATTGGGATTGGAGCATGGGTTGCTATTAACGGCGTTGTATTCCTGGGGTATAGGCAAGGGTGGTGTGGAAAGAGAGTGAGTGTTTTCTGAACACTGAGAGATGGCTACAGCCGGAGGTGAAGATCGGTTTACTCCTGCAACTGGTTCTGGTTGTTGTGTACGTTCAGGATATTTTATGTTCTTCGCTAGTATGCTAGTTCCTAGTTTGGAACAATGTAGTTGATCCCTATATAGTTTGTTTGTTTTTTTTTTAGCCCCGGACGGCAATGTGAAATACGGGGTATTATTAATGAAAGCCATGTTAGTTGCTTTACACAATTTATATAGAGTCAGAATATCGGCAGTACAGCGCTGGAATCCATAACATGGAGGGATGATTGATGAAAAGAAAATAGATGCTTTAGGAAATTTCTTGTGCAACAACACCTCCAATGTAGCGAGTTGTGAGGTGCTTATGATTTTATTGTTCATAATATTGTTGACACCAATATGGACTGTTGTTCTTTTAATTCTGTCATTCACCTTGAATTTCCGCAGTGTAGAGGTCAGTCTGTCAATGTCAGCTCCTGGTAGCGGGTAGATCGAGATTGTTTCGCTGCCAGAAGATGACATGCGGTCACTACAGATTCCCTTGAGCAGAGAGTCTCCAATGACGACATGAGTTGCACTGTCACCCATTGTTATTTCTCGCTGTTGACGTACCCGTCTGATTTCTTGCCACTGGTCGCTGTCGTCTTTCATGCGTTCTTATTTATTATAGTCGTTGCTTGTTTGGGCTGGTTGTTGGTGCTCAGTAGTGGTAGCGGCTGAGCTCTTTAATTCCTTGTCTGCTGCTGGAGAGTCTACACTTGAGGCCTGGAACCTATTGCTGATATGCACATCAATGGGGTAGATGGATGGTGCGCGTTCTACAGGTTTAGTAGTGGTGCAGCCTGTGGAAACTGTATGTCATTTTGCGACGAACATCCACTGGTCATACACACCTCTGCAGTACTATGGATACTTCCTGTTTGTGCATTTTTGTCAAATGATTGTGCACTCTTTAGTTTTAAGGCATGGATTGTTGTTTTACAGGTGTCCTTCTCTTCTTTAAGGAGGCGGATTTCTTTTTGAAGGCGAGCATTTTCTTCTTTAAACACGGCAATGATATTAGTTGTGTTGTTGGAAAGAGTCTTTTAGCCTGTCCTCCAAAGCCTGGATGAGTTCATGACAGGCATTGTGGTTGTGCGGTTCAGCTAGAGTGACTAAAGATGATGTGTTAGTCTGATCAGATTGGGCTAGTGAACTGTGATGTTCGTCCAGCCTGAGCTTGGGATCAGTGTCTGCAGATACACTACACCATACGTTTGAAGTTGGCGTTGAAGAAATCCGACGTTTAGGTGGCGTGCTCGTTAACTTGTCCCCAGTCTTGTCTTTGTTTGTATTTTCATGGCGCTTGGATAAAGTAGTGCTCCAACAGGCAGGGAGTACACACGTTTGCCGCCTTTCGATAAAGCGTGCTTGGTGACTTACCACGTGCTAGTCACGACTTGAGGTTGATATAGTCAATAATGATCCTGGCAATCTTGTCTGTTTTGTCAGAGACGGCGTCTAGAAGTACATTCAAACCTGACTAACATTTCAGTGTGCTGCTGACAACTGAATGAGTGTTGGTTTGTAGCTGGGCTGTCATCTAGAGCTGATGGTGCAACCTCTATTTGATTTGAATTGATTTCATTTGGTTGTATGCTGTCTTCTAAGTGCTCCATCCGGTACTCAATGGCTAGCAACACTGGTTGGTTTAGGGGCGGAAATTATTCCCTCGACGCACTCTGCTCGTCTGTCTCAAACGGTGTACTATCGATTAGCACACAGGGCTTACTGGTAGTGTTGCTGCTGTGCTGAGTCATGGTTTGTTCGAATATGTTGTTACTATAGCCTGTTGCTGTGATGACTTCAGCTGCAGGCTGTGTTGTTGGTTAACTGCTCTGCTGCTGCTGGCTCCAGTGGTAATTGATGTAATCTTTGGTGTCGGTTCAGTGACAGGAGCACTTCAGCTGGTGTAGGAGTCCTTGGAACAGAAGTATTAGCAGTCTTTGCTCGATATTGGCAGTCACCATGACTCTCATTGCTGACAAACCTTTTTGAGCTTTCGTTATGACATAATCAACAAGATCTCTGAAAGACAGGCTACGATCAAGCTTCACGCCAAGATATGTCATTGACTTGGTTCTACTCAAAATGCTCCCATCCATTTTACTGCCGGCAGGTCTGTGTTCACAATATGGTTGTTTAGGGAGAACCATATAATCGATGACTTTGCAGGGTTGACAACGGCTCCGGCATCAGCACACCATGAGGAATTTCGATCTAGTTCACCCTGCATATCATTGGCAACTGTCTGTCTATACCGACCCTGTCAATACACGAGAATGTCGTCAGCAAATGACAGAGTCCTACCCCTCCCGTCCAACTGTTGTTCAGTGATCGGCACCAGTATACACGTTGAATAGTACTGGTGACAACAGTGAACCCTGCGGCAATCCTGGACATATCGTTATCGGCTCAGAAGACCAACTCCCGCATCTTAGCACCACCTTTCTTTGGAGCAGAACTGCAGCTATCCATCGTACAAGGTGAGGGTGCCATCTGGCCCTGGAGCGCTGTTTTTTGATCGTCAAAGCACAGCCTTGATTTCTTTCACTGTCACTGTCACTGTCTTTCACTGATTTCGTTCATCCGAAGTGTTCTGGGCCTTGCACCTGTCTGACGTGACCTGCATGGCAAGATTTCGGCCTCTCATGTCTGTTTGGTTGCTCTACTCTAGATAGCGTTCAAAGAGGGCTTTGCCCTTGCCCTCGTCAGTCCTCTGGCAGATGAGGTCAGCACCTTGGAAGTCAGAAATGCTCTTATTCATGACTACCTCGCTCAAGCTTTTATGTAGTCGCCAGAACAATTTCAGTGACTCTGTGCTTACTCTTTGACACACCTCTGCCCATTTTTCACTTTTAACCACCATGACCAGTTTTTTTAAATAGCTTACTTTTGTGTGCATCTCTCTTTCTAAGTGCATGCAGGGACTGGGATGGCCAGCTCTGTTCTTCTTGGCATTTTGCCATCTCCTTACAGCACCACGTTTATCCAACCACGCCTTCTCCCCCTCAAAGATTCCACCACGGTGGCTGCTTCCAGCTTATTTTCCTGCCCTGAAGCTTTCTGTGCTTGTCACGTCTTATTTTACTCACCACATCTTGCCCTGTACTGTCATACTGGAAAGTCTTGACCGTTAACTTGTGCTGCCTGGTTCTACCTTTCTCCACTAATATGCTGCAAGGGTGGTGGTCGCTGCCGTGGTGTTCTAGAACACCCCATCTACACACTGTAGTGAGCGAAGGAGAAACCAGCGCCAGATCAATAGCACTGTCCTCATCCCCTGGACGGCTTGCTGTCCTGGTGACACAGCCACTGTTGATAAAAACCAGGTCAGTGGTTTCAAGTGCAGTCTCGAGCTCCTCCCCTTGTGTGTTGGAGGAAATGTTCCCCATGATCTGCCTTTAGCGTTGAAATCACCACAGAAAATATTTCTCTCTTGACCTAATATGTTACTTAAGCACTGCCACTTCTGGGAATCCATACTCGCGTTGCGGGCATAAACATTAACCAGCACAAATGGTAGTCTGGATTGAACTCTTACCGCCTGTATTTGTATGTCGTCATTGTTCCAACTGGACATGTCTAGCTCTGACGCCACCGTGCTGTCGCGAATGAGAATCGCCATTCCCAGATGTCGTTTGTTGTAGAAACATTTGAAGCCGGCAATTCGGAGTAGTGGTTTTGTTAGGGATATGTTTGATTGCTACCCGCAGTATGTTTTTGGTCAGTCTTTCAGTGTATTTATCAATGTCTTCCCGCTCCTGCTGCTCCAGATTTGTGTTGTTTATCTCTTCTATAAACTGCTCCCACTTTGCTTTATTGAAGTTAAAGGTTGGCCTATTGTTGTTGGCACTTAGCTGGGGATTTGTTCTTGCATTAATTACTATAGGTAGATGGTTTGTGTTCATGTCCTCCGTCACTTCCCACCGGCTGTTTGCTAGCCCTACCATAGCTATTGTCAGGTCAATAGCTGTGTCCAGGCAGTTTGGCCTGGGATCTATCCTGGTTATAGTCCCATCATTGAGTACTGCCAGTTGGTTTTCTTCGATGAACTCCATGAGTTTTGTGCCAGCTCTGTTGCTCTGTATAGCACCCCATGTGGTGTGGTGACAAGTTGAAGTCTCCCACTATTAGGGCGTCTGATGTAAGTCTGGCTTGGAGGGCTTGGGTGTCTTCATCTTCAATTACCCCTCTGGGACAGTATACATTAATTATTGTTAGGTTTTTAGGATTCCCTGTGATAGTTGCACTGACACACTCCAAAGTTCTTAGTGAGGAATGTTTCCTGTGACTCAATCTGGAACTGTTTGTGTACTAGCTGGGCAAACCCCCCCCCCCCCCCCCCCCTCACTTCTGCTCTGTCCTTTCTAATTACCCTGAAATAAAATAACCCAGGGCACCTATACTTTTTATTTGGTTTCAGGTGGGTTTCATGCAGGACATATATGCAGTTCTTGCTCCCCAGTTGTTTCATGATGTCTGTGAGGTGGGCCTTGATGCCTCTGCAGTTCCACTGTATTATTTTCATGTTTCTAGTATCCATTTTAGTTCTACTGTTATTGCTGTCTGTCTATGTCTCTGGTTGTCCTTCATTCCTTATCTTTCAGAGTCTGTGCTGTTTTTGTTGTCGTGGTATCTGTTTCCTTCCTCTACTGTTAGTAATCGTTCACGCTGACAGTTTGACGCTGCTCACTCCTTGAGTATTCCACGTTGGCGAGCTATCTCAGTATTCCTCATCTCTGTCAATTCTTTCCGGAGTGTTTCTATTTTGCTGTTCATTTCTCTCAGTTGTCTGCAGTCCATCCACATCGGTTGTTTCTTTCTCTCATTGGAGGTGATCGTCTCCCGTATTTGTGGAATATATGTGGAATATAGATGGATGATTGTATCCATCCTTGCTGTGACTACCTCCATATGTTTGGTGGTCCTTGCCAATTTTTCTTCATGCTTCCTGCATTCTTTTATGAGCCTGTCTTAGGTTCCTATCCTCTGGCCTTGTGTCTGATCCTGCTTCTTTTTGTACCTGTTGTCTGGCGGTTTGTCGGCTACCTGTGCTTTCAGGTTGGTCATGTCTGTCTGCATTATCCGAACCTGGGATTGCAATTCGGGGCCACTTTTGGGGAGGCACTGAGTGGTGTCTTGGTCAGCACTGACTCCCTCCAAGCTACTAGCTCTCTTTTGTATGCAGGACACCCCCTGTACCTTGCACCGTGGTTGCCACGGCAGTTGGCGCTGGTTCTTTTGGGGTTGTGTTCCGCATAGTTTGTTTCACTTTTTTGCGAGCTAGCAGTTGCTCCTCCAGTGAGTTCCTCTACAGAACTTGCAGATTGGATCTTTCTGTCTGCAAGTTTTCCGGAAGTGACCAAATTTCTGGCAAAGTCCGCACTGTGCTACTGGAGGCACGTATGCTTCGAGGTGCTTGAGTTCCTTGTTCAGTGTTATATGGCTCGGTATGTCCTGTCCTTCACATTTGACTTTTATGATCGATGTGGGCTTTCCTTGCCTGTTCATTATTCTTTCTCCATCTACGATCTGTGCATGTTTGTTTTCTTTCCTAAGGTCGTTTATGATCTTAGGCATGTCCCATTGAGGGCTGATGCCTTTGACCACTATGGCGCAGGTTGGTTTGCAGATATTGATGTCCACACTAGTCTCGTGTGTCAGTGGGATATTGAAGAGTTTCTTTGTATCTCTAATCTTTGCAATGTCCTCCATTTTTTGTGTGTTTTGTTGAGGTATACGAATATCTTCCCTTGCTCTGTTTTATATAATTTCCTAATGGCTCTATTTCCTAGTTCAATTTCAAGCATCAATGTTATCTGCGTCTCCTACAACGATTTCAAGGATGCCTGTCCTGACTTGACTTGGGGTACTTCGAGTTGTATCTTCTCGATCTCTGGCCTGTCCGCTGCTCTGCTGTCTCGAGTTTCTGTCATCTCTCTCTGGCAGTGGAGCCGATTACCACTTCTGTTTGTGCTGGCTGTTGGTGCTGTACTGGCTGCTACAGTTTTCTGGTTGCCTCTGGTAAGTCCACTGCTTGCCTTCCCTGGCTGGTACTCGGCTTAGGGATGGCAGCTGCCTTTTCAGGGTATAGTTCCTTGGTTTGAGAGCTACTTCTTGTGTTGTGAGCCATTTATTCTTCTGTTTATCTTTTTTATCGCAGTGATTTAGTTTTATTATTATTTGATAATGTTGCTACTTACGTTTCTTGCTTTTCCCTTGGAATTATTATCACAGTTGGTACACTCACGATAATCCAATAGTGCGGAGAAGACACATGCGATTCCAGTGATGAAATACACTTGCATTTCTTGTTTTTCCACTGGAAATAATAGCACACGTGTCACAAACGCGATAATCCAGCAGTGTGAAGAAAACTTCAACCACGAAACACACTCAACTATCGATTCCAATTCCAATTTTCCCAAAAAAAATTTCCAAATTTGGTCTCGTCAAACCTGCTTCGTCAGCTGTGGTTATTGTTGAGAGCCGTAGTTGTGTGGATTGTTAGTCCTAATTCCTACTAGTTTTATTGGTTCCGCTCTGTTCGTCAGATAGATATGTTTTGTGCTGGTCCTGGTAAAGACCAGTCCTTGGTTGGGCCTATTGGGGCCCGCATTCTCTCGTTTCTTGGCTTCTTTTCTCTGTTAGCACTGCTACGTGCTTACCGTTTCTTGTGTTATTCTCATCGGGGCTAGTCCCGGTCATGTCCAGTCCTCATAAGGACTCGATGTAGGCAAGGGCAGAGCATTCAAATGAAAGTCTCAAGTTGTCCCCCCGGTCAGCGGCGCGAACTCCTCCCCAAACTTGGCGGTTTTCTTCAACGCGTGTGGGTGCGGTGTGGCAGCAATATGACCAGGTCTCCCTGTTCTCCCAGCTCAGGCTCCTCTACCAGAGGAGCCAACCCGCCTTCCTGCCATTCACCCCGCCAGTGTTTTTTTTTTTTTTTTTTTTTTTTTTGGTTTTATTAAATTTTTTTTTTTTTAATACATATATAAACATGCACAAATACAAACACACACATATATACATATATACAGTGTAGGGAGGTTATATGGCCTTACCTGTTCTGCATAGGAACTGTCTGACCAATCGCTGTGTTTCCGGGTTGCTGTTTATGTGCAGGCACTCCGTCATTGTCATTGGGTTCCCAGTTTTGACGAAGTGATCTCTCAGGTCCCTTCGCTGTCTATTGTACTTGTCGCATACTAGTAAGTAGTGTTCGATGGTGTTGTTTTCTCTGCACACTCTGCAGTATGGGTTTTCTCTTGTCTTTCCAATTGCCAAGTCTGATTCTCCACAGCTGTCTGTTTGCTGGTGCTTTCATGTTGGACTTGTGGCTTGTATCTGGGTTCGCCCAATACTTGGTAGGCATGACGGCCTTTATCGCTGTCTCGCCACTGTTGCCTCCATTCCTTGAGAATGTAGTTTTTGACTATATTCTTGAGAATGTAGTTTTTGACTATATTCTTCCCTTCTACTTTACCTAGGCCTGTGCAGATTTGATTAGTGCTGGTTATTCCCCGTTTCGCCGCTCTGTCTGCCTGTTCGTTTCCCGGGATACCCCTGTGAGCTTGTATCCATCCGATGTTGACTTGGCACCCCATGTACCTGAGGTTTGTGGCTGTCGCTAGTATCTCATTTATGTCGGGTCTGTTGCCTCTATTGAAGTTCCCGAGCGTTTGTACTGATGACAGGGAGTCTGTTAATATATACAGTCTCAGTGGTGGATTTTCGGCTGCGATCTCTAGACCTTTCATTATGGCAACCAGTTCGGCCGTGCATACTGCTGTCTGGTCTGTTAGCTTGAACTGTCTCTTCAGCTTCCAGTCTGGGACCACTACCCCTGCTACTACCTCTCCCTGTTCGTTTTTGGACCCGTCTGTGTATATTATGAGGTTGTCCTTACTGATTTCTTGTATGTATTCATCGGCCGCGTCTCTTGCATCTGTGTCCTCCGTGTCCTTGGTGATGGACTTTGCTAGACTACAGTCAGTGAATGGGACTGTTAGTTCCCATGGTGGGATTGTTAGTTCCCATGGTGGGATTGTTGGCTTGAACCGTCTTGTCTGTTTCAGGGTCTCTGCTAGCTCAATTTCTTCCTTCATCTTCTCTGCTGCTTCCCATCCTGCCGGTCTTTGCAGTTTTACTTTTGGGATTTCCCCCCCCCCCCCCCCCTTTGCTGTTGTTGTCACTGAACGTTTGGTATCCAGGGTGGTTTTTGTCTTGAGCAACCTTTAGCCAATAGTTATACGTTAGCTGCTTACGCCTCAGACTCAGTGGAGGTACCCCCAGCGCTACCTCCATGGCTTCTCTGGATGTACATTTTCCTGCACCCAAGATGATGTTTAGCGCTTGGGTCTGTATGGTGTCTAGCTTCCTCTTGTTGGCTTCTGATGCTGAGTCTACACAATGCTGCCATATTCTAGCTTGCCCCTGATAAATGCTTTATAGAACATCAGCATTGTTTTGGTGTGGGCACCCCAACCGTTACCTTTTATCACCCGCAGTAGGTTGCTTGCATTTTTCTAATGTCTGGCTTATATGTTTTGACCAGTTCATCTGTTCGTCTAGGGTCATTCCTAGGAAGACTGTGCTCTTTGTTTTCTTAATGGTTTCCCCTTTTATCTCTATTTTCCAGTCCTTATTATGATATAACTTCTTCATGCTGCTAAATACCATGCTGACCATTTTATTGGCATTCATTTTGAAACCCCATTTGTACATCCATGCTGTTAGCCTGTTTATTTGCTTTTGGAGGGGTCCTCTTGTAGCCTTTGCCGCCTTGCCACTCCTCCATATGGCGCAATCATCCGCGAATTGAGATAGTCCTGTTTTCTGATCTTGAATCTCCTGTCAAGTCGTTCACCAGTATTGAAAAGATTGTTGCTGAGATGACCGAGCCCTGGGGAATGCTGTTCTCTTGCACATATGTGTCGGATACCTCATTCCCTACCCTCACAGAGAAGCTTCTTTCTTGGAGAAAGTTTTCTATGTATTTGTAGGTTCTACCCGTTATGCCTATTTTCTTCAGTTTTATTAGTGCGGCTTCACTCCAGCATTGATCGTACGCCTGGGCTAGGTCCAGGAATACAGCCAACGTCTTTTCCCCTCTCTTGAATCCTTTCTTTACATGGTTTTCCAATTTGATGATCTGATCCATCGTGCACCTGTTGGCTCTAAACCCGGATTGTGTATGGCTGTACAGTTCATTCTTCTCCAGGTGGAATGTTATTCTTTTATATATCAGTCTCCATAACTTTGCCCAGGTGCGATGTCAGCGAGATGGGGCGGTATGATTCTACCCTTGTTGGCGCTTTCCCTAGTTTCTTGACTGGAATCACCGTGGCTGTTTTCCATTGTCTTGGGATCTTTCCCGTCTGCCATATTACATTATACAGTTTATCTTCTGATCTTCAGAAGTTTACCCCTTTCGTCAAGTGTTTCGGCCCTTGCAATCTTGACACTCTCATGGGGCGGGCCCACCCGGGTCATGACTCCGGGCGTCTTTCCCCTGTCGTGTAGACGTTTGGTCACATTTTAGTTATCCCTGATTATTTATTAGATGTTACGCTTTTCCCTTAGCTGATATACCTTTTCCGCTCTCTAGCCTCTCCCCTTTCGGTGGGGAAAGTCTGTGCAGCCTGTACTCGCCCCTTAAGTACATGTGGTCGTGGGGATTCAGCCACTTCCCCAGCCACGGCCTAATCCCCTCCATTTGTCACCGTTCTCTGTACCCCGTTCACGGCACCGCACTCAGTCAGGGAGCCAGATCCCCCTTTACTTTCACATATGACTACTGGCAGACCGACCAGATATCTATCGTACAGACGGACTCTTCACGCACCACTGGACGCCTACCGACGAGCTTTCAAGCTACGCCGGCGGGACTGACCGAAAAGCTATACCATCTTACTGACTGCAGGCCCACTACTCATCGAGAGAGAGTGGGCGCTTATCGAGACTTTGTCCTCCTTCTTCTGCTAAAACCATGCCGTTGGTCTTTGCAGTTGACTGAGTGCAGCTTTTGACCATCGCTATGGAGGTAAGACTTTGGCCGACATTTATACAGTAAGACTGCGCTCGGACTCGCCTTTCCCGCTCGGGGGAAGGGCTGAAGAGCTGACACGAGACAGTTGACAGTTTGTGGTCTTGGTTGAAAGATTGTTTGGTTCTGCAGTTGCCAGTTTCGAGACTCATTCCACTCTAGATTCTGACGGTTCCATAGCCAGCACGAGGCCCTTTCGGCAGCCTCACACAGTCGTTTCTGGGCCTTAGTTCTTGCCTGGCCCTTCATTCCCATTCGCTTCAGCATGTCAAACACGGAGTGGGAGACCATCCCCCTAGCGCCAATCTCCATGGCGGAGAACCTGACTGTAATCCTGCCGCCTCAGGCTTGCAACCATGCCATCATACTTTGCCACCTGAACGTGTGCTGTGCCTCAATTTTGTTTTCATACGGGACAGTCAGCTCAATCAACGTTAGCTGCTTGGCTGACGAGGAGCTGAGTACGGTGTCTGGTCGCAGCCCAGAGCTGCGGATCACCTCAGGGTATTTGCCACGGCCCTTCAGGTCTACGGTCAGGTCCCAGTCCCTCGCACCGTCGAAAATGGTAGCAAGCGGCAAGTCGTCAGCTTTACCCTTCTTTTTCCGCCCTGCCCGGACAAATTAAATCTCCATCGGCCTCGGTCTGTTCCCCTCCTTGTTTGCTCTCACACTGGCCCTGTCCACTATGGCGGCCAACTCGTTCAGGACTTTATGCCGCCAAGTATAACGACCTTGGGTCAGGGCTGTCTTACATCCAGACAGCACGTGCTCCGCAGTCTGGATTATTTGCGCTTTCGTACAGAGGGGACAGAACGGGTCTTCTGTTTGCTCCCATTTGACTAGGTTTGCAGCTGATGGCAAGACATCGTAGAGGGATCGGACAATGAAACTTAAGCGCAGTGGAGCCATGTGCCAGATATCATTCCAGCTGAGCAATCTCTGAACTACCGCTTCCCATGACATCCACTGCGCTTGCTGCAGCTGCTGGGCAGCCTTTCAAACTCTTTCATCGTCCGATCCCTTGCGGATCTGCTTGACTACTAGGTCTCTGCGTTGTTTGGGCGCCGCCTTGGACCACCTCGGATCATTCGCTATGAATCCGAATCCCTGCCTGCCATGCTGGGTGTGGCCCATTACCTCCTTCAGCTGGAGTGAGGCTTGGGCTGCCTCAATCTCGCTGACGACCTTCCACTTCCTTCCCGTTCTCAAGGCGGGAACTGTGGCTCTGACCATTATGTCTGGAGACTCGCGCATCATCATCGCAAGTCTGGTTTTTCCGGCTTTGAACTCTTTCCATGAGGGACGTGAACAGGAGGACGGACTTACTTTGCAGTACAATGCGACAGTCGTGAGGTAAGCTGGTGCTCCAAGCCATTTCCGTATATGCCTGCTTATTTTTGACTCCATCGTGCTTACTGTGTAAACGCCGATATCGTATATCAGCAGCGGCCACAGCAGTTTCGGGATGAGCACGAATTGGAGGCACCATATTTTGAATTTGCCTATCAGTCTGGTTTTGTCGATGGTGCCAAGACCGTTCGTCAGCATTGCATGCATCTCATCCACCGCGCTCCCGTCCGAACGAACGAACAAACGAACAAACTTTATTTTCAAAGGGTTAAGAATTGGGCACGCAGGCCCGTCTAACATTCTGCCCTTCTATCACTCTCTTTCATACATTATTTCATTCACACATCATTCAAGGCTAACAGAGAACAGCAACAATATAAAAGATATGCATTATAAAGGCATGGGCAAAATGAACATCAAAACTACACGACTCGGTAATATTAGATAATGATCTGACACTTGTTATTAGCCATGTGGAATATACTGGCCTACCAAAAGGGGACTGGCTGTTATACTAGGGTTTTGTTATTATTATTATTATTATCTCTATTATTAAGGGGGAAGGTAATCCGTACTGAGATAGTGTTCGAATAATTTGCGATTATATGAATAGGGATTGGTGATGTCTTTGATTTCTTGTGGAAGATTGTTCCACAGCTGAGCTGCGGAGTACGTTAAGCTTGTTTTGTATAAGTCAATCCTAGGCTTCTGAATGTGTAATATATTTAAACGTTTACTGTGTCAAGCATTATATTTAAACAATGGCCAAAGGTAATTTGGGGCATTCCGATGCAGGATTTTGTGAATTAGTTTAGCTTTATTGAAAAGCAGGCGTTTGCGGAGTGGTAGTAACTGAAGGCGTTTATACAGGCTAGGATTGTCAGATAAATGTTTGCTATAAATTAGACTCATGGCCCGTTTCTGGAGTGAGTAAAGTCGCTTGGTGTTTGAATTAGAACAACCGTCCCAGATTGTAGAGCAGTAGTCAAAGTGTGTCTGTATATGAGAAGTATAGAATAGTATCCTTGTGTCCTCATCAAGGAAGTTTTTAATTTTGGCGAGTTGGTAGACTTTTTTCGTTGTTTGTTTAATGAGTGCTTGAACGTGGGAATTAAAGGTTAGGTTTCTATCAATGATTAGGCCTAATGTTTTGTGCTCAATTACACTTTCTACTGGCATGCTATCGATGTGAAGTTGAAGTGATGTGTGTGAGGAGTTTGAAGTCTTTGTCTGGTTGTTAATAACATTGATTTTGTTTTAGTGATGTTAATTTGCATACAGTTTGAATAGCTCCACCTAACTACATTATTTAATTCTTGTTGTAAAGACGACTCCAGTAAAATAGTTTTCAGCGTTTGTGTACACTGTACAGTCATCTGCAAATAGATCGCAGGACGACGAAAGATGCAAAGGTAGATCGTTAATATATATGGCAAATAATAGAGGGCCAAGAATAGAGCCTTGCGGTACTCCAATATTGAAGGTAGTGGTTTGAGACAGATTTATTATGTGATACTACTTGCTTTCTGTTTGATAGAAAAGATGATATTAGAGTGACTACATTGTCTCGAGTTTTTTAATTAAAATAACATGGTCTATCATATCAAATGCTTTCTTGAAATCAATAAACACAGTTCCACATAGACTGTTGTTGTTTATATTCTGGTGCCAATTTTCTATCATGTTTGTTAAGGCCGTTTGGCAAGAATATTTTGGTCGAAATCCTGATTGGCTGTCAACAATAAGCTTGTTGCGAATTAAATACTGTAATGTTACTTTATGGATGTGTTTTTCTAGTGGCTTAGATAGTGATGATAGTAAGGAAATGGGTCTGTAATTGTTCGGGAGACCATTGTCCAATGAACCAGATTTAAGAAAAGGGTACACTTTAGCGATTTTGAGAGCTGATGGAAAGTGGCCTTTGGTGAGACACTGATTATATACATAGGTTAGTGATATACAGATCACTGGCGCAGCACAACGGAGAATCTGGTTGCTGATTCCATCTAACCC
Organism: Cepaea hortensis; assembly: GCA_963921405.1. NCBI lineage: Eukaryota > Metazoa > Mollusca > Gastropoda > Stylommatophora > Helicidae > Cepaea > Cepaea hortensis. The sequence goes on along the minus strand of OY992885.1, from coordinate 55,482,220 downwards.
AGATGAGGTTGTGTTTTTTAGGTTACTGAGGTAAGTGAATACTTCAGTGATTGTCATTAGCAGTATGTCGGAAAGAATATCAAGGAGAATTAGGTATTGAAGCCTTTAACTGGTCTATGTCAGTTTGAAAAAAATTACTGAATTGGTCGCATGTAATATGATTTGATGGTAAAGAATTTCGGAAGTTATACTTGTTTGTCAAGGTGTTAATTATCTTCCATATATCCTTACTATTTGTTTTATCCATTACTAAGTTCTTAAAGTAATTTTTCTTTTCCCGTCGTATGGTATATTGAACTTTGTTTCTAAGAGTGCGGTATGCGCTGAGATCCCGCTTTTTATGTGCTTTATCTCTGTCTCTCATAATTTCAAGTATTTCCTGGGTGATCCAAGGTGGCTTGACGTGGGTTTTACTCGAACTTCCTTGATTGGCACATGTCTATCAAAAACATCAATAAAGGTTTTCATCCAGAATTCCAGAGCATCATCCGGGTCAGGAAGCATTGTCTAGAGGTGAACTGAGCAAGTCCTGTAAAAATGCGTTTTGGTTGAAATTTTTGTAACTTCTATATTTTACACTTATGTGTTTATGTTTAGGAGTTTTAATTCCTTTTTTAGACCACGTGCAGCATATTGGGTAGTGATCGCTCATTGCACAATTGGGTACGGTGCATTCTATGATGTTGTCTGAGAAAGTTACATAAATGTGATCTATGACTGTTGAAGATGACTTTTTACTCTAGTAGCTTGTTGTACTATTTGTTGGAAATTTTATGATGCAATTATATTTCTCCATATTATGTTGGATTTGTTGGTGTCAATGTTAGTCTCCGAGTAGTATAATTTCCTTTCCGGAAGCGAAAACCACATCCATCATGGTAGTGAAGTTTTCGTACCAGATGTGTCCAGCACTGGGATTTCGATAGAGGTAGCCAATTATCAGGGGTGTGCGGTTTTGAAGTTTTAGCTCTAACCAAATACATTCTATTTCGCAAGTTTCAAAGTCTAGCCTACGGTGAGCATTTAGTAAATTAGAAACATAGGTTACTATGCCTGTCTCTTGTTTCCTACAGGGATCCCTTCTAAAAACTTTGTACCCTTTAATAGAGATCATGTCACGACTAGCCATGATCGAAAAGAATATTTTCCCCTCAACGTTCAGAAGAGAGATCGGCCTGAACTGGTCAATACCAGTCGAGTTTTGCTCTTTAGAATAATACTACTTGCCAGCTTTGCAAGCTTATGTCAAGGCTCAGCGGTCTTGCACAATTACAATGCTTGTGATAACATTGCCCCAGCTTCTTGTAGGGAAAAAAGTTTATTCTTCTGTTTATTTCTCTAAGTGGTCCATGAGATGTGAACCAAAAAATTCTGGGATGTTAATGCGGTGTTCCACGACAGTGAGACATTAATTATATATAAATGTTAGTGACTCGCAGATCACTGTTGCAGCGCATGGAAGGATCTGGTTACTGATTCCATCTAGTCGTGATGAGTTATTGTTTTTTAATTTACTGAGATGAGTAAATACTTCAGTGATCATCATTAGCGGTATGTTGAAGGGAATGTATCTATAGCATTTATCCTCACAAAATGATGAAAATAAAAGGAGAATGAGGAGAATCTTGGTATTGCAGCCTTCAACTGGTTTATGTCAGATTGAAAGAAACTACTGAATTTATCATATGTAACCTGATTTGATGGTAATGATTATGAGGACTTGTGTTTGTTTGTCAGGGTATTAACTGCTTTCCATATATCTTTAGTATTAGTTTTATCAATTATTAAGTTCTTAAAGTAGTTTTTCCTTTCCTTTCGAATAACATATTGAACTTTGGTTTTCAGACTACGGTATGTAGTTAGGTCTCTATTTGTATGTGCCCTGTCCCAGTCTCTCATAATTTCAGCTACCTCCTGGGTGATCCACAGGGGCTTAGTTTTATGTTTAACTCGAACTTCCTTAAATGGAAGATGCCTATCAAATCATCTGGGTCAGGAAGTTGATAATCATAGCCCAGAGATGAGTTGGTCAAGATATCTTGATTGAAATTTTTATAATTTCTATATTTTATACTTATATGTTTATGTTTCGGAGTTTTATTACCTCTTTTCAACCATGTGCAACACACTGGGTAGTGGTCTCTCATTGCATTAATAAGTACGATACATTCGGTGATATTGTCAGCACATGTAGTATAAATGTGATCTATAAGTGTTGCAGATGATTTTGTAATTCTAGTGGTTTGTTTGACTAACTGTTGGAAGCTATATGACTCTATTATGTTTCCCATGTATTGTTTGATTTTTTAATGTCTATGTTGAAGTCTCCTAACAGTATGATTTCTCTCGCATTACTAAAGACTACATCCATAATGATGGTGAATTTTTCATACCATATGTTTCCTGCCCTGGTGTTTCGATAAAGATAGCCATCTACTAGGGGTAGGCGATTTGGAAGTTTGACCTCAAGCTATACACTCTCATTCTTACTGGTTTCAAAATCTAGCTTACGTTGGACGTTAAGCTAATTAGAAATATAGACTGCTATTTCCGTCTCTTGTTTCCGATAAGGATCTCTTCTAACTTTAAAACCTCTGATAGTGATGTCGTCATCTGAGATTTAATTATATTTTTTAATTATAATTATTTATCAACTTTCGCTAACGCCAAATTTGTGGAAATTTTGTGATTTAGCATGCGCGATAGTTCTGGAATCTTCCCCAATAGATGGCAAATATTTAAATGTGCGACTCTGAGCCCATTCTTACTGAGCCAGTGCTCATATTTATTAGACATTTCAACTATGTAACATAAATTTTATATTTTATAAACACAGAATGATTAAAATGTGCGTCAGTTATAGCAATCACGCCCTATGTTTAGAGAAACAGTAATATATCTGACAATATATAAAAATACATAAACAAATAAATTAAGAAGAGCAGTGAAGTCTTTCTCACCCACAGTAAAGAAAAATAAAATTGTTTTATTTAAAAAAACTGAATTATAAAAGGTATACAACTAAATACGAGAGAATTATACAAGTTAATGTTTATAGTCACGTATCCACTATTACTCGAGCAGATAAAACAATAACCGAATATGCAGATAAATGTTCTAGGAGAGGCTTTTTTATGTACTGAGATCTAGTGTAGCTTTGTGCTGAATTGCTAATAAATGTGTTATGACGTTATGAGTGCCTGACGAAGAGCCGCTGGGCTAAAACGCATGAGGTGTAACAATTTAGTGTTACAATGAAATGGATACTGTTGTCTCACTGGTATGTAACGATTACCAACTACAGGCTCTGATTCATGGCTAGCAGGAGGTTAAAGTGACACTCTGGTGTTGTTGATAGATGGTTCCTTGCTGGGGAGAAGAGGAAACATATCTTCATAATTATCACCTTCTTGTGTGAAGGAGGGTGCATTATATGGACTTGGTGTGGAGGAAGTCTCCCGTCTGACTTGGTTTTCACGTGGTCTACGCACTCCTGGTCAGGAATCATGCTTACTGTCATTGTTCTTTCCCAACCAATGTGACTTTTAATATTTTTTTTTTTTACACACACTGAATTTATTTTTAATTATTGGTTATATTTCACCATTTTCTGATGTACAAAGTTAAAGGTGCAGTTATAAATGTTCACATTTGATGTAAATAAAATCTCATTTTTATATATTTAATGTTACTGGTTATTTTTAATTATCCGTTTGTTCGGTTATTTGTTTGTTTGTTTGTTGCCGGCTCTGGCGAAGGGGTTATTAATGCAATTGGTAATCCCACATACCATGTTCGAAACACAGCTGCAGGTGATTTGGAAGCAGACAGCCTTGCATTGGTTCCCACGCAAAGGTATGAGTGCCGGTTGTTCAGAAAGCATTAGCAAACTGCTGAACGTAAACTTGCCAATAAATCACAGCCAAAAAACCCTGGGGTTGACTGTCATGTCCTGTAAAGGATATGCAACTAACTTGTTTCTATTACGTCATTCATACCAATGCTGGTATGTACAAGAATAGCTTCTTTTATTATTTTTTTTTTAAAATTCGCATATCCTTTTACAGGACATTGCTGTCAACAGCAGCATCTTTCAGCTTGATTTCTTGGCAAGATTATGCTCAGTAGTTGCTTTCTGAGCAGCCGGCTCAGTTATCCCGCAAGTCACCAGCGGGGGTAGAACTGCTTCCAGTTCTCACCCGCTACGAGACTCTGCGTGATAAACGGGATTATGGAGAAAGTGGTGTAACCCCTCTGCCAGAGGGACCGGCTTCTTTTATTATACTGTTCAAAAAATAAGAAACGCAACATTTTTGGTGTTGCTTTCATAAAAGATATTAGCTGATTGGACATCAGTCAACCTATCAACTGTGTCCATCTGGTCATTAACTTCTCGTGGTTACCTGAATTGTGCTCACCTCATGATTCGTGAGGTCATGAAAGAGGCCAAGGTCAAAACATTTTTGACAATAACTCATAACACGTTCATGATAATCCTGTGAAACTTACTGAACACAAAACTCACTGACCATATTATTGAATGCCTATAAAAGATTGACGCTCCTCGAATATATTCAGTTGAAAATTCAATGCGCAAATATGGCTCATCTCACTACAGAATGACTCGTCATCATTGGATGTTTACAGGCTGGACAGTCACAAAGTGTAGTAGCCAGAGAATTTAATGTGGTTAGAAGCACCATTAGTTGCCTTGGAGGCGATTTCTAGAAACTGGCTCAGTGGCAAACCGGCTGCGAAGTGGAAGACCCAGAATCACAACTGCTGCCGAAGACCGCTTCATACGGCTGCGTCACCTTAGGAATCGATTTGCATCAGCGTCCCACAGTCCAGTCAATGCCAGGAGCTCATTGAATTCAAGATCAAACGATCAGGAACCGGCTGCACAATGCTGGTCTTTGGGCTAGAAGACCCTACCGAGGTCCTCTTCTTACGGATCGGCATCACCAGAACCGACTGCAGTGGGCGAATCAGCATCGTCAATAAAATGTTAGTACAAGTTTGCAATTGAAACTGCAATAATGTTGCTTTTCTTGTTTTGACCAGTATAATTTCTACAAATCATCTTTAGACAACAGTAATTTCTACAAATCATTTCTAGAAAACAGTAATTTCAAGATGTGTTTATTCCCTTTTCAAACACCAAATTATTTATATATATGACCCTGACTCATGCAAGAAGGTGGGAGATCTGAAGCATTTTGTGAGAATAAAAATTAACTACTAAAGACGGATTCAAGAACATTCAACTTGAATATAAAGTTATAAATCATGAGAATACATTAAAATGTGTTGTTAAATTCGACTTGTCCTATTAAATGTATACAATAGTACTATCAAAAGATAGAAAATACAGAAACCAAAAAGAGAATAGGAATGGCCAAAAATGCTTTCAACAGCATCTAGAGAGATTAACGACACATTAAAAATGAGAATTATAAAATGTTACGTATATTCAACACAATTGTATGGTGCAGAAGCCTGGACATTGAACAAGCAACTAGAAAGTCATGTGGATATACAGAAGAATATGTTGTATTTCATGGAAACAGAAACAATCAAATACAGAGGTTCTAGAAAAACTGGGAATGAAAAGAGTTGATGAAAGAAATAAAAAAAGAGGCAAGTGAAATATTTTGGCCACGTTAAAAGACATAACATTCTTATAAAAAATTATACTGGAGGGTAAGGTTGAGGGCAAGCGGGCAAGAGGTAGACAACAATTCAAGTGGGAAAATAACATCAAGAGATGGACGAACATCAGTCTGACAGAATGTACAGTCAGGGCAAGAGACAGACAGTGTTGGAGATCCATTGCAGCCAACCTTCATTGTGGAGACAGCACCTGATTGATTGATTGAATAGTACTAGAGTTAAGACTACCAGTAAATATTGTCACATACATATAACACTGAATATGTGAAACAAATTCTAACCACATTCATCGTCTTATTTTTCATTTTAATTCAGGGCCTTGGCAGAATGTTGCTCTCGTCCCAACCTGTTAAAACAGACTCTGGATCCTGTGCCAGTTCCCCTGCCTAGTGCATGTTCATGCCCAAGGTGTCTGCAATGTCCTGTATCCATCTTTATGCAGGTCGACCCCGGTCTCTTCTTCCAGGAACCACACCTTCCATCTCGCTTCTTCCCAAGGCACTGCCATTTAATATGACCAAAGTATTTCAGTTTCCCAGACACACTGCTATTTATGAGCCAGTCACCTTTGATGTTTACATCTTGTAGAATGTTTTTGTGTGTTCTTTCCCCCCCCCCCCCCCCCCCCCCCCCCTTCATTGTGGTCCACGTATTCTAAGAATTTCCCCTCAGATTTTTGTTCAAAAGCCCCAAATTTTCTCCTCCTTGTGAAATGTTCCACGACTCACATCTGTATGGTGCCACAGGGAAGATGCATATTCTGAAAAAAAATTGGGTTTTACCTTTTTTTCGTTTGTTGGTGTTGTGACACAGACTCTTAATACCTAACGACATTACGAACACAATATAAGATGATAGTATACTGCCAATAAACAAAATAAGATGATGCTAAACTGCCAATACCTGTCTCCGTGGCCAAAGGCTTGCGAACACTTTCGTGAGCTGCTTACCAGGTGGTCGAAACTCCACTGCGACCGATTTGTGTGGCAGGCAGTGTCGCATTGTGTTATAACATGCTGGTATGGGAGCTGGCCGTCCAGAAAGCAATGGCAAATTACTGAACATAAAACTTGCCTAGTACATCAACAGCAGCTGAAAAATGCTGGTGTTGACTGCAACGTCCTGTAAGGGATATGCAACATTTAAAAAAAAAATACTACCAATACACAAAATAAGATGATGGTATACTTCCAATACACAAAATAAGATGATGGTACACTGCCAATAAACAAAATAAGATAATGGTATACTGCCAATAAACAAAATAAGATAATGGTATACTGCCAAAACACAAAATAAAATGATGGTATACTGCCAATAAACAAAATAAGATGATGCTAAACAGCCAGTAAACACAATAAGATGATGCTAAACTGCCAATAAACAAAATAAGATGATGCTAAACTGCCAGTAAACACAATAAGATGATGCTAAACTGCCAGTAAACACAATAAGATGATGGTATGCCTATAAGCAACAGCTCTGGCTAGCTGGCAGAATATTTAGATAGGCAGCTTTCTCTTCATTTGTGCCTCCGTAGATTCAGGAATGCTGAAATAGTCCACATTATTCACAGTCCCACTCTTATCTGTATAATGTTCTCTATGTGCTTGTGCCAACTGAAAGAAAAGACACATATACAGGGATATAAATACTGAGCTCAATTCAGCTTATTGATAACATATTTTTAGTCTGGCACTATAACATAAACAAATACACATATTTAAGAAACAAGTGAAAAACAAATGTGCAAGTTGGATCCCTGGTGGTGAGATATACTTGTGCAGCTCTAGAACTAATTTATGACAAATATGCAATTAGTGACATACCCACACAGTTCACTTAACATATTTTAGTTATAAGGAAACTAGAGGTCACAGATATGTGGTGTTCTCATAGAGCAATGACATAACACACTGTTCACAAAATTATTCAATTTATAAAGAAACAAGAGATGTGGTGTCCTCATAGAGCAATGACCATCCATTCATCCATCATGTGCCATGCCGATAAGCGTGGACGGTCATGTTCTGCCATCTCATTCGATCACCAGAGTTGTGGATCAGCTCTGTGTTCCTGTCTCGACCATGCCACGTGGCCAAGCCATCCAGTTATTTACTTCTCGATCTTCCCCTTGGTCTCTTCCCTTTGATCTTGCCAGTCGTCACCAAATTCTCCAATTAATTTCTTATCATAACATGCCCAACAAATTTTGACTGTCTACGACTAATGACTCTAATCAGTATACGATCTTCATTTGTTTCTTGATGGATTTGTTCATTGGTTTTTCTGACTGTCCATGGTATTCTTTGCATTTTCCTCAGAAACCACATTTGCCATCCATCAGCTGTTTTTCAGCTTGACTGCTTATTGTCCATGCTTCACTTCCATACAAAAGTATAGGTTCTATGTAGCACTTCAACACTCTTTTTCTCATTTCAATTGATATCTTTTTATTGGTCTGTATGTTTTTCGTCTTGCAAAAGGCTACCTTCGCAATGGTAATTCTTGTTCTAACCTCTTCAAGGCATCTCTCATCAGATGTTATGACTGTGCCGAGATAACTGTATCGATTCACTTGCTTAAGAATATGCCCATCTACTCGTATATCACATTGTGGTATTTCCTTCTTCCCAGTGACGACCATAATCTGCTATGACATACCCTTACAATTCACAAATTGTATTCATTTTAGAAAGAAACTATACGTCACAGAGATGTGGTGTTCTCATATAATAGTCACATATCAAAACAGTTAACAAAAGTCCAGCAAGAAGCAAATTTATAAATACAGATGATTGCCCATATCAACATTATAAAAGTATCTATCAGAGTCCTAAGTTATGTAAGAAAAGACAGAGTGACAGCCAGTCAATAGGTATTGACTTAAGACGGGTCACAAGCGACTACAGACACTTAGCCGAGGTCAAGGACAGCTAGACTATTACGCAGGGCAAAGACGACATGGCCCGACTGACTAGAGTTCAGACAAGAAGCCTGTGACCAGACCCACGTGACTGGGAGAAGACTGGACAGAGTGTGTGCGACCACCGATGGAGACAGACGTATTGAGATAAGAGGGAGCTGGACTGTAGAATGATAGAGTTTGACGAATGGATGTGACAGGCGTGTGTGACTGCATTCGAACCGTTGGCTAACCGATATGCTTGTAAGACGGGAGAATGCAATGATCGTTCGAGAGACGAACGGTTCTATGTAAATATACCAACGAAGACAGACCCAGTGTTTGATGGTCTGTGAGAATCGTTGCCTGACCGTAATAGTGTGTAGTATCGGTGTGAATTGTGTAGTAAGCGAACGTGTGGTGAGATGGCTCTTTAACACGTTATAATATAATAAACGATATACAGGAAGCATTTCCTGCTAGTCTCCAAGTGGAGTTATTTCTAACATTATAATTTATCTGTCCGAGACAAGTGTGTAAGGGCAGGAAGATAGCCAGGTCTTTGACAGTATCATTTAAAAAAATCACATAATGAGATACATGGATCCGAAGAAAGTTATAACATACGGGAAGTTAGAGACAGATGAAGAAAATGGGTTAACAAAGTGGCAAGGAAGATGAGCAGTGCTTGAACTAATCAGAACTCAGAGGACAGATGGTTGTGGAGGAATGTGATTGTCCATGCCACTAGGCATGGCACATGTTGATAGTATCTCACCTGGCATTTTGCTATTTTACAGATACTTGAACCTTTTCTTTAAAATGTGTAATATTTTATCATTTTCAGAATGTTTCTTCAACTGATGATATTAAGCAGTAGTATCGCACTGAGGAGTGATCAATGTTATGTTCCTTACATCACAGACATTTTTCATGTTTCTGTGTCAGATTCTGACAATTTTCACAGAATTTCAAACTTGTTCAGTCATTATCTTAAAATTGCTAACTTATCTCATGATAAACTATAGCAGATGAGCCAAAGAAACCATGTCTGGAAATAGAATTTCCTGGCAAAGATTACATTAATGAGATAGCATTGGATTTAGAATAGTACATACTTTCACTGACAGAGTAGCATCAGGCTTTAAGAAGCTAGTTCTAGTGTGTAAAATTATGCCAAACAGTATTGCATGCTGGAGAGATACCTTTCACATAGAAATGTTTTTATCTTTCACATAAGGAAATATTTTTACCTTTTTTACAACTATACTAATCTTTCCAGGCATCATCTTTTCTACTGCGTCTCTTCTCATTGTATAACCAAAGGACATTGTTTCATCTTGTACCTTGCGGTGTCAAGGTGATTATGCTTCTTTCTTTATCTTTCAGCAGTAGGAAAAATTCCCTGCCGACTTGTAAGGCCAGTCGCAAGTTAAGAACAGAAAAATTGACCAAAGGGAGTCTGTCCCCACCTGGCAAGCCAAATCCCCGTCGGCCCATGACTTTGTGGTCATGGTTTCCAAGTTTACACCAGGGGGAGATGAGGTTGACTTGTATAGTCTGTGTGTTATCGGCAGGCTACTAATTTTGCCTTTTAACGCCTCCTGAGAGAGACTAGTTGACTTTAACCCTACTGGCTTCAGGGCCAGGTGCAGTCGACATTGTTTATTTCCTTCGTATTTTTATATATAATGTTCTACTTTCAATTGCCTTTTCCAGGCACTCATTAGTACTCTAACAGTCCAAGGTATTCGCAACATATGTATCAAAAACCACATCTCCATTACCTCCAAATACTGTCTATTTTACCTAAGATGACATAATATATTGTATGTCTCCTAGAACATGACACACAGCGACACAGCTGGAGTACTTGGAATCATTGAGAGAAACCTAAACTACATCAATACTAACATTTCATTGAGAGCCAAGAGCATCATTCTGTCCATTCAGTAATAGAAAGTAAAGACCCTTTTACACACCATAGGCGCAATAGACATATGGTGCTTGACCCATATTTGTCTAGACCCATGGACACTCGGTGGGGGGTATGGTCAGTATCACGCCAGCCATCTTTACTTCCCGAGACATTTCCTGGTACCATTTTAAGGCAGGGTCAACATGGGAGACCAGGTCTGTCAACTGTCATCTACTGCCTATAGTACCTTGTGGTGTAGGACGGCGTTCTCGAGCCTGAGGAATTAAGGCCGCCTGGATAGTGCAGTCGCCGCTAACTGTGCAGGTTAGAATGTTCTTTTTGCCCCTGACAGAAAATATCCATACCTTACCGAGGTTTCAAACCTGGATCCCCTGAAGGAGAACCAGGCATTCTTAACCACTCGGCCAACCTCTCCTCCAAGGTCAATTTGTCAAAATCCACAATGTCCATATGCATAAAGAATAACTAGTGAAAGAGCTCAAACAAAGATCCTTACCCTATTAAATTGGTGTAACTCTTCTTTGCTATTATGATCCACATTAGAAAGCTGGTATTTTGGGGCCAAGAGCCAGCGATCTTGAGTTCTTGATCTGTTACTGATAACCAAGTCAGGGTTATGTGAGTATAGTGTTGGGAAAGATCCACCTTTGCAGTGAGGGTCAGCTGAACTGGTCAGGACAGAGGACCTGTAGTCTTGGAAGTATTTTGCTGTTTGGTTTCCATAGGTCTCACCATAGTCAAACTTAATTGTGGGGCAGTAACCTCGATACCTAAATCACCAAGGACAACAAAAGTTACCAAACTTGTGCAGTTCTGTATTTGACTTACTTCAAGCCTTAATTTTACAATAAATGTACATCTTGTATATCTGACTTACTTCGAGCCTAAACTCTATCTGATGGCTAGATAGTAGTACAGCATTACAGCCAGACATGTTGTGTCTGCAACAGACTTGCAGAGCATCATTATTATCACCATCATATGCCTTGTCAACTGGCATGTCTCTACAGATATCGGTCCCAGTTGTTCTGGAACAACTCTGCTGATGATATTCTTTTATGCCAACTTTCTCAATCCATCCAGCATCATTTTCCTTGGTCAGCCTTTATCACTTATTTCACCAGTTCTCCAAATTATATGACCGAAAAATACTATTTTTCCTGTTTATAATGACAAAGTCCTACAAGAAACAAATGAAAATCGCACATTGATTAGAGAAATTAAACGTAGACAGTCAATACTTTTTGGTAACGTTTTAAGAAGAAATTAATTGGAGAACTTGGTGACAACTGGCAAGATTGGGGCCACATGGTATGGTCAAGACAAGAACACTGAGCTGATCCACGACTCTAGTGATCGATTGAGATGGTGAAACATGATCCCCCACGCTCATCATCGGCATAGCACATGATGAACGAATAATGTTCTGCTTTCACTAGCCTCTTCCAAGCATTCGTTGCTAGTTACACTGTCAGTTCAAGGTATTAGCACAATCGTCTCAGGAACCACATGACGGTTCTTTCAGAGTTTTTCCTAATTTGTCCATTCATGCTCCATGATTCACTCTTATACAGCAAAATAATTTCTGTATAGCATTAAAGTATTCTCTTCCTGACATTCAGTGACAGTGACTTACTACATAAGGTAACAGAAACATGTATGCTCCGCTAGGAATGATTTGCATCACTCAATAACACAAAACTCAAATTATGTTTGATTAATTCACAAAAATAATTCCCAAAAGAGTTCAGGAATGTGTATGCTTGCTATGAGGATCAGTTATTAATGAAAATGAGAGGTTCTTTAAGGATGCTTTGGTTATTTCACGACTCCCCATTTACTGTACACATTCAGTTGCTTAAAAAATGGCATGCAGTTAATGGGCATTACGATACGCTTCTTTTAAAACTCGCTGTGTATTTCATTAGTTTATTAGTACTATATCTCACACCTTGCAAGGCCTTAGACCATGTTCAAAATCAGAAATTGTGGAACATCATCAGTGATATGGTTCCAGCACATCTGATCCACTTAATTAAATTATTATGTCATGATAAACAAGCAGCTGTCTGAAAAGAGTAATACAGAGCTGCATTCTCTCTGCAAACCTATTCAACATATATATATATGCAGAAAATGTAATGAGAAACTCAAAACAATGTATTCCCATAGTGAATGTAAACACAACAGTCGCAAACAATATGTTGCACAATTTATTGCCTGGAATAGTTCGCTGCATTTCGTCAGGCACATACTGCAGAGTTATAGATCATATGATGAGAATACGCGAACAATACTTTGACAGCAATACTTAAAACACATAGTCACAGGTATTGTTCAAACATGGAGCATTTGTTATCTCTACAGTAATTTCAAATTAATCGACCAGCACCAAAGATGGACACAGGACATTGCAGACATCTTGGGCAGGAGGATGTATGAGGTAGGAGAAATGGCAAGAGATTTTTTAACAATTAATACCTCCACATATAATTGATGTACAGACTTGAATGGTACTGTTACTGAAGATACTGTTAAATATCATGTTGTTACCTCTATCTAGTAGATGTTTTTTACTAACTCTTGAAAAATCAGAGAAATGTAACTATGACTAACAAATGAAGGGATATGATTATGATGATGATGACTACAATAAAAAGCAACAGCATGGTCATTGTATCACCTTTCATAGGTATAATTATTATATTTATAATATTTATAAAGAGAGTATATTACAATAGATAGATCAGGGCTCAACATTGTCAAGAAATAAATAAAGAATACAAGATACACAGTGTAGTTTTGTTAATTGAAATAGAACAGGATCTCCAAGAAATAGTAAACCAAGTACAAAAGCTAGGTAATGAAAATGGTTTAGACATAATTATAAAGAAAACAAAACTATAATTATCAAGGCTAGCACCATGTCAATTTTGGAAATAACAGTGAATGGAAACGCACTTGAAGAAGCCTTTCTTACCTAAGCCAATCAATAACAGAAGCAGAAATAAGAAAGAGAATAGGAATGGTCAAAACAATGATAATTAATATTACTACCTTCTAACATCTAAGAAACTAAGATACAAATTAAAACTATAAGTAATAAAATATAACATTTCTTTGTATTACTTTATGATGCATAAGCATGGACAATGAATAAAGAATGTGAAAATAAATAATAGGAAACATGTTTAATATATCATTAAAATGGGAGGGGGGGGGTGTGTGTTAAGACAAGAGGATAGGTTTCATTACATCAGGTTTTATTGAATATGCTCGCTCTCTTTCCGTAGAGTAGTCTGCTGAAAGCATTGCGTAGACCACACACTCTACAGCTCCAGCAATGACCCCAAGGTGTGTCTGAGAAAACTGTGCTCATGCAGTGAATGACAGAGTTTGGGAACCCATGACCTAGATGAATGAGAAGAATATTATGGTAGGAGAATAAAATAAACAATTGTGTATTACAAAGCTGGGACTGAAGAAAATATTAATGAATGTGACCAAGATCAGGCATTCAAGGTACTTCGGTCATATAGAGAGATGTTGAGGACTCTGTTTGAGGGGAAAGTTGGAGGTAAATGTGAAAGAAGAAAACAATGTTACAGATGGGTGGCCAATATCAAGAAATCGACTGGAAGAAACATATATGTGAGCCACAAGACAGTGGGTGATGAAAACTTACTGCAGCCAACCTTCAATGAGGGATTGTAACTGACTGATTATAGATTAATGATGATGATATCATCTCAAATTTGCAGGAGATTTAAATGGCTGATCTCAGAATTAAACTTGGAACCAGCCAAATTTAGTTTAGTATAAATCGAATATTATAGATCCGCTAATGTAATTAAGCCAGTCTCCCTGGCCTAGGAGTTAAACGACTTTCTCCGTAATCCAGTTTATCCATGCAGGGTAACGCAGTGTACGAAAATTGGAAGCGGTTCTCGCTGCGTTGGTGACTTACGGGATAAGTGAGCCGGCCGCTCAGAAAGCAATGGCAAACTAATGAGCGTAATCTTGCCAAGAAATCAACAACAACGGTAAAATGCTGGTGTTGACAACGATGTCCTGTAAAGGATATGCGTGGGAAAAAACGTAATTAAAGTATGCCGGTCTCTCTGGCCGAGGGGTTAGCGACTTTCCTCATAATCCCATATACTCTCGTAAGTAACATGATGACGGCGAGAATCGGTAACGGTTCTCCTCGCATCGGTAACTTACGGGGTATGTGAGCCGGCCGCTCAGAAAGCAATGGCAAACTACTGAGCGTAATCTTGCCAAGAAATCAACAATCAGCTGAAAGATGCTGACGTTGACAGCGATGTCCTGTAAAGGATATGCAAAACTTTTTTTTAAATTAAAGTATAAAGTGCTTGAAAAAGAGTGTGGTGACTCAAGTCAAAAGTCTTCTTGAGATTGAGACTTCAGCTACGTAGGAGCTCAAGGCTTGATGGAATCTACAGGCAGCCTACATACAGATGTATGAATTAGTTAGTATTAATACTAATATTAAAATACTATTAGTATACTATTAATATTAATAACACAGTAACCGTACCTACTAGTTACTACCTACCCAGGCATAAATCGTGGTGGTATATATGTGGCATTGTTTGTGGTGATCAAGGTTCCAGCTGCTCGAGACATATTTATATTCTCTGCGATTAGTCACCGGATGTGAGTTTGTAAAATATTCACTTCTATTGAACTTGGTGCAGAATCTTGTCAGCGTTTTTGTTTATGATCTGATTATCTGATACTCTCCAATATAACTTGAACAACTTTTAACCAGTCGCGCCGATGCCGATAGCTATTTAATTAACACTCCTTGCGTTACTAGAACAAACTTTAATATCGTGTATTATTATTTTCCCGAGGGCCATTAAATATTCTTCCACTGCAGTGCAATTTAATGTAACAGTTTAGAGTCACTTAAAGAAGATCCGTCGTTACTTCTAAGGGCGTGAAATGCTGTTGCTAAGCAATTTGATTGCAATGTAAACTCCAATTTCAAAAGAGCGCGACAAGGTCCCGTCATCATCATCGCCGAATAGCGTGAGGGATCATATTTCTAATCAACTCTCGTTCTCTATCACCATTCAACAACGTAAGAAGTGCTATCATTTTCCTAGACAGTGACATATTAACACCCAGTACTCTGTAGTCGCCCAGTGGAGCCAGCACAACAGAAGGCTTCTGATGGTTAAAAATATCTACCCCACCCCTGTAATCCCAAACGTCAACTCTTTTCCACAAATGTTTCTGCATGTTGGTCTACTTTACACTCTAGAGAGAGAGAGAGAGCTGGCAGTATTGTATCATGACTCCAGGGTGTCCTTTTTTCTGTTGTCTACCTGTGCATTGAAAACTGGCTTGAAGACATTTATGGTGAAAGTTCAACGATGCAGCACGATCCTTCTGTCGAAAAAAGCAGGCGCTTCAACTAGGCAGGGCCGATTCAGATGGGGCATCGAGAGTGTAAAAAAAAAAAAAAAAATCAAGAGGCCGAAACAGTCGTGAAAAGGGAATCTCTTCTAGCGACCATGAACCGCCTGTTATATTTGCTCCACAGTGGAGTCCATACTGCTACTACTACTATCACCATTACCACCACCACCACTACTGCTGTTGCTACCACCATCACCACCACCACCACTAGTATTGCGACTACTACTACTACTGCTGCTACTACTACTACTACTACTACTACTACTACTACTACTACTACTTTACTACTACTACTAGAACTACCAACACCACTGTTACTACAACTTCTACCATTACCACTACTAATACTACTATTATTACTTCTTTTGCTACTACTAACTACTACTACTATCTTTACCACCACAACCACTAATGCTGCTACTATCACTACCACTACTATTATTACTACTACCACTACAGCAATGACTAATGCAACAAAAACTACTACTACTACTACTACTACTACTACTACTACTACTACTACTACTACTACTACTACTACTACTACTACTGCTGCTGCTGCTACTACTACTACTACTATTACTACTACTACTACTACTACCACTACTACTACTACTACCACTCCACTAATACTACTACTACTACTACTACTACTACTACTACTACTACTACTACTACTACTACTACTACTACTACTATCTTTACCACCACAACCACTAATGCTGCTACTATCACTACCACTACTTTTATTACTACTACTACTACTACTACTACTACTACTACTACTACTACTACTACTACTACTACTACTACTACTACTACTACTACTACTACTACTACTACTACTACTACTACTACAACAACAACAACAACAACAACAACAACATCCGTCTATGTCGCGCAATGTGTGCCGTCCAGACTGCCAACATATCCCATGGAGTGTGAACGTACATATAACTATAAGAAAAAGACAAGCAGCTTTCTTTAGATTGGGAAGAGACAGAGACAGGCCAATGGAAATGATGCTGGCTGGACTGAGACGGTGGCATGGAGGAATACCATCAGCAGAGTTGATCCAGAACACCAAGGACCAAGATCCGCTGCGAGACGCCAGTTGACAATGATCACTCGGGTCACAAAAGTGCATTCATAATCATTGTTCTACCGAACAATCGTCGAGCTTCGTATTCGTATTATTTTTTGTTATTCGGACTCCAGCCATCAGCCTTACGTTCCAACGCCTTCCGAGATAGATACCAGTGTGGCTACGGATACCAAATTTAATCTATCAAGAAATTAAAATATGACGAAGAATCGTCGCCACTGCACTCCGGACAAACGTAGAAGCACACAGTCTCTCCCAACAGAAGTCACATGAAGTTGATACTATTGTCTCCTTTTGCTAACTGGTTAGCTACACATGGAAACCGTCCTCACCTTCCGTTATTGCGAAAGGACTTTCACACTCGTTTCATACTCGACTCTCCACTCCATCATGATGACGATCATCATCATATGTCTTGCCGATAAGTATCGGTGCCCATGGTTCGTCATCCCACACCATCACCAATTTTGTAGTAGATCTGTGTTATTGTCCCGGTTATGCTATGTAGCCAAGCCACCCAGGTATACGTATCTCTACTACTGCCCTCTATTTCCTTCATCAAGTTTGCCAGTCGTCACCAAGTTTCCAACTTTATTTATATAGTAGTAGTATGAGAGGGAAGAACAGGAGAACTTTTAATCAGATATTGGTGGGAACGATTAGTAGTGTGACTCTTCGCTGGCTGTTGAAAGAGGGGACTGAGCACGTATGGGAATGTCCTGAGTGCAGTGATGTCGGTTCTTAACTCAACTCAACTCAACTTATATTCATAACTTACCCAAAAAATCGTCACTCTCTACGCCTAATTTCTCTAATTTTACTGTCTTAATTTATTTCTTGAACGACTGTCTCATTCTCTTTTTCTACCATTCCAACAGCAGTCAGCATTTATTACCTGCAATACATCCTCATTGTCCATCTTCAATGTCCCTCAGATGGGCGATTTTGAAGCTCAGGCATCAGCTCTCTCGTTAGTCAGACAATCGATCAAACACACAAGTTTGCACCAAAACCTACAATGATTGAGTATGCACATTCAAGCACTTGATGAACAGCGTATCTCAGCAGTACATAGTCTGACTAATTAACAGATTCCCTCGACTTTCTTCAGTAAGTCAGTATGTCTATTTTGCCTTAAATAGGAGGGGTATCGCTTTAGAGGCATCAACAGAATGATTTAAGTCGGACTATGAAATGAGAATGATTTAACATGTCTACTTCTTATAGACACCTGCGGGAGATTTGGCAGCAGACCGCTTCGCGTTTTTTATGAAAATTGTATGAATGCGGTCGCTCAGAAAGCAATGGCAAACTATTGAACGTAAACTTGCCAAGCGATCACAAACAGCCAAACATTCTGGAGTTGACTGTAAAGTGTAAAGGATATGCAACTAACTTCGTATGGTTCATGCCGTGTGACATTGGCGATTATGTCTGTCCACAATCTTCTGTCTCTCGTGCTTCCGATTATTTCTAGTACTGGTTTTTCTCCTTGCCATGATTTCAACTGTCCAACACCTTCTCTCTTGGTCTCTCCCTGCCTCTCTTTCTCTCCACACTTCCCGTTGTGACGACATACTCCAGCTTTACCCGTCTCATGACATGCCCATAGAATATGGACTACCATCTTGTGAAGCGAGTGACCAGTTTTCTTTGTGAGTTAATTTTATTCAAGATATCGTAATTGCTCATTCTATCTGTTCACGGTGTTTTCATTATTCCAAAAATCTTCTTTTGCGCAGGTTCCACATAATTCCTCACTTGCCTGCTAATTGTCCGTGATTCGCTTCCGGACACCAGGGTGTGTACTTAAGAACTCTTTTTCTCACCTCGATAGACAACGTTAAATTGCAGAGAATATTCTTCATAAAATCCTAATAAGACGGAAGCTGTTTTTCGAACAACTTCTCAGCATCCCATCAGATGTCACAGAACTTCTAGGAACCTACACAGATGCCACTGAAGAACTAGAACCAGACATACTAAAAGAAGAAATTATAGAAGCCATCAGATTAGCCTCATTGAACACATTAGCGAGACAAGATGAAATACCAAATGATCTAATTAAAGTAGCAAGAGAAGTAGGAACAGCATGGCTACATAGACTATTCAACCATGTTTGGGTAGAACAACAGACACCACGAGACTGGAAACACCATAATCATCCCAATTTGAAAAAACAAAGGCAGCAAAAGAGACTGCACACAATACAGAGACATTTCATGTTGAGTCATACTGAGAAAATATTTTGCAAAATTCTTGAGAAAAGACTATGAACTACTATAGAACCCCAGCTAAGTGAAACACAACTTGGATTTAGGAAAAACAAAGGATGCACAGATGCCATTTTTGCTCGTAGACAACTTATAGAAAAATCAATCGAATTCAATGAAACACTCTACTTAGCCTTTGTCGACCAAGAAAAGGCATTTGATAGAGTAGATAGAAAAAAGCTGTGGGAAATCCTTAAACAATATGGTGTGAGTACACATCTAACAAACCTATTTAGAAGCTTATATAACAACATTGAATGCATAGTGAGAGCAACTGGAGGACACTCAGAACCCTTCACCGGAGTACGACAAGGCTGTGTCCTGTCCCCTCTCTTGTTCATAACATATATAGACAACATATGTAAAGAAACCAGCCAAACAGAGACCGCAAGAATACCGCATGACGAGAACACAGAAGAACCATCTGCATATCTAACCATTAGAGAACTCATGTTTGCGGACGACCAAGCACTAATAGCAAAATCAGAAGTTGAATTACAAGACTACATGAATAGTCTAAACGAAATGTGTAGGGAAAATAAAATGACAATTAGCATAAGCAAAACAGAGGTAATGACTATAACTAAAGAAGAAAAAACAACAACAATTCACCTAAACGAACATCCCCTGAAACACGTAAAGAGTTTCAAGTACCTAAGAAGTATAATATCATCAAATGGCAGATCAGAAGACGAGATCGAAAATAGGCGCAATAAGGCAAACCAACTTATTGGACAAACGGCACCAATACTAAAGAACAAACATGTATCAATAACTACTAAAAAGCACTTTACAATACAATCTTCCTACCAACTCTATGCTACCAATGCAAAACCTGGACAACGGCAGAAAAAGAGAAAAGAAAAATCACAACAACAGAAATGAGATTCACGAGAAGAATACTCAACGTATCAAGAAGAGATAAGATCAGAAATGAAGAAATCAGGACTAAAGTGGGGGTTATAGCAACACTATATTTTATTAGAAAGCAGCAAGTCAAATGGTTTGGCCATGTAAGTAGGTTACCAGTCAAAAGCATACTACAACAAGCAATGATGTACAGACCAGATGGAAACAGAGGAAGAGGCCGACCACGTAAACGATGGACGGCGGGAATAGCAGAGTCCATGGGGATATCGTTACATGAAGCCCATAATCGGGCACTCTCACGATGTTTATACTTCCCCTCGACACCGCAAGGTACAAGAGGAACATGATGAAATGAGATGAGATGAGATGATGAGATGAGATGATGAGATAAGATTCTTCATCTTGAGAAAAGCTGATTTTGTTTGGACTATTCTACATTTAGCCGGTCTCCGTGGCCTAAAGGCTTGCGAACGCTATTCGTGCGCCGCTTACCACGCTATCGAAACACAGCGGCAACCGATTTGGCAGGAGACCGTGTCGCCCTGGTGTTTTAACGTGATGGTATTGGAGCCTGTCATTCAGAAACCAATGGCAAACTACTGAAAGTAAATCTTGCCTAGACATCAACAACAGCAGTAAAATGCGTGTGTTTTGATAGCGATGTCCTGTAAAGAGGATTTACACCAAAAATAAAACATTCTACATTTAACTTAGAGGGATCAACATACGGATTTCACATTTATTACATAAAAATCCGAGAGCCACCGTAATGCAGTAGATAGAACGCTGACCTACCGGCCCGGTGTTTATGTGTTCGAATTCCAATCGAGACAAGGGGTTTTTAACTAACCTGGTTCCCGTGTTGATCCAGCCCAATATAGATACCAGTAAATGTTCTGGAAGTGAAGACGGCCGTCGAGATATTGGCGACATTGCCCATTGAATGCCGATTGAAGTATAACAATAACGGGTTAGCACTAAAAGCCGAATAGCCTCATGGCGCACCAAGGGTCCGTTTATCTACTTTACAATACAACAGAGCATTTTACACTGGCTTGATAAGGTAAAACTCCAGTATTTTACAGTTCTTTATAAAAATGTTTCAAACACAGATTTATTTATAATATTCATGTCCTAGACATTTTCCATGCACAATCCTAGAGCATGTCCATTAGTTTTGTTTCCCCTCGACAGACGTCCTGTCATAATGTGTGACCGTCAGATTGACCTATTACTGCGACATGGATGTAGAAATGTTGAGGGCGTGGATGTCCAATGGAACTACACAGACGTACCCAGACCCCCAGTGCCTGGTACACTGACGAGAAGACGTGTGAGTACCGACAGGCGTGAATGTCTGCCCCGACCAGGGCTGTGTCGGTCGAGGTTAGTTTATATCCTTTGATACCATGCTAACGGTTGTTTACTATTTGTAACATAAGTTTCCAAGGCATCTTCCAAGTGACAACACGTGGACGTGAGTTATGGACCATTTCGCGATCACTAAGGAAGAAAATTTGGGTTTTTGGGCTCACGTGTCACCCATTCTTAGAATATTAGGGACTGAAAAGGAAGAAACATATTGTATATGATATGATATATGATATGATATGATATGATATGATATGAAATAATGTGATATGATGTGATGTGATGTTATGTTACGATATATCGAATCGAATTGTATTGTATTGTAGTGTAGTGTGTTGTGTTGTGTTGTTAGTTAGTTAGTTTGTTGGTTAGTTGGTTGGTTGGTTGGTTGGTTGGTTGGTTGTTTAGTTTAGTTTAGTTTAGTTTAGTTTAGTTTAGTTTAGTTTAGTTTAGTTAGTTAGTCAGTCAGTCAGTCAGTCAGTCAGTCAGTCAGTTAGTTAGTTAGTTAGTTAGTTAGTTAGTTAGTTAGTCGACAGATCATCCTCATTGCACATCAAACCATTCAGTCGATAAGTGCTCGGATCCCCTCCTCTGCAAATCCCGCAGCGTGTAGTGGCTAACGACACCAGTACTGTGTTGTTTTATCAATCTTCTTTGGCTTTCTGCGTAGTGTTCTTGTTTGGCCACTCCTCTTTTAATTTGCTATTCTCGCAGTCTGGCCATGGTTGTAGATTCACAGTAATCACTTGGTTCACGCTAAAGTCTTACTTCTCGTAGAGCATTCAGAATGTCAGCCTGGTCCATGGCGCGTCCGCCCTCCACTGAAGCCTCACCTGCGAGCTTGTCAGCCCTCTCATTTCCCTGTACTCCCGCATGCCCTGGCACGAAGATGAAACTAATCTTTGCCAGCCGAGACCGCTCCAGAGACAGCAACCAGTCTCTTCGGATCCACCCCACCTCTATCCTCTTGATCATGTTCATTGAGTCGCTAAGGAAACATGCCCTAGTGAATGTCTGTGTCTCGAGCCATGTTATTGCTTTATTCCTTAGTCAGGCTACTTGTGGTTTCAGTGAAAGCACCAGAGTCCTCCTTCACAATTCTCCCTCCGGCGCGAGCCGTAAAGGCCCATGAGCTTCTCACATGTCGGACGACCGACCCATCTGTGTAGATGACAGCATCACCGTCTAGCGAATTCTCGAAAATCAACGCTTGTACTTCAGCCTCCAAAGCACCCGATTTTCTTCTCTGAATTTTCTATCTAGTTGGATGCAAACTGAAAAGGATGTGCAGAAATCTGTTGGCACTTGTACCCACTCCTCGCCAGGTTCTAAGTCCTCAAGTGAACACACCTGTTGAAGAATGTCTTCGGCTTGACCCATCCACAGACCGTCCTCTTTTTAACCTGCTGCCCTTCACCTTCATAATTTCACTATGCAGTGGATGTTGTGTGTTTGCGTTAACTCTGAGGTAGGCGCGTACTCTGCAAACTTGTATTCTGTAATGTAGTGTATTGTGTTGTGTTATGTTGTGTTGTGTTGTATTGTATTGTATTGTATTCTATTCTATTCTATTCTTTTCTATTCTATCCTATCCTATCCTATCATATCATATCATATCATATTATATCATATCATATCATATCATATCATATCATATCATATCATATCATATCATACAAGGGGTTTCTCATAAGTCTTTAGCCTGACCATGAAGGAGTAGGCGGAGAAAATTGAAATTTGGCACAGTGCTTCTCAATGTAGCCACCACCTGAATTTATGCATTTATGCCATCTCCGCTTGACCTTGAAAAGACCTTCAGAATAAAACAACCTATTTTTCGAACTAAACATGTTATCACAAGCCAGTACGAAATCTTCGTCACTGTCAAAACGATTTCCTTTAAGCTGTTTTTTTTTTTTTTTTTTTTAAGATGTAGGAAAAGAAAAATGTCTAATGGAGCCAAATCTGGAGAATGTGGTGGGTGTGGGACAATTTCAATATTCAAATCGTTGGCAGTTTGCAGCACAAGCCGTGCTTTATGGGAGGGCGAGTTATCTTGAAGCAAAGGCAGAATTTGCGTACACGCTATCCCTCGTTTTCTGGTCACAGCCTTTCTTAGTTTGATAAGGAGATCTGCATAGTACTGCCCATTAACCGTGTTGCCACGAAGCATGTAATCGTTCAATATGACACCTTTGACGTCCCCAAAAAACAGTCAGCATAACTTTTCTTGCACATTTATGTGCTCTTGGCTTGACATGTGTTGGTGAGCCCGAGGATTTCCACTGCATGCTGGCAATTTTGGATTCTGGGTCATAATGGTGAATCCAAGTCTCATCTACCGTCACCATGATCGTCAACAATATTTTTTTCGACCGCCACATGTTGAACAACTGGCCATAGCAATCAACCCGTGTTTTTTTTTTCTGTTCACATGTCAGCAGGCGCGGGACCCAGCGGACACACACTTTTCTCATGTTCAGTCTGTTGTGTAAAATTCTGAACACTGTACTCTTACTCAGTTTTGCTGAACCCGATATCTCTGCAATTGTCATTTTAATACCCTGGTCTATGATTTTCTTCAGTTTTGCAGCATTTGCATCATTGCACTCCCAGGAAGGTCGTCATGATCTTGGCAGATGAGCAACTTGGGAACGGCGTCACATAAACTGCAAACAGCAATTTGTTACAGAAGCATACGAAGAACAGACTTCCTCAAACACTGGCTCCATGTCCCTGTGTATTTCTGTAGGGGTTTTTCCCTGTAACATTAAGAATATTATCACAGTCCTGGCGACTGATTTCTCTACTGTTCTGACAAACCGTTGGATGTGCAGATCTTGTCAATAGGGTGTGTTGTGCCATGCACCATATCGGGAAAACCAGCTGAGGAGGAAAATTCATAATTCATTTGTCCATTACAAATTGAATGAGCTATACATGTGCCAAATTTAAATTTTCTCTGCCTATTCCTTCATGGTCAGACTACAGACTTATGAGAAGCCCCTTGTATATCATATCATGTCATATCATATCATATCATATCATATCATATCATATCATATCATATCATATCATATCATATCATATCATATCACATCATATCATATCATATAATATCATATCAGATAGATAGACAGACAGACAGACAGATAGTCGGGAACGGGAGCTTATATGACTACTTATATGAATTAAATGAGATGCTCCCCACCAGAGGCTGGGCGAAGCCGGGCCGGGTCAGACAGACAGACAGACAGACAGACAGACAGACAGACAGACAGACAGACAAACAGACAGACAGACAGACAGACAGACAGACAGATAGTCGGGAACGGGAGCTTATATGACTACTTATATGAATTAAATTAGATGCTCCCCACCAGGAACTGGGCGAAGCCGGGCCGGGTCAGCTAGTGTATGTGTGTGTGTGTGTGTGTGTGTGTGTGTGTGTGTGTGTGTGTGTGTGTGTGTATCATATTATATTACACTATATCACTTTATATAATATAATATAATATAATATAATATAATATATAATATAATATAATATAATTGATTGATTGATTTAGGAACCGACATTACAGTATTCGGGACATTCGCATAAGCGCTCCGTCCCCATCCTCAGCAGCCAGCGAAGAGTTCCAACACTAATAGTTCCAGTAGCAATCTGATTATATGTCCGTCTCGACTTTCCTCTGAGCGTCGATCGTCGGCCAGATCCCCTCGTCACACCTCGCTGCCTCATTCTTACCAGACCATGGTGATCCATTTGCTCCCCCGAGGTGTACACGTGCTCCCACAAGGCCGCAACCACGTCTGTTTACAATATAATATAATATAATATAATATAATATAATATAATATAATAATGTGCCATGCCAGAAAGCGTGAGCGGTCATGACTCGCCATTTCACTCGATCACCAGCGTCGTGGATCAGCTCAGTGTTCTTGTCTCGTCCATGCCATGTGGCCAAGCCATCCAGGTATTTTCCTCTCGGTCAACCTCTTGATCTGTTTCCTTCGATCTTGCCAGTTGTCACTAAGTTCTCCAATTCATTTTTCTCATAACGTGTCCAAATAATTTTGATTGTCTACGTCTAATTTCTCTAATCAATTTACGATTTTCAGTTGTCCCCTGTAGTACTTGGTCATTGGTTTTTCTGTTTGTCTATGGTATTCTTTGCATTTTCCTCAGAAATCACATTTCTGCAGCCATCAGATGTTTTTCAGCTTGACTGCACATTGTCCAAGTTTCACATCCATACAAAAGAACAGGCTCTATGTATCCCATCAACACTCTTTTTCTCGCTTCAATGGGCATCTTTTTATTGGTCAGAATGTTTTTCATCTTGCTAAAGGCTATTTTCACCATGACGATTCTTGTTCTAATCTCTTCAAGGCATCTTCCATAAGATGTTTTGACTTTTCCGAGATAGTTGTACCGATTCACTTGTTGAAGAATATTCCCATTTACTTGTATAGTTCTTTCTAGTGACGACCATAACCTGTGTCTTCTTACAATTTAATTCCAACCCCAGCTGCCCACTGTGTATAACAACCGCGTCTCCTAATTGTTGTAGATCTTGTGCATTGTCTGCAATCAATACTATATCATCTGCATATCTAATGTTATTGATGTTTCGTCCTCCAATGCTGATTCCATTTATATCTTCTACATTTCTGAAAATATTTTCACTGTGTAGGGAAAAAAGATCTGGAAACATTACACACCCCTGCCTAACACCTCTCTTAATAGGTTGATAGTGTCCCATTTCATTATCAATCCGTATGACAGCTTGTTGTTTCCAATATATGTTTTTCATAAGTCTAATGTCTTTCCCATCAACTTGTAGATTTGCAAGCATATCTAACATGTTGACATGTCTAACTCTTTGTGTAGTCAATAAAGCAAAGGTGTATATCCTTGTTTACTTCTATAGCACGTTCAATAACTGATCGCAGCATATACACAGCATTTACTGTACCCTTTCCTTCTACAAACCCACATTGTTCTAACCCTATTTCAGGTTGTATTTTCTTCCTCACTCTTTGCATGATAATTCTTAGCAAGATCTTTGTGATGTGACTCATTATACTAATTGTTCTATGTTGATCACATTCCAAGGTTCCTGATTTCTTTGGGATTGCAATAAACACAGAGTTACATAATTCAGAAGGTATATCTCCAGTATCATATAATGTGTTCAGCAGTCTGGTGACTTGCTCTAGTCCAAATTCTTCTAAAGCTTTAATAATTTCTGTTGTGATGTTATCTGCACCGGGGGCCTTGTCAGCTTTCATATGCTTAAGAACATTTCGAACCTCCATCTTCAAAATTGGCGGTCCTTCATTATTAAATCTAATATCATACTGTTCATCTCTGTTATCATTATAAAGGTTTTTCACATAATTTGCCTGTCAACAACTCATGTTTCAGGCATCATCGGATTACTTCTCCCACACCCTACAAGAAACTTGCAAGTCGTGTGCGAGGAATGAAATGGTACATTTTATTGCCGTTGGCTCTTTACAATTGCAAAAACAGTCGCTATCTAATCACACATAAAGTCACAATATTCTCTATCACTAGTTTTCATAAACCCTATAGCTAATCTCTATCTACTAGGCTATATGAAAACACATATCTATTCTATACGATGTGAACACTACAGAGTCAGTCCCCAGTCTGACTTGCTTCACTCGCGTCGCTACACGCCACGCGGAAGGACCTTCATACGCCCTTCGGCTCTTTGCGTGCTAGGTCAGTTAGCACGCTTCTATTAGCCGGCTTTGGTTTGAGTGCTAATCGTTGCTATCACGCAGGCGTGATTCTGTCGTGACCAGTAGTGCTAACTATCTGGTCAACGCCTTCGTGTGAGGACTAGTTAATAGTCCCCCTTTTCTATCATCTATCCTGCCCTGATCCCGGCCACTATGCTCCCTCTACTCTATCTGAGATTGACCCCACGTCCTGGTGGTGTTCTATCATGAGGCAGAATTCCTGCCTCCTGTGTTACGTCATCAACTTTGACTCATTGGTTGTGACGCAAGGGGTTTCTCAAAAAAATTAGTGTGTCTAATTTTTTGTCAAAGACTGTAGATAGCCTGGCTTTGGGCTACTCAATAGACCTACTGACTAATGTCACAATGTAGCATCACTTTACTTGGCTACTGGCAATCGCCACAAACTTGTCTGGTTGGCGTGAGCCCTCTTCTCAATCGCAATATTATATTCATTAGAGGTATGTCTGAACCGGACCGTTGTCTTATAAGACCTGCCCTCAAATAGTAAATTAACTCACTACCCATACAAAGTTGACTTTCTGAAGGTCAACACATGAATTGCTTCATATCCCCCATATAATATTAAACAACCATTACACAAGCTGTGAGCGACAGGCTTTACCTATCTCGCTTCCGCGTGTAAAGTCATATTTCACTGTTAAGTTAGTGTTTCGTTGTCTATTATGTCCCCTGACCCGGAGTTATCTCCCTTTGATCTAATAAAAGTGTATGCAATTTATATGTTTGTTTTTCTGGTTGTTTGTGTGTTTGGATGTAATTAAAAGTATAATCTACCCTCTAACATGTGTATCTAACTATCATGTGTATGTAAGTTAGTTTTTCAAGTGCCATAATTCATTTAACTGTGGTCACAAACATGTGTATAATACAAATCTGTGACTACGCTTTTGTCTTATGAGACTCAAAATACTTTCACTAAGCTCCTAAACTAAACTACACAAAATACATTCATTACAACACATTTTCAACATTGAAACCAACATTTGACGGCAAAAAAAAATAAAAAGTTTTGTTGAGCGGCAAAAAAAAATCCGCTAACTGTTCTCACTCTCTCCTGTATATTTTACATTTGTTCTCACTTTCACACTTCTGTCACACATCTTTAATATTCGCTTATGTCACACTTCTTTTACCCTCACTATTGGCACACATCTTTTACCCTCATTTCTGTCACACATCTTTCATCCTCATTTCTGTCACACATCTTTCATCCTCATTTTTGTCACACTTCTTTCATCCTCATTTCTGTCACACATCTTTCATCCTCATTTTTGTCACACTTCTTTCATCCTCATTTCTGTCACACATCTTTCACCCTCACCTTTGTCACACATCTTTTACCTTCATTTCTGTTACATAACTTTCACTCTCATAGTTATTTAAAAACCTTGGAGTGACACTGTACAAGTTTGGCTCAGTTTGACAGAGTTGAGCCTAATGACTGTGCATCAACTGTTGCACACGTCAAGTATTTACAACATATTTACATGTAAGAAAAAAGGGTTAATGGTTTATACCCTGGTATTCTTAACCACTGTATTCTACATAAATATTACTCTAAATACTGACATACTAATACTAGTTCTATAAATATACATTTAATGCGTTGCTTATTTTAATCTATCTGTCATATTAATCCTAAAATAAGCTTACATTACTCCTAATATTTATCTAATTTAAGGGATATAATTTACCTATGTGAAATGAAATTGATGTGAGATGAGTTATGTCCCTTTGTGAAATGGGTAATGTGAAATGTAATAAGTTACGTCCCTTTCTAAAATGGGTGATGTGAAATATAACATATTCTAACTAATGTTTTTAAATGAAAAACCCTATATGATTGATATTCTTATTCTATATGGTGTAAATGATGTATATTTAAGTGTATAATATTTCTATTCTATTATGGTGTAACCTAATCATACTACTAAATGATAACATTTGTTAAATGGATTGGTTAAGATGGAATGAAGTCAAATGAAATGGAACAAAGTGAAATATAATAAACTGAATGATACTATTCCTATCTAAACTTCTTATAATTAGTTGTCATGTTTAAATTACTATCCTAATCTACTTTTAAAGCTAAATAAATGGGCAAATTAATAATCTATCTAAACTCAAATGAAAAAGTATTATATTATCTAAATCTAACTGTAAATTAAAATGACATAATCTATCTATATTTTATCAATATATTAAAACATTATGATACATATCACATTAAGTT
Organism: Cepaea hortensis; assembly: GCA_963921405.1. Lineage (NCBI taxonomy): Eukaryota > Metazoa > Mollusca > Gastropoda > Stylommatophora > Helicidae > Cepaea > Cepaea hortensis. The sequence goes on along the minus strand of OY992885.1, from coordinate 55,452,595 downwards.
TATATATACATGGTCTTTTAATACCTCAGGTTAGTCGTTGCCATTAATGTTCAGAAACATACTTTCATTGGCATAATATCTATACAATTGTTCTGGGTATTTGAAATCCATTACACAGTCATATTTGCTCTATGGATATTGCATCTGTAGAGTTCGTTTGTAGACCACTGTTCTCGTGTCTGTATGTATATAATCATCTGACACTGTTTTTCTCTGTTTAACACAACTACTTCACTGGAACATATCTGGAGCTTAACAAGTAATAAGCTGTCCTAGTTCACAAAGTGATATATTTGTTCCCAGAGTAAAGTTCTTACTTTTGATGTCTATGGACACATAGTAGGTCAATGTTTTTGGCACCTAGTTCAGCACATAATATTCATGTATTTCTAACATATTTAACATAGAATATTTGACTGTACTAAATTAACATATATTACAATATAATTTTATGTGGAAATTTCTGGTATTGCTACATCAGATGGTCGACTAAGGGTATCAGCCAAGATGTTATCTTTCCCCTTAATATGTTCTATACTAAAGGTGTAATTTTGCAGTATTAGCGACCACCTGTATATTCGGTCATTTCGATGTACACCACTCTGTATGACCGTTATTGGGGAGTTGTCAGTCTGGACAATGAAGTGCACACCCGACAGAAATCGATGCAGCTTTCTCACCGCATAGATGACGCTTAAGGCTTCCAACTCGGATATGGAATATCTGGCCTCGGTGGGTGTGATCTTACGGCTCACGTAGCAAATCGGGTGGAAGATGCCCTCATAAAATTGGCCTAGTACTGCAGCGATGGAGATCCTGCTGGCATCTGTCCTAAGATAATAAACTAGCCTCGGATTAGGCAAGCGGAGGATTGGAACATTACTAAACAAAATTTTCAATTTTGACAATGCAGAAATTAATAATGCATCTTTAACATCCAATTTTACAGAAGCTTTTAAAACATTGGAAAATACACTTGTAATCTCCGCTAAATTTGGAATAAATTTACTATAGTAATTCACTAACCCCAAAAGGCTTCTGACCTGTTTCTTGGTGGTAGGCATGGTCAGATTCATAATTTTGGTAATTATTTTCTGGTCAGTCTTTAGTTGACCTTGAGAAATGACATGACCCAAAAACTCAATTTCTTTTAGGCCCAATTCGACTTTGCTCGGTTTGACAGTGAGCCCGAAGAGTCGCAACCTATTAAAGACATGTCTCAGTTTCAGTAGGTGTGTTGTCCAGTCATCAGTATGGACACATATATCATCTATATAGGTCACTGTATTCGTCACTCCATGAAGTAGATCTCTAGTTAAGCGTACGAAAGTGGCAGGAGCGTTTCGAAGTCCGAAAGGAAGAAAACGCCACTCGTAAAGTCCTAAAGGAGTTGAAAAAGCAGTAAGATGGATGTATTGAGACTGCATAGGGACTTGCCAATATCCCTTAGTGAGATCTAATTTAGAAAAGATTTTGGAGGTGGACATGTCAAGAATAAGATCTTCGCAGGAAGGAATTGGCTCTGCGTCGATCTTGGTGACGTTGTTGAGCTTTCGATAGTCCACGCACAGACGAATTGTAGAATCTTTCTTCTTAACTAGAACAATTGGAAAAGAGTACTCAGAGGTGATTTCTGGATGATCCCACTAGCTTCTAAATTCAGAATTTCCTTATTTAGATTTTCCCTATAGCTTAGTGGGATTGATACGGCCTGCATTTAATAGGCTTAGAGTCCGTAAGAAGAATGGAGTGTTCGATTCTGTCCGTCCTACCTGGAATGTCAGAGAATATGTCTTTGTATTCCGTCACTAATTCTACTAATTGTCGTCGTTGACTGTCTGTTTGTCCCTGTTCTATCTGTATGCTATCTAATGTGGCAGTCTTGTCCACAATAGGAACGGGTAGTTCCATTCCGTCGTCGTCTACCTGATTCAGTACAGTGGTGGTACTAAATGCGTATTCTGTATTCTCGCTAGATGCATGGATATCGTCGGATATGCCAGTCTCGCTAACTAGTGTAGTTGCGTTGTGTATGTCTGTCGTCTGATCACTAGATGTGGGTGCACTTTGTTCGTCTGTCTCTACTTCTGTCTGTTGTCGTGAAAAGTAAGGTTTCAGCATGTTGACATGGAATATCTTTAAGTATCCGTTTATTGATATTTCATAGTCAACATCTGAAATTTTACGTACCACCATGAATGGCCCTTGCCATGAAGTCAATAATAAATTTCGTTTGTCAGGAAGCAAGAGAAGTGTGTCTTGATCTGGTTCAAGTTCAATTGTTCTCGCCCCTTTGTTGGCCTTGTACATAGGTCGACCATCGTTGATATGAAGCGATTTCCTTTGCTGGACACCTGATTCAGGGGTCCAACAATATCTACCGCCACACTCTCAAATGGCCTAGAAGCCAGTGTAGAAGGTTGTACTTCAGCTGTAACATGTTTACCCTTTCGTACTAACTGTTGACAGACATTACACGAACGACAAAATAATTTAATATCATTGCAAAAACCTGGCCAATAAAAATGAGCCTGAATTCTGGCCCTGGTTTTGTCATATGCAAGATGGCCAGCAAACGGTGACTCATGTGCAATCTATAGCACAGTTATGCGATGTTGTACAGGTAACACCGTTTGCTGAATGTTATGGTTACCAGTAGTATAATGTTTAGTAAGAATGCCACTATTTAATCTGAAAAACCCTGATGCGTTCTTTGTAACCTTATCTCGTTCTTTCAATAATTTTAAATAAGGAGACAAACTAGGATCAGCTTTCTGCTGTTCTATGACTTTTTGTCTGTTGGTATCATCAGTGCTAGATGGAGAAAGCACCAGTAGTCTCTCATCTTGAAGCGTGTCTTGATGTTTTATAGTGTCTGCTCTGGTTGTTGCATTAACTGCATTCAGTTGGTTCCATGCAGTTATTTCATCGCTAGTACATTGTTTTAGCTGGGGTAAGCAACCCAGAATTAGATCAGTACAAGGGTTGTCAAGTACAGCACATGTAAATGTACCCGAAAGGAAAGGAGTGTTAATACGGGCTTTGGCCAAAGGGTAAATTTCAATGTTACCCGAAAAGGTTAGGCATTTGACAGAGTCACCTGTATAATCCTCTTGACTCACCAGTTCTTTTATGAGACCAATAAGGGTACTACCGCTGTCCAGCAAACATTGGCATGGTCTATCATTGACCATTGCATTGTGGAACTCTAAATTGCCTCTGGAGGCTAAGGCTGCATTCACACTCTCAGATGAGCATGGAACTGTATGTTCACATTCTAATTTTCCGTCAGCATGAAACTGGTGACATCGCTCACAACTGTCAAAACTCAACATATCGTTTACACAACACACCTCTTCCGTTTGGTTAACAGGTAATTCATTTTCAACATCACACTCAGTCTCACTACCACTATCAGAAGATGTATCAAGTAAAATAGCATTGTTGGCTTTCATACGTTGGCGGCCTAGGCACTTATTTGAATAATGGCCGTAGCTGGAACAAAAAAAACATTTAATGACACGCCGGTATGCCGATCTTTTGTTCTGTTGCTTCTTGATAACATTTTCAAGATGTGCCGGATAACTCGGCGATTTGTCACACATTGAATAAGTGTCATGTAAAAGGTGACAGTGGATACATTTTGAAATTTTTCTATCTTTCTTGTCAGATTTATTAAATGGTTTTCTATTGCTCTGATAGTTTTTAGATTGATCTTTTACAAAGGAAACTATTTCAGAGTCATTTGAAGTCTTAAAGATATTTCTGTTTGAAGAAAAATATGCCGACCCTTTCTTTTCAAACTGTTCTATGGTTTCAATGTCTGACTGCTGCAAAAATTTAGCAAAAGAGGATGGTATCGTGGATATTACCTTATCCATAGTTATTAAGTTTTTCAATCTATCAAAGTCTTTTCCTATGTTAGCTGCTTTAAGCCACCTATTTAGTACACTTTGAACATTTGAGACGTAGTCAATGAAAGTCTCAGTAGGTTTAGGTTTTAAATTTGAGAACTGAACCTGATACCCAGGGGCATCAAGTAAAAATTGTTGCATAATCCTATCACGGATGTATTGGTAGTCAGATCTAAGATCGGTTGGTATAGATTCTATTACTTTAAGGGGCTCACCACTCAGGTTCTTCATATAAATCATAGCCCACATCTCTAAAGGAACTTGGTGATATTTAAACTGATACTCGACGTTTTCTGTCCAGGCAGATATTGAATCGTCTTTACAATATGCTTTGATAATATTTTTGTATTTGTTGAACTTATTTTCTTCTTGTTGACTTTTAAGTTTAGTGGCAGAGATCTCTGCGTGTGAGTCTACATCCATCTCTTTCATCTTTAATTGTGTCTCTGATTCTACTTGTATTTGTTTTTCCTTAACTCTTGCCATTTCATCTATCTCTTTTTGCTTTAATTCCAGTTCTTTCTGTTTAATTTCCTTATCATGTTCTAATTGCCTCTGTTTTAATTCTAATTGATGTTGTCTTTCTAGTGCTCGTTCATCTCTTTCTGCATCCTTTGCTTCTTTAAATTTCTTATCAGCATAGTCTTCTAGCTCTTTACCTGTGTATTGCAATTCTTTGCCTGCTTTAATGAAGTCAGCTAGAGTAGCCATGTTGTTGGGGGATTGGCTCGCGTTGACTTTAACTGACTGCTTCAATTAGTTATTATTCTTTGATATGCTATGTTATTTAATATCTGAGCACCACAAATTGTACTCTTTGTTTACAATCTAGAAAATTGTATTCTTCAAAAAATTAGAGCACAAAGTCTGTTCATACAATACACGCTGAAAAAGAGATGCACTATTAATCACAATGCATGCCAAAAACATAGGTTTTACTCATCTTAATGTTCCTGAGAACAAGGAACAACACGTCAGCCACCCCGGTCCCGTTGTTTGGCACCCCGGAATACACACGAGTTTTCTACTCAGGTCACCTTGTTTGGCACATCGGCCTACACTCACGTTATCTCTCAGCTGTTGTTCGCCCTGTTTTACAGAGCAGCAGCAATTAACAACTCGTAAACGAAAAATAGATTTTTGACAAATTGGTACAATGACACAGACATGCCCACGAACAAACAGAACATCGATTAATTAATATTTAATGTCAATGTCCAGTCTTCGTTCTACCGTAATATGTCTTTCGTTACTAACCTAGTTTAATCTATGGAAGTATCGTGCAGACAAAATCTAATTTGCATAGCCGAAAGTAGTGCCTTCGTGACGGTAAACAAATAGAAAAGTACGAAAAAAAACCAATAACTGCTTTTAAATAAATATAAATATAATAATAATGTGTAAATAAATAAATATATTCATTCTCTAACTTAAATAAACAAATAATACTTAATATATCGTAAAGATTCAGGCAGGCAGCAGCTTGCCAGTATGTAAACACTGAAATGCTGATTGCAAATGGCGAGGCCCAACTGTTTGTCAATCGTGCCACGTCACAGGCGAAGCGCTATTTTTAGCTTGCAAAAATCAATACTGTCGCTGACCTTTGTATTGCTCCGCCATGAATCATTTATGACAATTATTCAAAAACAAATAAATAATTACATAAATAAATGAAAGAAGAACATAATATGCATACTTACAACTTTGAAAAGCACATTATTTAAATATATAACATTCTAATAAGCACAAAAAAACATTATTTCATCACGATAGGCACAATTCTGCTGGCAACTCGATCTAGTCTGCACACGTCATCGTCACTGACACAAATTAAACATTTAATCTTTGTAATATCCTATCTGTAACCCTAGTCTAGAGCCGTGGGTAAGTGTTATAGCTTGAACTCAGGTTCAAGCAGCACTTCTGACACCACATTTAATCCTATTGCCTGTCAACAACTCATGTTTCAGACATCATCGGATTACTTCTCCCACACCCTACAAGAAACTTGCAAGTCGTGTGCGAGGAATGAAATGGTACATTTTATTGCCGTTGGCTCTTTACAATTGCAAAAACAGTCGCTATCTAATCACACATAAAGTCACAATATTCTCTATCACTAGTTTTCATAAACCCTATAGCTAATCTCTATCTACTAGGCTATATGAAAACACATATCTATTCTATATGATGTGAACACTACAGAGTCAGTCCCCAGTCTGACTTGCTTCACTCGCGTCACTACACGCCACGCGGAAGGACCTTCATACGCCCTTCGGCTCTTTGCGTGCTAGGTCAGTTAGCACGCTTCTATTAGCCGGCTTTGGTTTGAGTGCTAATCGTTGCTATCACGCAGGCGTGATTCTGTCGTGACCAGTAGTGCTAACTATCTGGTCAACGCCTTCGTGTGAGGACTAGTTAATAGTCCCCCTTTTCTATCATCTATTCTGCCCTGATCCCGGCCACTATGCTCCCTCTACTCTATCTGAGATTGACCCCACGTCCTGGTGGTGTTCTATCATGAGGCAGAATTCCTGCCTCCTGTGTCAGTCTTTGACACTGTCCATACATGTAGAATCTGGTCTTTTTCTATTATGATTTTGCCATCTTTAGTTTTTAGACAGCCTGTTGATGTACTTGTTCTTTTATAAGTAAGTTCCTGAATTCTTTTGTGCACTAATTTGGTATTTTGACTGTTGTGTTGTTTTTCAATGTCTAAGCACTTTTCCTCAAGCCATGCTTCTTTTGCCTCCTTACATAATATTCTGACTTGTCTGTGAATTTTTTCATATTTGGCAGAATTATTTTTGTTGAGTCTTCTTGTTTCCATTAGGTGTAAAATTTCTTCTGTCATCCATTTCTTAAGACCCAACTTCTTTAATTTTGCAATAGTTGTTTCTGCAGCCAATCTGATTGAATTCTTCAACGTTTCCCATTGGTCATTCACATCCTGGAATAATATCTCTAGATCAGACAGTATATCAAATCTGTTCTGTACTTCTATGTTGAATTTGTTTTGTATTTCCTTGTCATTACTCAATGTACACAAATCATATTTAGTGTTTCCTGTTATATGTGACTTTCTCCAACTTTATCTTCAGTGTTCCTGTAAGTAGTCTGTGGTCACTATAACAATCAGCACTGGGAACTGTTTTTGCTATTGTTAGTGCGTTTCTAAATCTTCTGCTAATCAGAATGTAGTCAATATGGTTTCTGATCCTGCTATCAGGACTCCTCCATGTCCATAATCTTCTAGGGTGTTGCTTAAACCAGGTGTTTCCTACAATCATTTCCTGTTCTTTTGAACACTCTATGAGTGTGTATCCTCTTTCATTTCTCTCTCCTAAACCATAGTTTCCTACTGTGTATCTGTCACCTTGATTTACTACTTTTGCATTGAAGTCCCCTATTATGATGTTTATTTCTGAATTTTTACATTTCTTTAAGGCAGACTCTATGTCACTATAAAATTCCTCTACACTATCCTCACTGGATTCTCCTGTTGGGGCATATACTTGAATAACATTTATGCTAAAAGCTCTGCCACTCAATTTAACTAGTAGAACTCTGTCCGACACGGCCCAATATCCTTGAACGGATTTTATGTTTTCCGGTCCAAAATAATTGCAGCTCCCCTTTGTCGATCGTCACCTCCAGAATAAATAATCTTAAAATCTTCAACTATCTTGATGCCTGCTCCTGTCCATCTCGTTTCGCACATCCCTAAAATATTAATTTTTTTCTCTTTCTATTTCTTGTTTTATGTTCTCTAATTTTTCGTCGTCGTTTAACGTCTTAACGTTCCATGTTGCTAACTTTAATGTCTCTGTCTTTGTCTTGCGATGATCAGTCTTAAGGCGAATCATAATGTACTAGCCATTTTTAAAGAGATAGTTTGCTGGTGCTTTCCTCTATGGCAGTAACCGTACTGGTCGTGTGACCGCAGCCATTGTCTCACGAAAGAGATCCTCTGCCTGCCGTTGCGAAACTTGAGACCGTAAACAACAAATATCTGTCGGCTGCCCTCAAAATTTCATCCACCACCTGCCTTCCGTGGCTTCTTTTGAACACTTCCAATAAACGAATGCGAAATAACATCACACAATCCACAGGAAAACACTAAACAGCGTCTTCCCGAAGAATAAACGCATCACTTCGTCGCCATTTGTCAGAGAGGTATAATATAATATAATATAATATAATATAATATAATATAATATAATATTACATGTAATGTTATGTTATATTATATTATATTATATTATATTATATTATATTATATTATATTATATTATATTATATTATATAAGTATGCTAACTACTGAGCTACCGCGATTGACTACGGCACTATATTTTTTAAAGTCCCGAAGCAGGAATCTGATATGAGTCTTTGAAGTGCTAGGACCAACATATTTCCTAGGTTGGGTTACAGAGGAATAAGGGGAGGGGGAGGGGCGCAAGTCTTTCCCTCTATCTTAGCAGACGAGCCCTGGCTTCGAACCAGTACTCCACTGCGCTCATGACTTTGTAAGCGTAACCTCTTGGTAGTAACACTAACTTGCCCGCTGGAGCATGTGTACTAGGAATTAAAGTAACAAGCGGAGCAGATTGGATTACAGTACAAATATACAGAGTTGGGGATGCTACTTTAATAATTCGGGACAAAAGTCCCGTAATAGGGACCTACTGTGGGGACGTAAAGTGTTAGGAACATAACATTTCAGTAGGAACCTACTGTGGAGACGTAAAGTGTGAGGAACATCACATTTCAGCAGGAACCTACTGTGGCGACGTGAAGTGTGAGGAACATCACATTTCAGCAGGAACCTACTGTGGAGACGTAAAGTGTGAGAAATATCACATTTCAGTAGGAACCTACTGTGGGGACGTAAAGTGTTAGGAACATAACATTTCAGTAGGAACCTACTGTTGGGACGTAAAGTGTTAGGAACATCACATTTCAGCAGGAACCTACTGTGGGGACGTGAAGTGTGAGGAACATCATATTTCAGCAGGAACCTACTGTGGGGACGTAAAGTGTGAGGAACATCGCATATCAACAGGAACCTACTGTGGGGACGTAAAGTGTGAGGAACATCGCATATCAGCAGGAACCTACTGTGGGGACGTGACGTATCAGGAACATCACATTTCAGCAGGAGCCTACTGTAGGGACGTAAAGTGTGAGGAACATCGCATATCAGCAGGAACCTACTGTGGGGACGTAAAGTGTTAGGAACATCACATTTCAGCAGGAACCTACTGCGGGGACGTGAAGTGTGAGGAACATCGCATATCAGCAGGAACTTACTGTGGGGACGTGAAGTGTGAGGAACATCACATTTCAGCAGGAACCTACTGTGGGGACGTGACATGTCAGGAACATCACATTTCAGCAGGAACCTACTGTGGGGATGTGAAGTGTGAGGAACATCACATTTCAGCAGGAACCTACTGTGAGGACGTGACGTATCAGGAACATCACATCTCAGCAGGAGCCTACTGTGGGGACGTAAAGTGTGAGGAACATCACATTTCAGCAGGAACCTACTGTGGGGACGTAAAGTGTTAGGAACATCACATTTCAGCAAGAACCTACTGTGGGGACGTGAAGTGTGAGGAACATCGCATATCAGCAGGAACTTACTGTGGGGACGTGAAGTGTGAGGAACATCACATTTCAGCAGATCTGAGTGCCCGGAGGGATGAGTGGCTTGTCCTTTCCTTCCGCAGCGAACAACGAGAGCTGACATCCAGCCCTTGTCCAATCGCGTTCATTAGATTGGCATTGTAACGTCCTAACCCTAACACTAAAACACCCGCTAATAACTGGGAAAGAGTGGGTTAATGCAACTGTTGACTGGGAGAGGCGGTAAGAAACCTGACTAATGTGTCTTCTTTCTCCCTTTATATTCTACTGGGCCATAGGCCCTCAACAAACTCACTCCAAGCCCTCCTTTCCTTTGCTATTTCATGCAACTCCGTCCATGTCTTCCCCTTAATATACATTTCTGTTTCTACTTGTTTTCTCTGTGCTTTAAGTCTTCCGTTAGACCAGTGGTTCTCAACCTTTATTGGCCCATGAACCCCTTCACCATATGTTCAGAATGTCACCCACCCTGCCGCCTTTCGTATTTCCACCCTATACCCCCCCCCCCCCCGGCCTTACACAGTATACCTAAAAATGGAAGCAAAATTTAACAACACATTCTAGAACAAGTCTAGATGTCTACATAAAACGTGATTTGCTGGTCTACGCACGTTATAAAACGAGTTTCAGAAGGGCGAGACAAACAGAAATGTAAAGTATGGAGGAAAACACAATATCAAGTAATCGATTCTTGTATTAACGCGACCTTGAAATAATCTTAAGTTCCCCACTCCCTCTGGAAGCCCTAAAATTCCAACCCCCCCCCCCCCCCCCCCCACCCTGGGATTCCAGATAAAGACGTTTCTATTTACAGTACTCTCAGTGTACTCTCACAGTACTTTACAGTACTATCCAGTATTAACTATGAGTACTGTTAAGGGCTCTGTGGCAAAGAGGTTACGAATGTAATTCGTAATCCTACATACCGCGTTCGAAACACAGCTGTGAGCGATTTGGAATCAGACGGACTTGCTTTGGTTTCCCATATAAAGGTATGAGTGCCGGTCGTTCAGAAAGCAATAGCAAACTACTGACCGTAAATTTGTCAAGAAATCACGAACAGACAACAAATGCTGCGGTTGACTGCGATGTCCTGTAAAGAATATGCAAGTTAATTTTTTTTTAGGGCAACCAGTAACTTGTTGTTTGGCATATAGTGACTTAACATTTGCCTATCATCTTACAGATTACTAGGAGAAGCTGAAGCGACTGGACTTGTGAACAAATTGTTAGACTGCAATGAAGATTGGGACGACCCACGTGACCCGTTTAACAACACCTCAACTGGTTTTCTGGGTGTGCGACGGAAATCCATGCTTAGTAATCCCTTACTGGTTAAAGTAGGTTCCCTTAGATCGCTCTTCTTCTTCTTCTTCTTCTTCTTCTTCTGCTGCTGCTGCTGCTGCTGCTGCTGCTTCACCTCACAATGCTCCCAACCCCCTTAACCAACTCATGCCGAGCCGGTTGTAGTTAAAGTTGTCTGCGGGATGAGGTAGTCAGTAACAACGCCAACCCACGTTAGTCGCTTCTTGCAATCTACAGGCAGGTCACAGTGTTAATTGCCAGTGTAGCAACGTAACGTGATATGCGCATACATACATACATACATACATACATACATACATACATATACATACATACATACATACATACATACATACATACATACATGCATGCATGCATGCATACATACATACATACATACATACATACATACATACATACATATATACACATATACATGTATACAGTGAACACTTACATTCGTACACACACACATACACCAATCCATATCATTAGAAATTAGAAAAATAATTACACGGACACAATAATAAAATATGACTGTGTCTCTAGATTAGTGAATCAACAACAAACTCAAATGAAACCACATAAATTGTCGTTTCACAAAGAAACTTGAGAAAAACATTGACTGCTAAAATGTGTAAACTATATGTTGTGAAAGACACAAACTAATGCAAGTTTTGGTTAACGAATTGAGGATCGACCTTGATCTCAACAAAGTTGGAACTTGGCGAGAACTAAACCCTTTTCAGATACGAAAATACAACATTCACAACTACTCCTCAATGTGGAAGATTATCAGCACCCAGGTATATCATACGCTGCACGAATAAATTCGCATGTGTGCTCGGAATTATCGTCTTGTTTTGCTATGAGGGTGTAACCAAGGCATTACCGGCCAGCGGTTGAATCAGTGCTGTATGAAAGTGAGCTGTTCGATACACGGGCTTCACACAATTATCATCATCATCATCATAAATAATAACAATACATAGATTGCTTGTTAAAGATATGCCGCACTGAACTAATTAAAACCTGGCACACCCTCATCAACATATGAGATGGATAATCCTCCAAAGCCGGGCTCCCTAGTGTAGGTTTTACACGACTTTCTCCGCAATCCCGTATACTCTCGTGAGTAACGTGACGTTGTGCGAGAATCGGTAGCGGTTCTCTCCGGGTCGGTAACTTACGGGGTATGTGAGCCGGTCGCTCAGAAAGCAATGGCAAACTACTGAGCGTAATGTTCCCAAGAAATCAACAATCAGCTGAAAGATGCTGATGTTGGCAGCGATGTCCTGTAAAAGATATGCGAATACACACACACACACACACACGCGCGCGCGCGCACACACACACAAAATCCTCCAAAATACTTATAGGGGGGAGGAGGGGGGACTAACAGAGATATTCGAAATAAGAACAGGATTGAGACAGGGATGACTTTTATCACCTTTACTATCCCTACTGACTATAGACTAGATTACGAATACAACAAGCACTGCCAGAACTGGAATTCAGAGAACGCACCTGACAAAGCATCGCGATGATCACAACAATTAGGTTCACAAATGTATAGGGGAAAGACAAGGATAATGAGGATAAATCAAATACATGACAACCTGATCTCCCCTGGTAAAATCTCATTTCAAGAGGAATTATACACTTATTTAATTAGCAATGTATATAAAGGGGTGGAACAGATAACGATCATCATTATCATCATCATCATCATCATCATCATCATCATCATCATCATCATCATCATCATCATCATCATCAAGTGCCCTGCCAGCTGGCGTAGGCGTTCATGGCTCTCCACAGATCTCGGTCTTTGGTGTTCTGTATGAACTATGCTGATGATATTCCTCCATGCCACCGTCTGATTGATTGATTGATTGATTGATTGGCTTAGGAACCGACATCATAGCATTCGGGGCATTCCCATAAGCGCTCCGTCCCCATCCTCAGCAGCCAGCGAAGAGTTCCAACCCCAATAGTACCAGTAGCAATCTGATTATATGTGCGTCACGCCTTTCCTCTCATGCCACCGTCTCAATCCATCCAGCATAATTTCTCTTGGTCTGTCTCTGTCTCTCTTCCCCGCGATCTTTCCAGTTGTCACGATGTTCATCACATGACCGAAGAAAGCTGTTTGTCTCTTTCTTATTGTTGTATATAATGTTCTAGTTTCATTAGCCTGTTTCAGGCAATCATTGTTACTTACGCTGGCAGTCCAGGGAATTTGCAGCATTCGTCACCAGAACCACATCTCTGTTGCTTCTAATTTCTTCTTAATTTGTTCATTTACATTCCAAGATATCTGAATTGTGTTTTGCCATGAAGTCTTGGGAAGATAATGTGGTGGTTTCCCCTCACCTTCCACATTAACATGTTGGTCTTTTACCTCTGCCTTTGATATCAGAATAAAATAATCAGGCAAGGGGAACTTTTATAACGCTAGGACATTTGTGGAAGTCAAAAGAAATGAAACTGAGCGGAAAACTTACAATATTCCATTCTAATGTTAAGTCAGTCCTGCTGTATGGGTCAGAAACATGGAGTTAAACAAAACCAACCTCACATAAACTAAAGTGTGTTTTTTTTTGGTTGCCTCAATATACAATTCAATATCTCAGTAACGGGCTGAGATAAAATGATGAGATTTAGTATATAACGTTATCATTATGTCCACCCAACAAAACAATTTTTGTTCTGGAGATTTTACAGCAGATTTTAAAGTTAGCTTATATACGGTATATTAATTATGACTTAAAGATTACGACCATGATTTTAACAGTTTTACAGCTTCCCCAAGATTCGACCCAAATTATTCAAAATTTTCACGTGACTTTCGTTTTCAAACAAACAGCGCGAAGATTCAGAGGCGTCTCCAAATGTGGGTTCTTTCATGAAACGTGATTATATAAATAAACTAGCTGACAAGGCCCGGTTTCTGGTGGAAATCAATCAATCAATCAATCAATCTATCTATCTATCTATCTATCTGTCTGTCTGTCTGTCTGTCTGTCTGCCTGCCTGCCTGCCTGCCTGCCTGTCTGTCTGTCTGTCTGTCTGTCTGTCTGTCTGTCTGTCTGTCTGTCTGTCTGTCTGAATGTCTGTCTGAATGTCTGTCTGTCTGAATGTCTGCCGGTCGGCTGACCCATCCACCTACCCACCGACCCACCGACCTACCGATATCTATCTATCTATCTATTCTATCTATCTATCTATCTATCTATCTATCTATCTATCTATCTATCTGCCTGCCTGCCAGCCCGACCACCCACCCACCGACAGACCGACCGACCTACCGATATCTATCTATCTATCTATCTATCTATCTATCTATCTATCTATCTATCTATCTATCTATCTATCTATCTATCTATCTATCTATCTATCTGTCTGTCTGTCTGTCTGTCTGTCTGCCTGTCTGCCTGCCGGCCCACCCACCCACCCACCGACCGATCGACCGACGTACCGATATCTATCTATCTATCTATCTATCTATCTATCTATCTATCTATCTATCTATCTATCTATCTATCTATCTATCTATCTATCTATCTATCTATCTATCTATCTATCTAATCTATCTAATCTATATGTCTGTCTGTCTGCCTGCCTGCCGGCGCACCCACCCACATACCAACCGACCGACCGACCGACAGATATCTATCTATCTATCTATCTATCTATCTATCTATCTATCTATCTATCTATCTATCTATCTATCTATCTATCTATCTAATATATCTATCTATCTATCTGTCTGTCTGTCTGTCTGCCTGTCTGCCTGCCTGCCGGCCCACCCACCCACCGACCAACCGACCGACGTACCGATATCTATCTATCTATCTCTATCTATCTATCTATCTATCTATCTATCTATCTATCTATCTATCTAATCTATCTAATCTATCTAATCTATCTGTCTGTCTGTCTGCCTGCCTGCCTGCCGGCCCACCCACCCACATACCGACCGACCGACCGACAGATATCTATCTATCTATCTGTCTATCTGTCTATCTATCTATCTATCTATCTATCTATCTATCTATCTATCTATCTATCTATCTATCTATCTAATCTATCTAATCTATATGTCTGTCTGTCTGCCTGCCTGCCGGCGCACCCACCCACATACCGACCGACCGACCGACCGACAGATATCTATCTATCTATCTATCTATCTATCTATCTATCTATCTATCTATCTATCTATCTATCTATCTATCTATCTAATATATCTATCTATCTATCTATCTATCTATCTGTCTGTCTGTCTGTCTGTCTGCCTGCCTGCCTGCCGGCCCACCCACCCACCGACCAACCGACCGACGTACCGATATCTATCTATCTATCTATCTATCTATCTATCTATCTATCTATCTATCAATCAATCTATCTATATATCTATCTGTCTGTCTGTCTGTCTGTCTGTATGTCTGTCTGTATGTCTGTCTGTCTCTCTGCCTGCCTGCCGGCCCACCCACCCACATACCGACCGACCGACCGACAGATATCTATCCATCTATCTATCTATCTATCTATCTATCTATCTATCTATCTATCTATCTATCTATCTATCTATCTATCTATCTATTTATCTATCTATCTAATCTATCTGTCTGTCTGTCTGCCTGACTGCCTGCCTGCCGGCCCACCCACCCACCAACCGACCGACCGACCGACCGATATCTATCTATCTATCTATCTATCTATCTATCTATCTATCTATCAATCTATCTATCTATCTATCTAATCTAATCTAATCTATCTGTCTGTCCTATCTATCTAATCTATCTGTCTGTCCTATCTATCTAATCTATCTGTCTGTCTGTCTGCCTGCCTGCCGGCCCACCCACCCATTAACCGACCGACCTACCGATATCTATCTATCTAATCTATCTGTCTGTCCTATCTATCTAATCTATCTGTCTGTCTGTCTGCCTGCCTGCCCACCCACCCACTAACCGACCGACCTACCGATGTCGATCTATCTATCTATCTATCTATCTATCTATCTATCTATCTATCTATCTATCTATCTATCTATCTATCTATCTATCTATCTATCTATCTAATCTATCTAATCTATCTAATCTATCTGTCTGTCTGTCTGCCTGCCTGCCTGCCGGCCCACCCACCCACATACCGACCGACCGACCGACAGATATCTATCTATCTATATGTCTATCTGTCTATCTATCTATCTATCTATCTATCTATCTATCTATCTATCTATCTATCTATCTATCTATCTATCTATCTATCTATCTATCTATCTATCTAATCTATCTAATCTATATGTCTGTCTGTCTGCCTGCCTGCCGGCGCACCCACCCACATACCGACCGACCGACCGACCGACAGATATCTATCTATCTATCTATCTATCTATCTATCTATCTATCTATCTATCTATCTATCTATCTATCTATCTATCTATCTATCTATCTAATATATCTATCTATCTATCTATCTGTCTGTCTGTCTGTCTGTCTGTCTGTCTGTCTGTCTGCCTGCCTGCCGGCCCACCCACCCACCACCAACCGACCGACGTACCGATATCTATCTATCTATCTATCTATCTATCTATCTATCTATCAATCTATCTATATATCTATCTGTCTGTCTGTATGTCTGTCTGTATGTCTGTCTGTCTCTCTGCCTGCCTGCCGGCCCACCCACCCACATACCGACCGACCGACCGACAGATATCTATCCATCTATCTATCCATCTATCTATCTATCTATCTATCTATCTATCTATCTATCTATCTATTTATCTATCTATCTAATCTATCTGTCTGTCTGTCTGCCTGACTGCCTGCCTGCCGGCCCACCCACCCACCAACCGACCGACCGACCGACCGACCGATATCTATCTATCTATCTATCTATCTATCTATCTATCTATCTATCTATCTATCTATCTATCTAATCTAATCTAATCTATCTGTCTGTCCTATCTATCTAATCTATCTGTCTGTCCTATCTAACTAATCTATCTGTCTGTCTGTCTGCCTGCCTGCCGGCCCACCCACCCATTAACCGACCGACCTACCGATATCTATCTATCTATCTATCTATATATCTATCTATCTATCTATCTATCTATCTATCTATCTATCTATCTATCTATCTATCTATCTATCTATCTATGTATCTATCTATCTGCCTGCCTGCCGGCCCGACCACCCACCCACCGACAGACCGACCGACCTACCGATATCAATCTATCTAATCTATCTGTCTGTCCTATCTATCTAATCTATCTGTCTGTCTGTCTGCCTGCCTGCCCACCCACCCACTAACCGACCGACCTACCGATATCGATCTATCTATCTATCTATCTATCTATCTATCTATCTATCTATCTATCTATCTATCTATCTATCTATCTATCTATCTATCTATCTATATATCTATCTATCTATCTATCTATCTATCTATCTATCTATCTATCTATCTATCTATCTATCTATCTATCTATCTATCTATCTATCCATCTATCTATCTATCTATCTATCTATCTATCTATCTAATCTATCTGTCTGTCTGCCTGCCTGCCTGCCTGCCGACCCACCCACCCACCCACCTACCGACCGACCCACCGACCGACCGATCCACCCACTCAGCCAGCCAGCCAGCCAGCCATCCATCCACCCACCTATCTTTCTGCCTACCTACCTACCTTTCTGTCTGTCTGTCCGGGCCGCATCATTCATTTTATTCGGAGACTGCCGAGGGTCGTCGCTGGAGCTACGGAGTTTGTGCTTTGTGCGACGCTTTCCGCGCTGCGGAAAGAAACTGAGCCATATGGGATAAAAACCCTGTGCAATGCAGCCGATTCTGTCGACTGTAAGCTACTTCTTTGATTGCACCCACTCCCATACGAATCCAGATACGCCTTTGTTTGTCATCTGAATTTGCAGGTCCTCATTACCGTAAACATAACATTTTTAACAAGAAATCACTAGTTGTTAAGCAAAACATCAAAGGAATGATGCCGCTTTTAATGATTTAAGTTGTTTTGGGACCTATCAAAGACATATTCCTTGGGTGGGGGTAAATATAAGACGGCTGGAAAAATTTCATAACGATGCAACAGATAGTTTTCAAAATAATTGATCTTGAATGACGGCATAAATTTCCGGACAGACTATACAAACACCCATTAACTGGTGCCGGCGCAAAATAGAAGGAATGAAATGGTATGACAGAATCACCAGTGAGGAGCTGCTGGGGAGAACTAGACAAATACCAGTGAACCAAGAGGTGAAGTAAAGATGCCGGTCGTACATTGAGAAAACGTGAGGATAGAATCGCTAGAATGTCTTTTGTCTGGAATCCTCAAGGCAAAAGAATTAGAGAAAGACAAAATAACACATTGAAAAGAGAATTAGAAAAAGAAATGAATAATATGTAGAGGACATGTGTGGAGCTGGGTGGGATCTCTAAAGATAGGACAGCTTGGGGTGACTTGGTTGAAGTTCTATGCCCAAGTAGGGAGTACATGGTGAAAGAAGAATACGCCTTCCTTAGTTACATCTATGCCGGTCTCCCTGGCGAAGGGGTTTAGGACGTTGTTCCTAATCCCGTATACCCACGTACGAAACAGCTGCGCGAGATTTGGCAACAGATCGCGTCGCGCTGGTTACTTATAGAGGCATGTGAGCCGTCGTTCAGAAAGCAATGGCAAACTACTGAACGTAAAACTTGCCAAGCTGAAAAATGCTAGTGTTGACTGCAATGTCCCGTAAAAGGATATACGGGGGGGGGGGGGGGGGGAAGTTACATCTATCGACAGTTACGTTGTTTTGTACCAGCGATAATGTTCATGTTACTGATAATTATTGTTTTACAACTGCCCTTTAACTGTTGTTGTCACTTGCGTTTTATCGTTGACTTTCATACTATACTTGTATGTAAGTAAAATAAAACAACCGTTTGTGTCTTTTTCTCCCGCCCTGAAGCACAAAATCGGCACTCCATTTCGATGCTGCAGAAGGCTGCCATGCGATGATTTTACTTATGGAAGCCTACCTGCCCGCAGTTCCTCGGCTGTTCTAGGTAAGACATTGCCTCAGAGTCGCGGCAATTCCACAATTTGTATGGTAGGTTCAGCACCCACCTAGTGCACACCTTGCATATGCTAACTCGCATGTGCGCTTAGGTTTAGTGTTGCTTGTCTAGCGAGATGAAAGAAAGTTCGGTGGCGGGAATATATCAAGTAACCTGTCACCTATTTCTTCACTTTTGGATACGAGTGAATGCTAACAACAACTACAGCAGATAACTCATTTAATAACCAAGAATTTCACCAGACGTTCGTTAATATACGTTTAAAAAAAAAATTAAACTCTGTGTGCCCCATCCAGTTGTTACACTAACGCACACTCACATCCAGTTGTTACACTAATCTACTCTGTCCAGTCCAGTTGTTACAGTAACTCAATGTGTCCTATTTTACAATAATGGTATTTTTACAATAACCCACTATGTCCCACCCAGTAGTTACATTAAACCACTCTGTTCCATGCAGTTGTTATGCTTACCCACGCTGTTTCCTCAATTTATTACACTAACCCACTCTGCCCTATTAAGTGGTTACACTAACCTGCTCTGTCCAGTCCAGTTGTTACAGTAACTCAATGTGTCCTATTTTACAATAATGGTATTTTTACAATAACCCACTATGTCCCACCCAGTAGTTACATTAAACCACTCTGTTCCATGCAGTTGTTATGCTTACCCACGCTGTTTCCTCAATTTATTACACTAACCCACTCTGCCCTATTACGTTGGTACACTAACCACTTTGCCCTATAAAGTTGTTACACAAACCCACCCTGCCCTATTAAGTTGTTACACAAACCCACTCTGTCCCATCAAGTTGTTACACTAACCCAGTCTGTCACATTAAATTGTTGCACTAATTCTCTCTGCCTCATCAAATTGTTGCACTAATTCTATCTGTCCCAACAATTTGTTGTACTAATTCTCTCTGTCTCATCAAATTGTTGCACTAATTATCTCTGTACCATAAAGTTGTTGCATTAATCCTCTCTGTTCCATCAAATTGTTGCACTTATCCTCTCTATCTCATCAGATTGTTGCACTTATCCTCTCTATCCGATCAAATTGTTGAACTAATTCTCCCTGTCTCATCAAATTGTTACACTATTTCTTTGTCCCATCAAATTGTTGCACTAATTCTTTGTTCCATCAAACTGTTGCACTAATTCTGTCTATCCCATCAAATTGCTGCATTAATTTTCTCTGCCCCATCAAATTATTGCACTAATTCTCCCTGTCCCATCAAATTGTTGCACTATTTCTTTGTCCCATCAAACTGTTGCACTAATTCTCTGTGTCCCAACAAATTGTTACACTAATTATTTGTCCCATCAAATTGTTGCACTAATTCTCTGTGTCCCATCAAATTGTTACACTAATTATTTGTCCCATCAAACTGTTGCACTAATTCTCCTATCCCATCAAATTGCTGGCATTAATTTTCTCTGTCCCATCAAATTATTGCACTAATTTTCTCTGTGCCATCAAATTGTTGAACTATTTCTTTGTCCCATCAAATTGTTGCACTAATTCTCCCTGTCTCATCAAATTGTTGAACTATTTCTTTGTCCCATCAAACTGTTGCACTAATTCTCTGTGTCCCAACAAATTGTTGCACTAATTCTTTGTCTCATCAGACTGTTGCACTAATTCTTTCTATCCCATCAAATTGCTGGCATTAATTTTCTCTGTGCCATCAAATTGTTGCACTAATTCTCTCTGTGCCATCAAATTGTTGAATTATTTCTTTGTCTCATCAAACTGTTGCACTAATTCTCTGTGTCCCAACAAATTGTTGCACTAATTCTTTGTCTCATCAGACTGTTGCACTAATTCTTTCTATCCCATCAAATTGCTGGCATTAATTTTCTCTGTGCCATCAAATTGTTGCACTAATTCTCTCTGTGCCATCAAATTGTTGAATTATTTCTTTGTCCCATCAAACTGTTGCACTAATTCTCTGTGTCCCAACAAATTGTTGCACTAATTCTTTGTCTCATCAGACTGTTGCACTAATTCTTTCTATCCCATAAAATTGCTGGCATTAATTTTTTCTGTCCCATCAAATAATTGCACTAATTCTCTCTGTGCCATCACATTGTTGCATTAACCCTCTCTGTCCCACCAAGTCTCAATTGTTACTTTATCTCATGGTATTATTGCGTTAACTCCTTCAGACCCAAACATTAATTAGTGAAAGTTTTAAAAACATCTTAGGATACAATGGGTTAAAGTAACCCCAGTCTGGGAATGGAGGAGCTAAACAGAACTGGGGACACACTATATGTTGTTAGCCCCATGTTTGTATAGCCCTGTCAGCACTCATTTAATCTCACCAGGTTCCTCTTGTACCTTGAGGTGTCGATGTGAAGTATAAGCAGTGGGGAGTGCCTGTGTATGGGCTTCATATATCGAGGTTCCCATGGTCTCTGTAATTCCCTTCACCCATCGTTTACGTGGCCAGCCTCTTCCTCTGCTTCTGTCTGGTCTGTACATCCTTGATTGTTGGGGTATACTGTTAGTTGGTAATCTAGTTATATGACCAAACCATTAAACCTGCTGTTTTCTGATAAAATCTAGCGCTGCTATAATCCCCACTTTAGTCCTGATTTCTTCATTTCTGATTTTCTCTCTTCTTGATACATTGAGTATTCTTCTCAGGAATCTCATTTCTGTTGTTGTGATCTTTCTTTTCTCTTTTTCTGTCATTGTCCAGGTTTGAAATTGGTAGCATATAGTTGGAAGGAAGAATGTGTAGTAAAGTGCTTTCTTAGTGGCTGTTGATACATGTTTGTTTTTTAGTATTGGTCAGCACTAGGTGGGCAAAATAGTCAATACCACTTTCCAGGGCCGGCGTCTTCCCTTCACCTCGAGATTCGCCGCTTTCTGTCATCTCCCAAAGCTCCGCATTAGTGACTGGCTACATTACCCATGGGTAACGCCGGGGTACAGTGACGTCCGCTTGTAACAAGGACAGACCTAATGGCATTCACGGCATCAACGGTATGGGTTTTTAAGAACTCCTCCTTATTATTTTTTTAAATCCTGGGTAAGTGAATCAGACGTCTAACCTTGTCTGACAATGAAGAAACATTAGTAGCATCCCTGTTAATGATGCACGTGTTAAACATCCCTCCGCGAAAGAAAATCGAAAAGAGCAGGCCACGTAGGCGCTGCTCGTGTAGGTGCTGCTCGGGCAAAATGTTCACTCATTTGCACTTATAAAAGGCAGAAACAAGTGTAAATTACCGGACAAATGAGACAACAGAAAGGATGAAAGCTATGTGCAACTCAGAATACAACCCTATAGTCTGCAAATTATATCACTTCGCTGAAGATATTTTAAAAATGGACCGTTTCTTTTTTTTACTGTTTGAGGCCTATTGGGCCCCATATCTTTATAAATTGGTCGGCACGCTATGAGTGATGTCAATACATTGGCCGCCATTATATACCAGGGAATTTACATTTTAGGCTGCGTCTACCTGGGAGTGCAGATGAATTTAAAATACCCACCTCCATTGGCATTCGAAACCATGTTTACCGGGCAGACAGATGAATGTGCTAGCCACTGAGCTACCGCGGTCTCCGATGGTGTTCTGAGTTCTTAGCATATAAGTATGGGATTCTTTTACACGCTTAAAGGAGCATCGGGCATACAGTGTTAAACGCATAGTTTTAATGGGCCAATCGGCATATGCCGTTCTACGTGGCTAAGGTCTTAGGGACGCGATTCGTAACCCCGCCGACCTGCATTCGAAACACAGCTGCGACCGATTTGGCAGCAGACCGTTTTGCGCTGGGTTTTAACGGCTTGGTATGAGAGCCAGTCGTTCAGAAAGCAATAATGGCAAACTACTGAACGTAAACTTGCCAAGACAGGTTTAGAGACACTTTTCTCCCGCAGTAAAATGCTGGTGTTGACAGCGATGTCCTGTACATAGGAAATGGGGGGAAAAATCGGCACATGGCATACTATTAAAATGAAGGGTTCTAACTCTTTTGAATGTCGTTGTGAAATAAAGTAAATATTGTTGTTTTCTCCCTTGATTTGAGAAATGAGATACACTTTACTTTTTTTCTCGCTCGCTTTGGTTTTACGAATTGTCCACGCTGAATTGAATTTTTTTGCGTTAGGAGCAGCTTTCCCCATTACAAGTGTCCCCTGTCATCAGGCAAACCCACTCCGACTTCTGAGATATTAGTAATTTAGTCACCCAAAGTCAAGGATGAGAAGTCCACATCTTAGTCCAGTTGACCGATGTAGGAGTTTATATCGCTACCTAGCCCTTGGCACACTTTTTTTTTTACTACACCCTTCGACTAGTCTGCTCAAAGACGTTATTCACACAGACACTAAGTATAATTCACAATTCACTGAGCTCTATATGAAATTTATTGGTATGGAATATTATGTAGAGTAATGCCATCTAAAAACAAGTAAGTTATATTTCGAAAATGGTGATAGACCCATCACATTGGCTGTAAGTATGGAAGAAAACTAAGCTTTTCTAATAAACTTCAAGTTTCCCTTCACCAAACAACTGTAAAGTGTTGTAATAAACTTCTAGAATTTGCCTTCATGAAACACCTGTAAAATTGTTGTAACAAATTTCCAGAAATTGCCTTATTGAAATAAATATAAATTGTTGTAATACACTTCCAGAAGTTGCCTTTATGAAACAATTATAAATTGTCATAATAGCGCCCAGAGTTATGCTTCACCAAACATTTGGAAAATGTAACAAAATCACAGATTTTCTTTTCAGAAAACAGTTGTAAATTATTGCAAGAAACTTCCAGTTTGCCTTCATCAAGTAGCTGCAAATTGTACATCAAGAGATTGCCTTCATAAAATAATTGTGAACTGTTGCGATACATTTCCATACTTTCCATTTATCAAACAACTAAATTGTAATGAACTTTCAAAATGCTCCTTCCTTAACAGAACAACAGTAACTTGTTGACGTCAAAACTTGCAATTCACTTTACAAAGCCATCCTTAATGAGTGTCTGTACCGTAACTCAACTTTCATGTTATAAAATGTTTACAATATTTCATTTGAAATAACTGCCGATGTGATGTTTCATTTTAATAACATATTGCTTTATACACAATTACTAATGCCGTGACGTGATATATATAAATTGTATGAAATGACGCCGCACTAATAATAATTTATTTAGCTGTGCTGTCTTGTTTTGTCAACCCCGTGGTGAGGTGAAAGTACTTAAGAAAGGCATCTTTAGGATCGTAGCTCTCTTTTTAGAAAGGTTAGAGATGTCTTTCTAGTGCCAGGAGTGTTCTTTTGGAAGTTGAGATCCATTATGAATCCATCTGATTGATGTTTTTCCTCTTTAAATCATCCGGTAACAGGTTGGTTGGTCGTACGTGGTTAGTTTTTGAGTGATTGATCGGTTAGTTGGTTGGTTGGAAGACCTCTTAATGTCTGCGTCGACATTCAGGTCATCTGAGCCTGAGGAGGTCAGCATGGCCGAAAGGACAAGACCCCCCGTTCTTAAACATCCGGTGTGCTGAAGCGGGGTAGCTGGTTCAACCCCTACACCAGTTTGTTTGACTAACATGTTGGCTTCTCGTCCTTGACTTGTGGACGCAAATTACAAGTAACTCTGAAGTCGGAGTGGGTTCGCCTGATGGCAAGGGACACTGGTAATAGGGAAAGCTAATCCACACGCACAAATCAGTCCATTGCACTGGAAGTAGTAGCACGTGTATAGACTACGCTTGAGTTCAAAGCGAGCCAGCGCAAAAACCCAACAATCTGAGCCTGAAAAGAGCTGCGTCTGCCGGTGTGAGACAGGTTTCGGTGTGAGACAGGTTTCGGTGTGAGACAGGTTTCGGTGTGAGACAGGTTTCGGTGTGAGACAGGTTTCGGTGTGAGACAGGTTTCGGTGTGAGACAGGTTTCGGTGTGAGACAGGTTTCGGTGTGAGACAGGTTTCGGTGTGAGACAGGTTTCGGTGTGAGACAGGTTTCGGTGTGAGACAGGTTTCGGTGTGAGACGGTTTCGGTGTGAGACGGTTTCGGTGTGAGACGGGTTTCGGTGTGAGACAGGTTTAGAGACACTTTTCTCCCGACCTGGTAGTGAAATACACCATCTCACACGATCACCAGAGTCACCGATCAGATCTGTGTTTTTGCCCCAGTCATGTCATGAGGGCAAGCCACCCGGGTATTCTCTCTCTCTCTCTCTCTCTCTCTCTCTCTCTCTCTCTCTCTCTCTCTCTCTCTCTCTCTCTCTCTCTCTCTCTCTCTCTCTCTCTCTCTCTCTCTCTCTCTCTCTCTCTTTCTTGTTCTTCCTCTGCTCTTTTCACATCAAATTAGCTAGATGCCACTAAGTTATCACGTTTATTTATCCACATAACATGCCTACAAATATTAGCTCTCTACGTCTAATGTAATTAATTAATCAATTTACGCTTAGTTTGTCTCTTTTATGCTCATAAAATTATTTTAATTTTCATTAGAAACCACATTTCCTTTGTCATTCGATGTTTTTCACCTTGACTACATACTGTTCATATTTCACGTTTCTACAACAGTATTGGTGTTGTCTCCCTGGCGAAGGTGTTAAGGACGCTGATCGCAATCCCGTATACCCACGTACGAAACACAGCTGCGCGAGATTCGGCAGGGGATTGCGTCGCGTTGGTTTATTACGGAAAGGTGTGTGAGAGAGGTCGTTCAGAAATCAATGGCAAACTACTGAACATAAAACTTGCCAAGTCATCAACAACGGCAGTAAAATGCTTGTGTTGACTGCAACGTCTTGTGAAGTATATGCAACTATTTTTTTTAAATGGTTTTATGTAGCACATTAAAACTCTTGTTCTCACTGCAGTCGACATATTATTGGTGGACATGCTTTCTATCCCGGAAAAGAATGTTATTGCCTTGACGATTCTTGTTCCAATCTCTACCCGACATCATCCGCTAGTGGTTTCTACTGTTCCAAAATTGTTGTATCGATTCACCTGCTTACAGAATGTTCCCATTTATTGGATTTATATTGTGATAAGAGACATGAGCAAACAGTATTAGGTGGCGTATGGGATACCGCACTTCCGCTATGGAAACAGCAGTATTCAAGAGATTAAATTATAAGAGAAAAGTCAGCAAAGGACCACTTTACACGTCTTCACCTGTACTGGGCATATGGTGCTAGTCTCATATTTGTATAGATCAGACCAGAGATGATATTTTCTTATACCCATTTTAGGTAGGGCCAACCGGAATACCAGTTAATTTTTTTTATCTGCCTCAAAGCAGATTCAAACACATCACTGCCAGGCCGGCAGGCATGCTGTGGCCATTCCCCCCCCCCCCGGGGGGGGGGGGGGGCTGGTCCTTATTTTGAAAGTGTTGTATTAATCTTTCCATGTGATGAGAAGAGAGGCATTGGAAAACATCGTGAGAACTGGAAAAATCGAGGGGAAGAGAGGTAGAGGCAGACCAAGAGAAATGATGCTGGATGGATTGCGACGGTTGCATGGAGAAATATCAACGGTAGAGTTGATCCAGAAAACCAAAGACCGAGATCTGTGGAGAGTCATGAACGCCTACGCCAGTCGGCATGGCACTTGATGATGATGAAAATGTATTAATCTTGTGACAAGAGTTCCAAACTGATAATAATGTGAGTGTCAAATGTGTGTATTCTTCTCTCATATGATCAGCACTACATGGATGGAATGACCACAAAGAACCCCCGATCCCTGAAGACAAAAGAAAGGTTTGTGTCTTTCCGTAGTTTTTCTTGTGTACGTTACGTGGTTACCGCAATGTGTACATGTAGGTATACTTTCTTTCATTATACAAGACACCGTTGCCTTGATAAGTCGCTCGATCAGAATTTTATTAAAAATAGTAATGAGAAGACTTTATGAAAATAGAAGAGAATATAGACAAAGCACACGCTGGCTTTAAACTAAACAGGGGTAAACATGACAACCTATTTAAAAGTTAGTTGCATATCCTTTACATGACGTTTGCAGTCAGCACTGGCAGTTTTTGCTGTTGTTGATGTCTTGGTAAGTTTACGTTCAGTAGTTTGCCATTGCTTTCTGAACGACCAGCACCCATACCTTTTTTTTTTTTCCCCCGCGTTTCCATCCTGTTTCAGGATATTGCGGTCAACACCAGCATCTTTCAGCTGTATGTTGATTCCTAGGCTAGATTACGCTCATCAGCACGCCACGACTTTCTGAGCGACCGGCTCCATACTCTCATAAGTCACTTTTGCGATTCGAACCACTGCTAATTCTCGTCGCGTCACGTGACGAGAGTATTCGGGGTTAGCGGAGAAAGCTGCTAACTCCTCGGCCACGGAGCCGGCAGCACCCATACCATTTCGTAAAAATCCGGCGCAACGCAGTCTGCTGTCAAATTGCACGCAGCTGTGTTTCTAACGCGGGTTTGCGGGATCACGAACCGTGTCCGTAATCTCTTCGCCACGGAGTCCGGCGACAACATATTTAACATGAGGGAAACTATACAAAAAGCAGGGAGCGTTGTGTAGATCAGTACTCGTCTTTTACGGACTACTCAGAGGCATTTGTCTGTGTAGATCATGAAGAATTATGGACATAGTGAAAGAAATGGGCTTCTCATTACACATACTACAGATAATAAAATCCCTCTACAGTGAACAAAAGGCAGCCGTGAGCATATATGATGATACAACATATTGGTTTTATATTGAACAGGATATCAGACAGGATTATCTTTTGTCCCCTTATCTGTTTTATTTATATAATGAAGAAAACACGAGGGATATTAGAGCACATAATGACAACATGACAGCAAATATTGACAACATGATTCCTTTGTAATCGAAGGACAGAAATAACTTACACGACACGTTGACGACACAATATTACTGACGAACATGCAAACGTGAGTCGTGAAACTAAGTCAGTGCAAGCGCAAAATGAAAAACAAAATTTGTGTTTCAATGCAACAAAGACGCACATAATTGTTACCATAAAACACATATTTGAACAGATATATTTATCAATGGAGAGAAATTACAGTAAGTCAACAATTAAGAATATCTATGTTCACGGATGGTGGTTGATGGAAACGTGAGATACAAATTTTTACAAAGAACAAATATTGCCACACAAAAACTAAAGAAATTAAATCCTTTATGGATTGGGAAAAATATAACTTTGTATGTGTGTGCGTGCGTGCGTGCGATTGAGCGAGTGAGTGAGTGAGTGGGTGAGTGAGTGAGTGAGTGAGTGAGTGGGTGGGTAAGTGGGTGGGTGAGTGAGTGAGTGATTCTCCTAATGCGTCTGTCTGCCTCAGCAATCAAGATTCACCAATTACCTGGCCATGAACCGTGCTGCTATCACGGCGGGAATCTGCAACCATGACGACTGGCGTGACTTCAGGAACACACACAGGGTCAGATACAGTCGACTGGAAGCCAGCGAGCGTGAGCGACGACCCCCACCCTTGGCACTTGACCCCGAGGCTACGTTTGGTAGACTGACAAGGCAAGCACCAGCTAGAATGTTTGAGATCAATCTATTGTACTTGATAGATCTTAGAGCCCCATGCGTCACATGAATGGCTCAAAGATCTCTGTTCTTGAAAATTTAGTACGTAACAGTGTTGAAACAAAATATGACGATACAATCATACATTTTCTCTAAGTAACTTCATAGATCGTTGTGCCAATCATATATATTAAGTGGGTGTGTGAGTGGGTGGGTACTATGTGTGGGTCTGACCACACACATAGTACCCCGCCCCCCCCCCCCCCACATACACACACTTAATATTATGATAGGCACAACTATATATGGGGTGTAAACACACACACACACACACACACACACAAGTACACTCACTCACACACACATTCTCATACACAGTATTGCACAGTACAGTTCAATAATCGTGTCGCCACAACACAGTTAATCCTTCAACTTGCAGCCAAAATGAGCAATCTAGATGTGCAATATTTTATTTACGGCGCGTGTTTAAACTCACTAACGGAACACATTGTTTTGATTTTCAATCTAAACATTCAGAAAGAAATTAAGACATAAAGACAAACTATCACAGACATCAGAAAGATGCAGTTGTCAGTTTTCGGACACATTATGAGAAGACCTCAACTCTCAACTTCTGACTATTGATGGTATGACAGAATCACTCATGCGGAGTCTAGGGACAGAAGTAGTCAGATTATAGCGAATCAAGAGGCGAGGGACAGATCTGAAAGTTGTAAAGCTTAAAAGTCATTCCACTCGAAACCAAAGGGCAAATGAAGTGGAAGTCCGGATCAGGTTTACTAAAATCCCCGCTACGGTAGGGATTCAAACATGACCAGTGAAAAACAATGTCAGTTTTACAAAATTATTTCTCACTTCATTAGGGATTCAAACATATGGCGACATGCAATCATGCTAGTCACTGTCCTACCGTGACTTCCTGTTCTGTGATTGCCCTTTTAGTATGCACAGCGCTAGTTGCATGTCTCATATTTGTCCCCAGATCTATGCCAAGTCAATGAAGACAAAAGAAAGTTTTAAACTTATCAAACTAGTATTTAGAATTGTCCCCTGTTATTAGTATCCCTATATAAGATTCTGAATTAGGGATATAACGATAACTTATCATGATATCATTAAGAGGTCAGCGTGACTGAAAGGTAAGAGCGCTCCCTCTTAAACTTCCTTGTGTTGTGCTGATGGCAGGGTACTGGGTTCATTTCCTACATCGGTCAGCTGGACTTACATGGTGACGTGACGTTCAGAAAGCATTAGGAAACTTCAAATTGTCTAGAAATTCAACCTGTGATTGATCGCAACGTCCCGTATCGGACATTCAACGATTATCACGATTCTAGGTTTACCTAGCGTATTCAGACACCACCATTATCATGGTTCTAGGTTTACCTAGCGTATTCAGACACCGCCATTATCATGGTTCTAGGTTTACCTAGCGTATCAAGACACCACCATTATCATGGTTCTAGGTTTACCTAGCGTATCAAGACACCATGATTATCATGGTTCTAGGTTTACCTAGCGTATCAAGACACCACGATTATCATGGTTCTAGGTTTATCTAGCGTGTCAAGACACCATAATTATCATGGTTCTAGGTCTAACTAGCGTATCAAGACACCACGATTATTATCAAACTAACTAACAACAACACATTGTTAACTTCATTGGTTCCTGATGATGGTTCAACTTCCGGTGTCCTGATGGCCGGGGTAAGGGGGATCGTTCCAGTAAGTTGGACTTCCACGTTGACGTCCCGTTCAGAAAGCAAAGGCAAAATATTGAACATAAACTTGCACAGAAAATCTACCTGGGGTTGGGGGGACAGTAAATCATCCTGGGGTTGGTGATTTGTTGTTGTTGTTGTTGCGCTCACTCGCTTTGATCTCAAAAGTAGTCCATACACACCACATATAGTACCGCTGTCCTGAATTGTGCGTGTGAATTAGCTTTCCATATTAACAGTGTCCATCTCATCAGCGAACCCACCCCGACTTCAGAGTTACTTGTAATTAACTTCCCCAAGTCAAGGACTACAGGTCAACATTTTAGTCCAGCTTTCCGGTGTAGGGGTTGAACCCCTCACCTCGGCATCAGCACACCGGATGTTTAAGAACACGC
This sequence comes from Cepaea hortensis, assembly GCA_963921405.1. NCBI lineage: Eukaryota > Metazoa > Mollusca > Gastropoda > Stylommatophora > Helicidae > Cepaea > Cepaea hortensis. The sequence continues at coordinate 55,421,975 of OY992885.1, read as the reverse complement.
GTTCTTATCCATAGGTCATGCTGGCCTACAGGCTGGTGATTGATTGCAATGTTCTGCAAAGGACATGCAGTATTTTCTTTTATATTTAACACACACATACACATCGCTAACTGGATGTGAACAGTTGTGTGTCAATACACGGTCAATAAATCTACTGTCAAATTCAACTGCATTCCTTTATCTTCTTTTATATTTAAAAAAAAAACAAACACACACACACACACACACACACACACACACACGGACACACGGACACACAGACACACAGACACACACACACACATATCGCTAACTGGATGTGAACAGTTGTGTGTCAACACACGGTCACTAAGTTTACTGTGAAATTCAACTGCCTTCATTTATGTTCTTTTATATTTAACACACACATCGCTACCTGGATGCGATCAGTTTTGTATCAACACACGGTCACTAAATCTACTGTCAAATTCAACTATAGTATGTCCACATTTGTTTGCCTTCATTCACGATCAATTATTTTGAAAACTGTCTGTTGCATCGTTATGAAATTTTTCCAGCCGTCTTATATTTACCCCCACCCAAGGAATATGTCTGTGATAGGTCCAAAAACAACTTAAATCATTGAAAGCGGCAACATTCCTTTGATGTTTTGCTGAACAACTGGTGATTTCTTGCTAACAAAGTTATTTTTACGGTAATGGGAGACCTGCAAATTCTGATGACACACAAAGGCGTATCCGGATTCATATGGGAGTGGGTGCAATGAAAGAACTAGCTTAAAATCGACAGGGTCGGCTGCAGTTTTTATCCCATATGGCTCAGTTTCTTTCCGCAGCGCGGAAAGCGTCGCACAAAGCACGAACTCCGTAGCTCCAGCGACGACCCTCGGGAGTCTCCGAAAACATACACTCGTGAAATGAAGGACGCGGCCCGGAATCGAACATACAACCTTCGGAGCCCGAGTCAGACGGCATGACCACTTCACCACGGAGAATCCCTAGAGGGGTGCAATGTGTAATATTAATAAAGACAGAGAATTTACAGAGGCACGGGGTAAATAATTTGTAAATTAACAGGAACGTAGAAGGAATATATTTCTTACCTTATTTTTCATTTCCTTCTTGTTTCTTCAGCTGATGCTGATGCTGTAATGTTTAGGGCCTGCAATTCGTCTGAATAGTTGGAGCAAAATATCCCAGTAAGTGTGTACGTAGATTAAGGTCTGCGATCTGCTCAGACCTTAATCTGTGTCGGACGATTCCAGTAGGTTGATGATTGCTCTCGGTTGCATAAAATTCAATCCATCCTTTCTCCAATAGTCCTCTTCCTCTTTCAACACATGGTCTTGACGTGTTTTCCAGTAACTTTTATCAATATTTAATAGCGCGGACAGACAGACAGACAGACAGACAGACAGCAGACAGACAGACAGACAGACAGACAGATAGACAGACAGACAGACAGACAGACAGACAGACAGAAAGGTAAGTAGGTAGGTAGGTAGGTAGGCAGAAAGGTAGGTGGGTGGATGGCTGGCTGGCTGGCTGACTGGGTGGGTGGGTCGGTCGGTCGGGCGGTGGGCCGGTCGGTCGGTCGGTCGGTGGGTGGGTGGGTCGGCCGGCCGGCCGGCAGGCAGGCAGGCAGGCAGATAGATAGACAGACAGATAGATAGATAGATAGATAGATAGATAGATAGATAGATAGATAGATAGATAGATAGATAGATAGATAGATAGATAGATAAATAGATAGATAGATAGATAGATAGATAGATTGATAGATAGATAGATAGATAGATAGATAGATAGATAGATAGATAGATAGATAGATAGATAGATAGATAGATAGATAGATAGATAGATAGATAGATAGATAGATCCCCGGCAGAAGCCGGGCCTTGTCAGCTAGTTTATTTATATAATCACGTTTCATGAAATAACCCCCATTTGGAGACACCTCTGAATCTTCGCGCTGTTTGTTTCAAAACGGAAATCACGTGAAAATTTTTTTTAAAATGCGGGGACGTGTCTTGGTGAAGCTGTAATACTGTTAAAATGATGGACGTAATCTCTAATTCGTAATTTATATACCCCATATAATCAAACTTTGAAATCTGCTGTAAAATCTCCAGAACAAAAATTTTTTTGTTGGGTGGACATAATGATAAGGTTATATACTAAATCTCATCATTTTCCCTCAGTTGGTTACTGAGATATTGAATTTTATATTGAGGCAACAAAAAAAAAACACTATACCTTCCTTTATCTTCTTTTATATTTAACACACACCCACACACACATCGCTAAATTGGCTTCCTGTATCTTCTGTTCTCGTACCGACTGTTTGTCACTTGTTCTCATTGACCGTTTGTCACTATGTTTCAACATCAGGCCAGTCAATCATCATCATCATCATCACCATCTTCTATTTCTGCCGTCAAGCGTCGTGGGGAGGAATAATTTGCGTTCCAGCGCCCGGTGGACGGCACTGGATAGTGTCATTCCGTGTGGTTGTACAATGTCTCTGATGTCGTCAATCCATTTTCTTCTTGGACGTCCTCGTGGTCTCGTCGCAGATGATCTTTGATGTAAGGCCAGTGATGGTAGTTGCTGATGTTGCATTCTAACGACATGGCCAAACCACTTGATCTTCTGTCTTTCAATAAATGTGGCACAAGGTGTTGATCCCACAGTCTGTCTGATAGTAGCATTCCTTACTCGGTCTCGGATTGTTAAGTTTGCAGCTCTCCTCAGGCATCTCATTTCGCAGGCGTTGATTTTGCGAAGGTGTAATTTGGATAAAGTCCAGGTATGAGATTGATAGCATAGGGTTGGTGTGAATATGCTGTTTATTATCTGTCGTTTTGCGGACATGGGTATATTTGGATGCTTCAGTAAGGGTGATAGTTGATATGTAAGTGCACTAGCTTTTTGACAACTGATTTCAATATCTCTGTCCAATCTGCCATCTTCTGTAATCATACTTCCAAGGTATTTGAATTCTTTAACTTGTTTCAGAGGTGTGTTATTTATCTGTATACTTAGTGGGCCTGGCCCACTTGATTTTGCGAAGGTGTAATTTGGATAAAGTCCAGGTATGAGATTGATAGCATAGGGTTGGTGTGAATATGCTGTTTATTATCTGTCGTTTTGCGGACATGGGTATATTTGGATGCTTCAGTAAGGGTGATAGTTGATATGTAAGTGCACTAGCTTTTTGACAACTGATTTCAATATCTCTGTCCAATCTGCCATCTTCTGTAATCATACTTCCAAGGTATTTGAATTCTTTAACTTGTTTCAGAGGTGTGTTATTTATCTGTATACTTAGTGGGCCTGGCGATCTGCTAACTTGCATTACTTCGGTTTTGGCTGTGTTTATATTGTATCTGCTGCAGGTTGAACTCAGATTAGTAATATGATTTTGTAGTCTGCCCTCATCGCTGTAGAACAGGCCAGTCAATGTACGATGTTAATGATGTAATGCTGTGTTTCGTTAGTTACGTCACAACCGCCGCAGAAATCATGTCTGGGCAGGAGCAGAAAGACTGGCTGCGCTATGTGAAGATCTGCAACTCAGGCTCGCAGCAACCCATTGACAAGGTATGGATCGGTCAATGGAATAGAGAATATTAGGAAAATTGTATTCCTTACTTCTTGTGTGTTTGGACTTGACATAACCTTAGCATAAAGTTAATTAGTTGCATATCCTTACATAACCTTAGCGTAAAGTTAGTTAGTTGCATATCCTTTGCAAGTCAATCCCAGCAGTTTTTTTTTTTTTTTTTTTTTGGAACAGTTTGTGATTTCTTAGCAAGTTTACGTTCAGTAGTTTGCTTTTGCTTTCTGAAAGACCCGCACATATACCATTGTATGAAAACCAATGCAAGGCGGTCTACGGCCAAATCGCCCGCAGAGGTTTTTTCGAAAACCTTATGCGAGATTATTAATTGCGCTCGTAACTCCTTCGCCACAGAGCCGAATAGCATAAAAAGTTAGTTGCTGGACATCGCAATCAACCCGAGCATTTTTGGCTGTTTGTGATCTCTTGACAAGTTTACGTTCAGTAGTTTTCCATTGCTTTCTAAGCTACCGGCACTCATAATACCATTTTATAAACAACAATGCAAGGCGGTCTGCTACCAAATCGCTCGCAGCTGTGTTTCGAAAGCGTGTTTCGCCACAGAGCCCGTATCTAGCATAAAGTTTTACGCAATTAAAGAGAAGCTGATCGAATTCATTGCACCGGATTTGTCCGCATGGCTCGGTCATCTTCCCCAGAACCACCTGCAGAAAGCGTGACACAAAAGCGAACTTCCTAGCTCCTGCGACAACCCCCAGGAGTCTGCCACAAAATGGTACCATGGGAATCTACTGCCTGAGTCCTAAAGCGAGCGCACGATCTATGGATCTCTGGCAGGCGGCTCAACCACTTTGGCATCCTAAAAAACATAGAGTAATAGAAGAGAGTGATAAAGCTATCACAGATCACATTGGACAGCTGAAAACAATTATAGTCTTAGAAGATGTAACCGCTATCGGGTAAACTGTCAGACGTTTGTTAACTGGAATGCAGTAAGGGTAAAACTGTCAGACGTTGGTTAACTGGAATGCAGTAAGGGTAAAACTGTCAGACGTTGGTTAACTGGAATGCAGTAAGGGTAAAACTGTTAGACGTTGGTTAACTGGAATGCAGTAAGGGTAAAACTGTCAGACGTTGGTTAACTGGAATGCAGTAAGGGTAAAACTGTCAGACGTTGGTTAACTGGAATGGAGTAAGGGGAAAACTGCCAGACGTTTGTTGATTGGAATGCAGTAAGGGGAAAACTGTCAGACGTTGGTTAACAGGAATGCAGTAAGGGTAAAACTGTCAGACGTTGGTTAACTGGAATGGAGTAAGGGGAAAACTGTCAGACGTTTATTAATTGGAATGCAGTAAGGGGAAAACTATCAGACGTTGGTTAACTGGAATGCACTAAGGGGAAAACTGCCAGACTTTAGTTAACTTATGCAGTAAGGGGAAAACTACCAGACGTTGGTTAACTGAAATGCGATAAGGGTAAAACTGCCAGACTTTAGTTAACTGGAATGCAGTAAGGGTAAAACTGCCAGACTTTAGTTAACTGTTATCCGGTAAGGGTAAAACTGCCAGACTTTAGTTAACTGTTATGCGGTAAGGGAATAACTACCAGACGTTGGTTAACTAAAATTCTGTAAGGGGAAAACTGCCAGACTTTAGTTAACTGGAATGCAGTAAGGGGAAAACTGCCAGACGTTGGTTAACTGGAATGCAGTAAGGGGAAAAGGGAGAAGGGGCCAATTCCGGACTTTAGTTAGCTGGAATGCAGAGTCGCTAATGTGGCAGAGTTTTGGCTTCATTGTGACTAATATCTCTCTTGACCTCTGCCTGAAACATCTCGGGCAAACACTAGTCCAGCTAACGATGGGAGGATCAACCAAACTCTCTGTGATGAAGTCGCCCCAGGACTGTACACTCTGCATACTGCGGGGACTGCAAGATCATAGTCATTCTGCATGCTGACGGTAAACAATCAGAACTCTCTTTAGCAAGCAATGGCAAACTATTGAACTAACATTGCATAGTAAACACAAATAGGCAATAAATGTTGGGATTGATTGCAACGTTCTGTAAAGAGCTTAAAACTAACGTAATAAAACCACAGTTTTTATAGTTGTATTTGCACTATCAGTTCCAAATAATGCCAGCTTTTCCCCGTTGTTAATATAAATATTTCCTAGTTGTTACTTCATCCGCACAGTTATCACCTTCACTCCTTCCTTCATAGGTTTTTTTTTTTTTTTAAATCAGCAGTGCCTTATATTTAAAATAAAGAATAAACAGCTGGACAACACATAATAATTTAAACAAAGGGAACCTAATTAGAGTATCCGAGAACATCGAAGATTGCAGAGTCGTGATCGCCAGGTTTGCAAACTGGTGATCAGTAGAAGAGGACGAGTTATTCGACGTGAGAGGCATCTATTAAACGCCTATTGATCTGCTTGGTATAGAAATCGGCAAAAATATTATAAATGTTGCACAAAAATAATTGTCAACGTATAGTGAATTGGCCGGTCTCCCTGGTCGAGGGGTTAGCAGCTTTCTTCGTAACCCCGAATACTCTCGTGGTTGACGTGAGCGCACGAGAATTGGAAGTGGTTCAAGTCGCGCCAGTGACTTTTGAGAGTATGGAGCCGGTCGCTCAGAAAGTCGTGGCGAGCTGTTGAGCGTAATCTAGCCTAGGAATCAACATACAGCTGAAAGATGCTGGTGATGTCCTCAATATCCTGAAACAGGATGGAAACGCGGAAAAATAAATAGTGAATTGGCCCACGTTTATGGCGAAGGGGTAGGAACATGATTCGCAATCCCAATTTGGAAGCCGATCGCCTTATGTTGATTGTCTTGTTTATGTTTCATCATCATCATCAAGTGCCGTGCCGGCTGGCGTAGGCGTTCATGGCTCTCCACTGATCTCGGTGTTTGGTTTTCTGGATCAACTCTGCTGCTGATAATCCTCCATGCCACCTTGTCAATCCATCCAGCATCATTTCTCTTGGTCTGCCTCTGCCTCTCTTCCCCTCGATCTTTCCAGTTGTTACGATGTTCCCCAATGCCTCTCTTCTCATCACGTGACCGAAGAAAGATGTTTTTCACTGTCTTATTGTTGTATATAATGTTCTAGTTTCATTAGCCTGTTTCAGGCAGTCGTCGTTAGTTACTCTGGCAGTCCAAGGAATTCGCAACATTCGTCTCAGGAACCACATCTCTGTTGCTTCTAATTTCTTCTTAATTTGTTCATTTACATTCCAAGATTCACTGCCATACAGCAAAACTGGTTCTACATAGCATGCCAGCACTCTCTTTCTTACATTCAGTGATAGTGACTCATTGCATAAGATACTCTTCATTTTCTAAAATGCGGCCTTTGCCTGCCCTATTCTGCTCCTAATCTCTGTTGTACATCTTCCATCTGATGTTATAAATGCCCCTAGGTAACTAAAATTATCCACGTGGTTAAGGATTTTTCCTTCTATTTCTATGTCACATTTTGGTGTCACCATTTTCTTTGATATTACCATTGTTACTGTTTTCTTGCCGGTCTCTCTGGCTGTGGGGTTACAACACTTTCTCTCTGTAATCCCGTTTATCACGCAGAGTCTCGTAGCGGAGCGAGAGCTGAGGCGGGTCGACCCCCGCTCGTGACTTGCGGGATACTGAGCAGGCCGCTCAGAAAGCAATGGCAAACTACTGAGCGTAATCTTGTCAAGAGATCAACATACAGCTAAAAGATGCTGGTGTTGACAGCTAAGTCCTGTAAAGGATATGAAAAAAAAAACAAAAAAAAACTGTTTTCTTGATATTCAAGGAGAGTCCTTTCCTTGCACTCTCTGTTACTACAACGTCTAATAAATGTTGTAGGTCTGTTGAATTATCCGCCACCAATACTGTGTCATCAGCATAGCGTATATTGATTATTTATATTATAACCTCCAACTAGTATTCCTGGCATCTCTTTGATCAATCTCATTATTACTTCGCTATATAGGGAGAAAAGATCTGGTGACAAGACACACCCCTGTCGTACTCCTAGCTTTATCTGTTCGTAACTACCCTATTTATTTCCCATTTTCATTGCTGCTATTTGGTTACAGTAAACATTCTTTATTATTCTTAAATCTTTTCCATCAATGTTGATATCTTCCAACATTTTAATCAGCTCATCATGTTTTACTTTATCAAATGCCTTAGTATAATCTATGAAGCATAAATATATGTCTTTCTGTTTCTCTATTGACCTTTCTATTAGTGTCCGTAATGTATAAATTGCATTGTTTGTGCCCTTTCCTTCCACAAATCCATACTGTTCACACTGTTTATGTTTACAACATTCATTTCACAATGTTTTTTTTTTTCTTCCTATGTGAATGTATAATGCTCTTGATGAACGAAAGATGAGTGACTGGAAGAGCCGAATGTAAGACGGGCCTGCGTGCCCAATTTGTGACCCTTTTAAAATAAAGTTGATTTGATTTGATTTGATTGTTAACAATGGTATGAGCGTCCGTCGTTCAGAAAGCAATGAAAAACACATCCATTCATTCAGTAGCATGTCCTTTGCAGAACTTCTCCCCCATAACAACCTTCCGGAAAACTTCTCGTCATAAGCAAGATGCCCCATGTCCGACACACTCATCTGGAGATCATCTGCCACATCCTGCACCCACCTTCTCTTTAGCCTTCCTCTTCCTCTTTATCCGGGCATATAATCCTCCATTTTTGTCCTCTCCAAACTTTCATGACGTTTTAAAATGTTTAAATTGTCTTTGTTTTATCGTCTTTAGTAGCCAACCTTCTTCAATATTCAGAATTTGTCGTATTGGTGCATTTGTTCTTTTTGTTTTGTTTTTTTGTATTCTTAGAAACCATCTATAACAATGGTTCTCAACCAGTGGTGAATTCCCCCCAAATGGAAAAGGGGGAGGGGATTTTAGGGTTTCCATTAAGCGTTTTGTTTGATGAGGCACAATTTTCTGGCATTCTGGTGTCGTGTATTAAGTGACAATTCTTTGACGTTTTACTACACTATAAAATTAATATATGATTGTAAAGGTTACGTACAAATATGAAAGAAAATACGGATTTTCAGTGTTATATGCATGTTATTTTGAATGCGCCATTTGAGGCTGACAATTTTGGAAAAGGGGTTGGGGATTCTTCTTCTTTCGTTCGCTGGTAATGGGAGGGGGGGGGGGGGGGGAAGAGAGAATGACATTCTTACATATGGTGAAAGGGTGCATGGGCCAAAACAGGTTGAGAACCACTGGTCTATAACATTTATATTCAAAGACATTTATGCGCTGTTTAGGTAATTTAGTAAGTGTCCAGGTAGCACAGGCGTATGTTGCAATGGGAAAGATGCATGCTCTTAAATATCTAATTTTTGTAGGTCTGTCTGTCCCACGCCACAATATATTCAGTTGTTTTAGTTTTTGAAGAGCAATAGATGATAATAGCTTTTAGTTTCTTTCATTGTTTCACCATTGTTGGTAATTAATTACCCAAGATATTCGAAATTTTCCATCACCTCCAATTGTTCCTCATTAACATATATTTCTTTCTCCATAGTAGTTTTATCTGTATGCATTATCTTTGTTTTTTTTTTTTTTTTTGTTGCTATATTAAGATATAAGATGTGATGTTCACTATTCTTTTGGGTTGAAGTTATGAGTTTTTCTATACCATTCTGTAATATGGTAATACTGTTTCATCAGCATATCGAATCTTTGGTATTTCATGACCACCGATATTTAGGGCATCATATTGCTCCCTGGTTATATTGCTAGCTGGTTATATCATCCCTGACATTTCTCATTATATTTTCGGCTTACAGGTTAAACAAATAGGGGGACAGTACACAACCCTGACGAACTCCTTGCTTGATGTCAAACCAACGACAAACTACTATGACAACTACTAAAATATACGACAAACTACAAAACGTAAACTTGCCTAGTAAATCACAGACAGTCAAAAATTGCTGGGGTCGATTGCAACTAACTTTTGTATTGAATTGCTTTGTGGGTAATGAGTTCATGTAACTCAGGTATCAAGCGCTAAGATATTTGCCGAGTAGTCGCCCATGGTTTGTACAGTCGCAGTTACCTCCGCCTTGTTCTGCCTCATTGTTTGCTGTGTTGCCTTGTTTGTCAACTGCCATAGAGTCAACATTTCCTGTCCTCGTTTTCACCACGGGTCAAAGAGACCGGGTAGAGCTGTGTCTTACCACTACAGCTGTCCCGGATTCAATTAGCACACTCTATAGCAAACGCTGACTGAGACACTGCTGGGACTGGTTCAATCCCCGGCAGTGGCAGAAGCCTTTTCCCCCAACGAGTATGGTTCTATGGTAAATCCTTATTAAAATACGCACTGAAGAGTTTTAAGAATGTTCTGGCAGTTGTCTAGGTAGAAAAGTCAGATAGGAAGAGAACTGACCACACCCGCTCATATTACACTGTGGTACAGAAAATGTAAAAGCCTAACAGTCTATATTCCAACTACAGTATCTGCGGTGAGAGTATCTTGACATTGTATGGCATCGTCACTGGGAATACTAAATAACTTGCATGATGAAGCTGTAAACAATTGAAAAACACGAATGGAAGGCTATCTTTGCAAAATGAAATGAAATATGTGGTACTTAACAGTACACCCAAACGGTGGAGGAGATTTATGCTAGACAGAGGAAGGGTGCGCGGTCGCGCAGTTTCGAGCGAGTACGGCAATATCTGAGAAGAGAGGTATGAATGTAGTTCAGCGAAAACGGTCTAAAACTAAGAGGTAAGGGAAAGAGTTGCCAATGAGAGAATAGGAAACGCTGGAAGAAGCAGGAGAAATGGAAATGTATAGTATAGAAAGGGAGAACGGAAAGTAAATGATAAAAAGAGTATCAACCTAGAAGGAACAATTATAAGGTTCTAACAGTTATCAACACGATCAGCAATAGTACGGGCGGTGTATGGGTAGTAGCTAGAGTACTCTTGTGCCTGTCAGTTAGTTCTGATTTCAAATCCTCTTCCAAATGGGAGTTGTTTTTTTTTCCCTTGATCACATGGATCCCATGTGCGGCCCAGCCGCATGACATAATTACAAGAAAATTGTCTGGGAGTGAAGATGCGAGACCTGGGCGTGATACTGACTACACCACCCATCTAGTGCCGTTACACAGAGACAGTAAGAGTCTAGCACCCTATAGGGCCGGTATGCGATTATAGTCTTGAAAATGTCCCGAGCAGTTTTGAGAAATTCCGTCATGCAACTGAAGACATTCCAGCATAGCTCGTCGAAGGGAACATCCCAACTGCACTTCTACTGGGTAAATGATGGGAAACACTCTATTGTGTGATAAACGCAGTTCTGGGACCGAGTACCCAAGAGTAACTCAGTTGCAGTGGTGTCCAATTATCTCTGTGGCACTCGGTCCTAGAACAGCGCTTTTCACGCCATACTGCAGTCAGTAGTAGAGATTAAAATACCCACTAGTGGGTATGGAACCGTATGGAAATCCACTACATTATCTCTATAATTTCGCGGAATTCTATAAATCATCTAGAGTACGCCGGTAATAGCTGTTTTAGGATATCCCCGTCCGTTAAGACCTTTTACGGATCACCAGTAGAAGAGGCAGCGTGTCGCCGAAACAAATGACTCTGGAGAAATATCACTAACAGAATTGACCCAGAACACTAGGGGCCGAGATCTGTAAAGATAACGAACGCCTAGGACATTTGAAGGGGCACGTGATGATGTGACAAAAGCGAGGAAAAGAGAATCCTTGACCTTTCACCTGCCAAGGACAAGGTCGAGGAAGTTCCGAGTTGTCCAGTTGTCTCTAACTTAGGAGTGGTGTGAATGAACTCGGCACTATTTGCATTGTTTTTGGTTCGACAAAACTGCAACTGTTTCTCGCCGCTACAATTGTTGACTGCATGTCAATATGACCCTTTGACAATGTTGGTGAACAGATGCTGCTTTCATCTCATCTGTTGAAGCGGACCTAATATCTGTTGCTGGTCATGTTTGAGCACTTAAATGTTATTTGTTCTTTGAGTCTGTATGCAGGTTAGGATATTGGTCTCTCAGACTGAGAACTCCGGTTCTAATCTTCGCTGTGACGAAATGATCTCGGCTAATACTGCGCACTCTTCATCTTCCGCCATTCGCCTCCCAATAGAGCATAGGCCCCCAAACAACTGGCACCAAGCCCTTCGTAGACTTGTGCATGATGTTTCTCTAAAGTTTTCTATAGTTTTAGTTTTAGTCGTTGGATCAACATCACGGCACACGGTTTAACCCATAAGTGCTCCGTTTTCCTCCTAACTCAAACCTGAGTCTGGAGAAACTCAGCTCAATGCACGAACCCCGTTGCATCGGCGAGGATCCTGAAATACTGTGGGTAGATTTTTAACTCGAAATTTTGCCCGGGCAGCGCCGTTAGGCTACTCTTTTTCGATTTCCAACTGCCAAGGGACTTTTTACGTGCGCAACAATTCACACGGGCGTCCGATCTCACTACCCAGAGACCAGGGGAAATTTTATTACTGGAAGTCCAGATGGATTTTTTAAATAAATCCCGGTCCTCACCGGGGCCTGAACCCGGGACCTCCAGCACTCTAGGCGGACACCATACCTCGAGACCACTCAAAATTTTGAGCTGTCACTTTACCAGTTAGTTCTACGGTTACATTCATCAGTAACTATAGTATGTCCAGAAATGAATGCCGTCATTCACGATCAATTATTTTGAAAACTGTCTGTTGCATCGTTATGAAATTTTTCTTACCGTCTTATATTTACCCCCACCCAAGGAATATGTCTTTGATAGGTCCAAAAGCAACTTAAATCATCGAAAGCGGCGACATTTCTTTGATGTTTTGGGGAAAATGTAGTGAATTCACGCTAACAAACTAGTCTTACAGTAAACCACGTTATTTCTTGTAAGGCCACAAGTACAAGGCGTAGCCAGATTCGTATGGGAGTGGGTGCAATAAAAAAAAAGTAGCTTAAAAGTCGACAGGGTCAACTGCATTGCACCGAGTTTTTATCCCAGATGGCTCAGTCTCTTTTCGCAGGGCGGAAAGCGTCGCACAAAGCACGAACTCCGTAGCTCCAGCTACGACCCTCGGCAGTCTCAGAAAAAATACACTCGTTAAATGAAGGAATCGAACATACAACCTTCGGAGCCCGAGTCAGACGGCTTGACCACTTCACCAAGGAGACTCCCGAGAGGGGTGCAATGTGTAATATTAGTAAAGACAGAGAATTTACAGAGGCATGCGGTAAATAATATGTAAATTGACAGGAAAGTAGAAGGAATATATTTCTTACCTTATCCTTCATTTCCTTCTTGTTTCTTCAGCTGCTGGTTAATAATTGTACACAAGTATTCATGTTATTAGGATGCATTTAGCTTTTTATATTGAGTTCGTGAAAGCTTCTAAATAGCTGTGCGTTAATGTGCGTATGGAGTGACCAGAAATGATACCGCAATTTAGTAATCATGTGTCCATATTTAAGCATCTGTTCAGCTGTCTGTGTAGTTTGTTCACACGTACACATGGGTGACAGACCCGCTTTGAGTCTTCGTGAAAGATTGTCTACTCTGCTGTTTACTGCATCTGCATTCGATGTTTTATGTGGTCATTATCGCGTCTGTCTTTACTTCCCAGGAGATTTCCTGGTGCTTCACGTTTAGATTAGGTCAACCTGAATACTGAATAAACAATGCCAATGTAAAAATTACACCTTTAGAATTATATAGAATTATATATGAAGAATAGCATGACAGGAGAAGACAGCAATCACAGAAGTAGCACAGAAACTAGGAATGCAGAAAACAATAATGAATGAGACCAAGATCAGACAGTTAAAATGCTTCGGTCATATAAAGAGACACAGCCGCGTGTTACAGGATGTGGTGGAGGGAAGTTGAGTTGAGTTGAAACAAGAGCCGACATCACAACACGCAGGACATTCTCATATGCACTTCTTCCCCATCTTCAACAACCAACGATGAGTCCAAACAGTAATGGTACCGGCTGCAGTCTGATTATATGTTCATCTGGCCTTTCCTCTGAGCGTTGAGTGTTGGACAGATCCTTTGGTCACTCCCTGCTGCACCATCCTTTCCTAGCAATTATGATTTATATGTCCTCCCACACCGTTCACCTGATCCCAAAGACTCAAAGGTGGTCTGCTGCCAAATCGTCCACAGCTGTGTTTCGAACAGGGTTTGCGAGATTTCGAACTGCGTGGGTAACCGCTTCACCACGAAGCAGGCTATATTATATATAGGTTAACGTAATTACATTACAATGTGCACGATTCAAAAAGTCAATGGGTGACCAATGTCAAGAGCCTAGAACCGAGATTTTTGTCAATGGAACCTACCTTGGCCACATGGCATGGACGAGACAGGAACACTGAGCTGATCCACGACACCGGTGATCGAGTGAAATGGCGAGTCATGACCGCCCACGCTTTCCGGCATGGCACATGATTGATTGATTGAACCTACCTATGTAGGTGGCAGTGTTTATGGTGATCACGGCTCCAGCCTCCTGGGGCCTATTTCTATGATGATCATGATGACAATCATGAGGATACTCTTAGTATAGAACATAGTAACTAGCCAATACAGTATGCAGTACATGGATACCCAGGCAGAAATATGACTCCTGAAGAAATGTGACGTCAAACGTTCGCATTCATTATATACTAATTTGATTGGTTCCTTAAGTAAAATATCTATATCCATATGGGATATTAGGACTATGGTGCTAGCCTCACATCTTTAGACCAATCGCACTCGAGGCAGTCATTATCACGCCGACCGCCTTTAACTTCCAATGAATGTTTCTGGTACTCATTTGCAGACTAGATCAACCCGGAGCGAGGGATAATTGGGATGGCATCTGTGTCATCTTTGGGATGATTTGAACGCAGGATCAACGAGTCGACAGTTAAGTACACAAGCCACTACGCTACCTAATAGGTAGAAAACTTTGATATACTTGTGTACGTAATGTTCGCAGTCATTGACATTTCTTGCCATTGTATCATCTATGTTTGTTGCAGGTGAATCCCTGGAAAGAAAACCATGCATACACTCTAAGAATGTTTAAGAAACCAACAGGACTCAAGCCAGAGATCCCGTGGCATTTACCGAAATTTGAACAAAAGGTTAGCCATACCAAAATACATCAACATACAGTGCTTTGTCCTATGCAGAACTTCTCCCACATAACTGTCAAAAAAATAAACTGTCATTTACTGCCAATATAGTACATTGCGGTGTATGACAGAGGGTGGTGGTGGTGGGGGGGGGGGGGGAGGGTTCATGCGCCTTAAGAATTAAGGCCACCTGGCTAGTGCAGTCGCCGCAAACTGTGCAGGTTAGAGTTTTCTTTTTGCCCCCGACAGAAAAAAAAACCCCACACCTTACTGGGGATTCGAACCCGGATCTCCCGAAGGAGAATCTGGCATTCTAGCCACTCGACCAGTAGCTCTCACATAACATGCTTACGAAATGTCCCTCTATCATAAACCAGATGTCCTGCTTCTGTCACATCTATCACATCTTGAACCCATCTACGTTGTGGCCATCCAACCAAAGCTACCTTTGGCCATTGTTTAAATATAACGCAAGACATAGCGAACGACTAAATACACTTCATGTCCCTAAACATAGGATAGACTTATATAAAACAAGCTTAGCGTACTCTGCCACTCAGTAGTGGAACAATCTTCCACAGGAAATCAAAGACATCACCAATCATTATACATACAGTCGCAATCTGCTTGAACACTACCTCAGTACAGACTACATCAATGAATCAATCATGTGCCATGCCGGAAAGCGTGGGCGGTCATGACTCGCCATTTAACTCGGTCACCAGTGTCGTGGATCAGCTCAGTGTTCCTCTCTCGTCCATGCCATATGGCCAAGCCATCCAGGTATTTTCCTTTCGGTCTTCCTCTTGGTCTGTTCCCTTCGATCTTGCCAGTAGTCACTACATGCCCCCCTAAAAATAATAATGGTAAATTATCTCAAACAGCAACTAGGTAATAAACATTCCCAGATATATGGCACGTTACACCCTCCTTAGGTATTAATTATGCCCATGGTAAACATTGTCTCAGTGAGTCATGTATTATAGTATTTTTCATGCGTATTAACGCTTACTGTTCTTTTGTTGTCTAAGATAAGCTTCATAAGTGATGTTGAATGAAAAAATGCGTGAGAGGAATTGGAGAAGAAGAGCAGAATGTCACACAGGCCTGCGTGCCCAATTCTTAATCATTTGAAAATAAAGATTGTTTGTTTGTTCGTTCGTTCATCCTCTACACCGCCGTTCTGGTACACTTCCCTGCATATTATCTTGTCTAGGCTTTCATGTGTTTTACTTGTCAAATATGTTTCAGTTTCTTAATTTGTATCTGTCTTAATAACCCATCTTCATCAACAGCGAGTTCTTGTTGACTGGATCTGTTTCTTCTCCTATTCGCCCAATGAAATGTTTGTATTTTTCTGTAACATTGTGTTCTTTTCAACTGACATGTTCAATATCCACGTTTCCCACCGATCTATTACCACAGGAAGTATGCATTCTTGTAGTATTTTGACTTCAGTTGCTCTTTCTGTTCCAATATATCTCATCTCATCCCATCATGTTCCTCTTGTACCTTGCGGTGTCGAGGTGAAGTATAAACTTCGTGAGAGTGCCCGATTATGGGCTTCGTATATCGACATTCCCATGGATTCTGCTATTCCCTCCGTCCAACGTTTACGTGGTCGGCCTCTTCCTCTGTTTCCATCTGGTCTGTACATCATTGCTTGTTGTGGCATGCTGTTGACTGGTAACCTACTTGCATGGCCAAACCATTTGACTTGCTGCTTTCTAATAAAATCTAGTGCTGCTTTAACCCCCACTTTAGTCCGTTTATACTTCTTAGTTTTTCTACGAGCAGTATGAAGATCCCCTGCCGGCTTGCTAGGCCAGTCGCAGGTTTAGGACACTAAACAGGTCGCAGGTTTAGGACACTAATCTGACCACAGGGAGTACATCCCCTATGGCGAGCCATAGCCCCGTTAGCCTATGACCTCGCGGTCATGGTTTCCCGGTCTGCACCACGTGGAGGTGGGGGTTGACTTGTGTAGTCTGCGGGTCATCGGCAGGCTACTAATTTTCGCTCTTAACCCCTCCTGGGAGAGGCTAGCCGATCCTAACCCTGCTGGCTGCAGGGCCAGGCGCATTCCACACCTTACAGACCATATATAAAGGTTCCAATATATAAAGGTTCTAATTACTTTAGTTTTTGTAGATCTGTGTTTGCTGGTCTTTTAATTTCTGCCATCACATGTTCATCATCCGCCAGCAGTGAACTTACATATTTTAAAAAAACTGGTCACTTTCTCCCCCTTTCTTTCCATTGCTCGACGCTCAGAGGAAAGGCGAGACGGACATATAATCAGATTGCTACTGGAACTATTAGTGTTGGAACTCTTCGCTGGCTGCTGGGGATGGGGACGGAGCGCTTATGGGAATGTCCCGAATGCTGTGATGTCGGTTCCTAAATCAATCAATCAATCAATCAATCTTTCCATTGACAAATATATCTATTGACATATTTTATAAGCACAGCTGAAAATGGTTTTGTGGGCGTTGGATGCGTAATTCTCGTCTACATCGATTTTATAGGCATACATACATTGGCACCTTGCCGTCTTGACAGACGATAGTTTGTTCTTTAAAAAGGCATAATAACTTTTACCTATGGTGGTAGCGAATGTGACTGATAAGACCAATTTGCGCTGTAAATGTCCGTTCACAGCATTTATCGAATTTATAAGCACAGTTGGATATTGTTCATGGAGACTTGGTGTATAGTTCTCTTCTATAACTATTTTATAAGCACAGTTGGAGATGTTTCATGGGGATGAATGCACAGTTCTCTTCTACACCTATTTTATGCCCACAATCGGGCTGCTGATGTTGCAGGACCTGGAGTAAATATCACACTGATCAAGACCTTGTGATGATTATACCCAGACTGGAGCCCCAGTCCGGCTAATATTCCAAGGATCGCCATATATGAAATCAGGGACCATGTTCCACATTTAAGGCGCATTGGGTATATGTTGCTAAACTCATATATTTGTATAGACTAATTGGCACTCGGGGATGATGGGATAGTGTGAAGTCGGCCGGCTTTGATTACCGTTTTTGAGCACGTGAGGTTAAGAGCGTGTCTATTTACCACATTATGACTTTGAACATAAGAAGGCCTAAAACTTCCGTACAGTTGCATCTACAAGGTACTACTTTTATCTTTACCTTTAGGCGGCTTTCTCCATATCCACAGGTCAGGCCTCATGTGTCAACATTTCGCAAGATGGCCGACGAAAACAGGGCTGAGAACGCCAACAACTACGACAAAATTGGGAGAGATGGCATGTTTGGCCAAGGAATACCTACTCAAGCCTGCAACAAGGCAGATGCCTTATGTTGTTCAAAGCCGTGAGACATCACAATCCAGACGTGTTGTGGCTGGCTATATGCCTTAGCACAGCTCGGCTAATTTGCTGTGTTGCCCAAGGTTGTGACACACTGACTGACAGTGCCGTTAGGCGCAAAACACTCGTTCATTGTTCATCGTGCTTGTATGTATGGAATCACGGCATCCCGTTAACCTCTCTTTGGCTGGTTAGACAACATATCCATTGGTTTATTTAACTCATATCATACCGCACGTCACTTGAGATGCAAGCAGTGGTACACAAAATACAGAGTCTGAATACAAAATACAGAGTCACTTCAGACCACGTGTATAGGGATCATATTTTGACAACTAATTTGAAAATAGTTTATCAAGATTTGATATATATATATATAGTTTCTCTTTTGTAATTTCATTTTAATAGTTGAACAGGAATAAGGCTGTAAACATACCATAAATACATTTTAATAAACGGAAAGCAACGTTTTAGAAGAACAAACTCATGAGTGACTTAACGGACATTACCAACAGCACCAAACGCAAACTCGCTCTTATAACTAATATACAGGCATTGATTTGATAGTGCGTATACAAAGAGTTAAACTATTTGTGTGGCAGACGGAAAACTTCTGTTTGACGTTTCCGTGACCTCTCTTCTCCCTGTGATTATTTTTGTATTCGTATCATTATTGCATCAATTGTCTGATAGTGATGACTGCTCTATTCTATCGCTTTTAACAGGACCTAAGGATAGACTTTCCTGTCATAAACACTTACAATATGTTTTACAATAAAGTTCATACTCACATGCAATAATGTTTTGGCTCATCTATGTTTTCATCATCATGTGTCATGCCGATAAGCGTGGGCGGTCATGTTTCGCCATCAATCGATCACCAGAGTCGTGAATCAGCTCTGTGTTCTTGTCTCGACCATGCAATGAGACCAAGCCATGCATGTATTTACTTCTCTGTCTTTCCCTTGTTCTCTTCCCCCTCGATCTTGCCAGTTGTCACTAAGTTCTCCAATGTATTTCTTCTCATAACGTGACCAAAACATTTTGTCTGTCTACCTCTAATTTCTCTAATCATTTTACGGTTTTCATTTGTTTCTCTTAGTACTTGGTCATTGGTTTTTCTGTCTGTCCATGGTATTATTTGCATTTTCCTCAGAAACCATATTTCCACATCTCTCAGATGTTTTTCAGCTTGTCTGCTCATTACGCTTTACATCCATGTAAAAATACAGGTAGCACCTCAACACTCTTTTTCTCTTTGCAAATGTCACCTTTTTTATTGGGTCATCATGTTCTCCATCTTGCAAAAGACTGCCATCGCCATCGCGATTCTTGTTCTAATCTCTTCAAGGCATCTCCCATCTGATGTTATGAATGTTAAGAGATAATTGTACCTATTCATTTGATTAAGGATATTCCCATTTACTTGTATATTACATTGTGATATTTCCATGTTCTTAGTGACGACCATAATCTGTGTTTTCTTACAATTTAATTCTAACCCTAGTTGCTCACTGTGTGCAATAATCGTATGTACTAAATGTTGCAGATCCTGACCATTGTCTGCAATCAGTACTGTATCATCTGCATATCTAATGTGTATTTTACTTTCGGCAAATAAGTTTGAAAACCTTTAATTGGTTAGAGTGGCAAAGATTCGTTCAAGATTTTATGGGCATGTTATGAGGAGAAATTATCTATGAACCTTAGTGGCAACTGGTAGCAAATACGAATACCTGACTACTGACCACTAACTCTGGCAAACGGGCCTCTGTAGACCACACTGAGCCCAAAGATGATGACGAATCTGAAGAAAAATATGTAGCTGGATAAGCCAGAACCCCTAACCTATATAAAGGAATGTACCCCATATTGCAGCATGTTGGCTATTATATGCCTAAAATTTGATGTACCACGTGGCCAATAACACGACAGCAGCCTTTACTTTATCTTCTGGTACACACGTTATGCTTGGTCGATCTTGGAGCCCTTTAGGCTTGGTCGATCAAGAAGCCCACGTCAACTGAACACAGTCTGTCTCGATGAGGATTCGAACACATGAACTACCAGGCAGTGTACGTTATACGGCTCACTCTCTTCATGAGCGTCCATGTGATCTTTCAAATTAATGGTTACATCATTTACATTGATGTTTTTTTCTCAAACAACCATCACAGTTATCAGCCGATGCCCTTCCCGCGAAGATAACAGACCTGCAGTTATCGATTGTCAATACCTTCTGTTCTGCGTCTTTGCAGAGCACTCAGATTGTTTCCGTTCCATCTCTCGATGCTGATCACCCCATGTAACGTATTTCTCTTGTACGTCGACACTTTACTTGTTCCCCCCCCCCCCCCCCCAGCGCATCCTTCAAGGAGATGTATCTCTTTATATGCCCGAATTACTTTGATTGTCTACCGTGATCTCGTTGGGTAAGGTTTTTTTTTTTTTTTTCAGTTCCAGTTTGTGTAACCTACATTGTTGTTTTTTTCTTCGTCTAGCAAATTGTTGATTTTTGACTATATTGCCCCACTTCTAAAACTTCAATGTTGTTTTTTTTTTTTTCATTATGTACTAATTTGCCATTTCTATGAATCATACAAGAATGAAGATGATACAATGACAAAGAACAATGGAGTAGATATTTTAACCAAGTCAAAGTGTAACAAAATCAGAATGTTTGAATGTTAAGACAACATAGTTGCATCCTATGATTTCTGGGTAATATCTCCACCACTCCCCATAACGGTCTCGCGTCGTTTAAGAGTTAAATGGTTATAAACAGGTGTCCGGACCTGCACACACAAACACACACACTCACGAACAGGCACAAATGTATGCACACATGCCCCGACTCCAGCACAACAAACAAAACACATACTTTTGCAGCAAATACTCAAACAGCCGCTGATACCGGCCTCGGAGTTTCCCTCACGGCGCACACCGGAAGTGAATGTTTAACGAGTACTCAAAACACATGATCTGTAAATATCAGTGCCCAATACTAATCTTAGTTCCGACACCGCCTTCGGCCCCACTCTCTATGATCGCAGATGCATCTGAACATCGGCCTACCCATCGAGTGTGGTTGTTCCCTGTACACAAGGTAGGCGAGCCAGGTAATCCTCCCGCAGATGCTGCCGTGGAGTTGGACAGAGAATTAACTTTGCTTGGACTAGGCCTTGACATTATGATATGAGAAGACCAGCTGCCTGGTAGCTAATTTTCATTTTTCATACCGGTACGTGGTGTCCAGTTTTAGGAGTTGGATGGACCCCAGTCGGAACTCAGTGCGACGAGGAAAATATCTCATCTGAATATACGAGGGGACTTCAAATGAAAACCTTAAATTATGTTTTGAAAAAAAAAAAAAACAAGAGGGGGGAGGGGTGAATATATTCTGAGAAAGTAAAGAACAAATGTATCATTTTTCTATGTAGTCACCACTTCGTTTAATGTAAGTCCTCCAGCGCGGATAAAGTGCTTGGATTCCTGTAGAAAAAGCGATTCTGGGGTCACTACTCGATGTGCCTGACCCGGTCGTGAACAGACTGTCACAGAAGTTACGCCGTTTTGAAACTTCCTACTCCACTCATACACTTGCTGGACAGACAGGCATGCACCACCATACTTCATTCGCTGATTTACAAAAAAGAACAACAGAGTTGAGTTGAGTTGAGTTAAGAACCGACATCACTGCACTCAGGACATTCCCATACATGCTCCGTCCCCTCGTTCAACAGCCAGCGAAGAGTCGTACTACTAATCGTTCCCACCGCTATCTGATAGGATAACAGAACGCTGCTCCTCTTTGGTGCATGTCAATTGTGGGGCGGCCGTCTTTAAACTGCTCTTATGACGTCAACGTGATCGTCTGCACAGTGATGTCACGTGCTTTAACACAATTGGCACCCTTAACAAAATTATTTTATTGACAGGTTATAAGACAATGACATGGTTATTGTAATTCCTATCACACTTTTAAGATTGTTATTTAAAGCCCCCCCCCCCCCCCACCCCCACCCCCGTATATCCAGCAATATTCACTACTTAGAAAAGATAAATAAATTTACAGCGGTTCGTCGATATACAGTATATGGAAATAAAGACAAGAAGTAGAGATCAGACGACGTTCTAGGCAATACAAATATCAGAGCTAAAGGCAAATCTGATTCGAAGCGGTTACTTCCAGATGATACCAAAAATAGAACGCGACGTCTGTCAAGACCACACGGAAACACGAGAGAACACACAATGTTTACATATGAAGAACGGCGAAAGGAAAGACACTCGGATTCAAAGTCTTTATCAACGTCTCGGTTATGGATCAATTATACTTCAACGGACAGAATCAAATGAAACAGTGCTTCAAGAGATTAATGAAAAACGAAGATTGATTGGAGAAATTAGACGTAGACAGTCAAGATTTTTTGGACATGCTATGGGGAGAATTGGACTTGAAAATTTAGTGTCATTTGGCAAGCTTGGTGGGAAGAGAGCGAGAGGAAGACAAAGGGATAAATACCTTGATGGTTTGGCAGCACGGCATGGTAGGGACAAGAACACAAACCTGATTCGAGACTCCAGTGACCGTGTGAGACAGAGACCCATGACTGCCCACGCCTTTGGGCGTGGCAATTGATTATGAGTATACTTCAATGCACGACCAGATAGATGCCTCTAAAAGGGCGCCATAACTAGCATGATCACAGATTTAGTGTGGACACATCTCTGTCATCTTCATACGACTGTCATAATCATGTAGTCGGTCATTTGCTAAATGCTGCTCTCATCACAAACTGCCGGAACCATTAATTACCCAGAATTCACCAGTTCTCCAGCCTCGTGCATTTTCGTGCCCAGGATGTTTGGTGTTTGTCCATCAATAATGATGATGACCATTCATTTCATTCAGTTGTGATAAAAGTTTAGAGCCGTGAGTTCTAAGAGGAGAATCTCCTGCGGTGGTTTTATTGTCCAGCTTTTTTTCTCAGCTCCTGCTGTCCTGTTTTCTTCACAAGTGACTACACCATTGCGTAATGATGTACGCCACGACTTTCGGTTTTAGGTAGCAGTCTCCGTTGCAGACCTTAGCGAGACACGACTTGCAAAAGAAGGCCAAATCTGTGAAGTAGGTGCCGGCTACACATTTTTCTGGAGTGGAAGGAACATCGAGGAAAGACGCCAATCCGGTGTGGGATTTGCCATTACGTCGGCCCTGATTGTTAAACTAGCTGAATTTCCGAAGGCTATAAATGATAGGCTTATGACTATTAAGTTACCACTGCTGAAAGGAAAGAAGCATGCAACCATCGTGTGTATCTACACACCAGCCGTGACAAATGAAGATGACGTCAAAAACAAGTTCTATGAAGACCTGCACAACGTACTATCATCTGTTCCCAAAGGAGATGGGGTCTTCAATGGAACGGATACCACCTCTTGGAGAGAAAGCACGGAGTCAGAAATTGTAACAGCAGTGGACTCCCCCTCCATCAGACATGTGCCGAACACGATCTCCTGTTTACCAACATAATTTTCAGTCTTCCAATGACAAATAGTACATCGTCGATGCACCCTCGCTCGAAACACTGGCACCTCATTGACTATGTTATCGCCAGGAGGAGTGACAGACAAGACGTTCGGGTGACAAAATCCATGTCTGAAGCCGAATGTTGGACAGGCCATCGTCTCATTGTCTCAAAAATAAACTATTTCCTAAAACCACTACGGCGTCCTTAAGGGGTAAAAGTGCAAACAAAAAATCTAAATGTCACCCGCCTAAACAGCAAAAATATGCATATGTCGTTTGAAAATATGCTGGAAGACCGCCTCAAGCCCAATGCTGCAGCTAAACAGGATGCGGAAACAGAGTGGAGAGCCCTAAAGGACATAATTTACAACACTGCTATGGAAATCCTTGGTACAGACCCCTGAAAGCATAAAGACTGGTGTGATGAAAATTCCGAAGACATCAACCAATTGCTGACCGAGAAACATCTTCTCCTCAAGGCTGTCTTTCTCGATCAAGATGACGCAAGGGTAGTGATCACTGTCGTGGTAACCCAGTGTGCCCCTCCGGCACCTTGGTCAATGATACTGTCAGAATCACCTGGTCGGGTGGCCATTCTAGGTACCTTCCCATCATTCAGAAAGACTAGGGCAGCAGATACCAGGGCATCCTCCACTCCAGATCTTCTCCTTGTCTATTGGTGACGTTACTCCTCCTCCCCCCCCCCCCCCCATTGACTGCCTCTGCCATTGACGTCCCCGCAGTAGATGATATGCCTTTCCTCCATAGCGAACAATCTCTGCCACTGTCGAACGTCGACCTTCCCGTTACACGCATCAACATTCACAATTACAAGCTGCATTGGCGTCATTATTCTTATTGCCTGCACATCACTGTTCCAAGAGGACATATCGACCTCAGACGCCAGTATGTTGTCGCGGACCAGAATGGCCTGGCCGAGGTTCCGCCTGTTATAGAGGTTCTGAAACCCTGCGAAATTGGCTGCACCGTCGAAAAGCTGAGTTTCTTGTAAAACCACAATGTCGTTTCCGTAGAAGAGTTTATCAAGAATGGGTCGGCGTTGATTAAATGATGCACAGTTCCAGTACAGTACTCAAACGTATCTGAAACCCAACCTGTCACATTTTAAGAGCGTTCTGCGGGCGCCGGCTCATTTACCACGCTGTGTCGGATGTCGTCTGGTCATCATGTTAGGCTTAACTATCGCCACCGGGTGCCAATGATACGCCGAAGGGAGTCCGGGCGCGAGTGCACGAACTCCGTTGCACGGCCCGACCTCCATTCCACTTCGAAAATACACTGAATCCACAAACATTTCTTCACTCAATATCAGCCTATCAAGAGAATTATGAGACAGGGATGTGTAATTTCTCTAGATCCCTTTTCCCCGCCGATGGCCACGTCATAGAATTTTGAGGGTTTTGTTTTTAATTTTTGTTTAATTAGAATTGAAAAACTATAGAATTTACTTGGAAATTTCACATTGATGAGTGCCGCCATTAGTAACGTCGTAAACAGGCTATCCTCAATTGCAATGAAGTATCAATACATGCATTTGATGTACAAGAGAACAGGCCAGTAGAGCCGATTATACACGTTCGAGATCCCAAACGCAAACATCCACATATTGATGTATCAGAAATGGAAAAATTCAACGCTGGCAAATCATCCCTTTATCGCAAAAACGTATCAAATGTTACTGGAAAACACTCAATTCACGGGTGCCGCCATTTGCACCGTGACACACACACACACACACACACACACACACACACACACATATATATATATATATATATATGGGTGGGTGGTGTGTGTGTGTGTGAGAGAGAGAGAGAGAGAGAGAGAGAGAGAGAGAGAGAGAGAGAGAGAGAGAGAGAGAGAGAGAGAACTTTACAACTTTAATATCAGAATAAATACATATTTTACACTAATATACACGCGTCAAGCTGCTTGCTCTTGATTTGTTTTTATCCCATCCAGAGATCCAAGACCGACGGATATCAGGTACACTCAATGAACAACGATGTTGCATAATATAACTCCTTGATGATGTAGTTATGATTATTCAGTCGGTTGTCATTTAGTCATTTCTTAATTGTCTAGTTACAGTATACTAATTATATCTGCTAAATTATTATATTTGCCATGAATATGTACAATTTCAAAGTCGTAGTCCTGCAATAACAACGACCACGTATGAATTCTCTAATTCTTTGGGAGATCCTTCTTTAATGACTTTCAACGGTTTGCTATCTGAAAGCACTATAAACTTTCTACCCAATAAATATTTAGAAAATCTGTTTACACTTTCTACGAGTGCTAAAGCTTCTAGTTCAGTCACTAAATATTTCTTTTGAGTTTCTGACAGGTTTCTACTGGAATAAAGAATAGGATGACGTTTTCCGCTGTGAAGCCGTAAAAGAATTGCAGAAATATCAAATGCGCTATCATTTGTCTGTAGAATGAATTTTTTCGTTAAATAAGGCAACTTTAATATAGGTTGTTTTCTACATAAATCCTTAATTTGTTTAAGAAGTATGTCGTGTCTTTCTGTCCAGTTGACTTTTGTCGGTTCTCCTTTCTTTAACAATTCTGAACATTGAGCTGTCATATCGGCGAAATTAGGAATACTTCTTTTTTGGTAATAATTAATTAATCTCAATATGCTCCTGACCTCCTTTTTGTGGTCGGGGTTTAATTTCAAGAATTTTTGTAACTAAACATGGGTCAGTTGTTTTCAAAACCCATTAGCAAATCTGTATCCTAAGAATTGGACTTCATGAAAAACTATTTTATTTTACATGGCTTTACTTTTAAGCCGTGTGAGTCAGTTCTCTTGAATACCTGTTCCAGGATTACAATGTGGTCATCGATGGTTGAACTATGGATACATATGTAATCCGTGTATGTGGCTATGTTCCTAATGCCCTGCAACATGTTGGGCATCATTCGCATGTATGTGCTTGGTGCGTCTTTTAATAAAAACAAATTACACGTAGGCCCACTCATTGAGTCCTAATGGAGTGGCGAATGCAGTTATAAGCATGGATGATTTCTTCATCGGAATTTGCTAGTATCTTTTTTGTCAGATCAATTTTAGAGAAAATTATGGGTGTTGCTAAGCCATCAATGAGATCATCCACATTGGGCATGGGTTCTGCGCCTAATAAGGTTCATGCGTTGATCTTTCGATAGTCATCACAAATCCTTAGTGAATTATCTTCCTACTTTAAAATTACGAGTGAACAAAAACTGGAAGTGGATTTTCTAAAGATGCCACATTGTTCCGGTTCATATATTTAAGATGTGACTTTGTCCAAATAGTGAACTGGAATAGGGTACGGTTTCACTTTTACTGGTTGTGACAACACTGGCCAGGGTATCAGTAGAAGTCACTATATATTCCTTGGGTTCGAAATCAACTTCTGTCTACCTTTCCGCTAATTGTCCTCGGGACGGTGCCCGGACGACTCTTCCCATATGACGACTGTTGATACACAAAGACACCTAACTAACTATAAGAGAAAGATCTTATAAAAAGCGAATCCAGAATCTTTATTAGGGATTCAGACTCTGCCCAACAGACCGACAACAGACAGACAAACAAACAGGAACAATTAGCTGGGTGAGAGTAGTCTGCTGGACATTCGTATCATCTCACTGGAGTTCGGTCAGTGCCTTTAGTGTCTGTGTGTAAACAAGGTGATAGAGTACTTTCACCTGCACTCATATGATGCCGTCATAAGCCTTGGGACTTGAGTCTGGTAAGTTTTAACCGCCACTTGATACTTGCCTTCAGCACCCACTAGCTTCACAGCAAACAATCACTCGCCCACAGTAACCAGCAAAGGCCCACAGCAACCAGCAAAGGCCCACAGCACACGGCAAAGGCCGACAGCGAATCGCCAACAGGAACCAGCAACAGCAAAGGCAGTCGCCCACAGAAAATAACAACAGCAAAGGGTAGTCGCCCATAGCGCCCAGTTAACAGCAAAGGGGTTCCTGCAAGCAAGAACAGGACATGTGTACACATCCGTCACACCCTTGAATAATACATACCACACCAAAAGGCATACACTAAATCCCTCTTCCTTGTGGTCAGGCCCTTGAGCTCAGACCGTATGTCTGACCTCCCAGACATGTCTCACGGACAGGTTAGGTTGCAACACCTAGTAATCCTAACTTAAGTCCAGCAGCTTTTCAGCCACGCGTCTCATCTCTAGTAAACAGTAGATAGGATGACACGTTCCCTATCATCTCATACCTATTAGATTGTGGATACAGTGACAAGGTACATTCATGAGGATGGTAAAGTTCCATACCTCTATGGAGATCATCAATTGTTACGGCCTGAATCATCTTTCTTAATCACAATCTGTCTCATCAGAAAAGTAGATAAGCATATTTGGATACCTCAGGTATGGCACCTCCAAAGCTACTGGAAGATGCTCAGACTGCAATGATAACTAACCTGAAATACTAAATTAAAGACCAGACAAACAACACAAGCGTTTTGTGTTCTTGTGTTTGTCGCTTTCCCCCTTCCTGCATTTATATATTTATATTTATATATTTATATTTATATATTTATATATTCATATATTTATATATAATGGCAAACTACTGAGCGTAATCTTGCCAAGAGATCAACAGACAGCTGAAAGATGCTGCTGTTGACAGCTAAGTCCTGTAAAAGGATACGCAAAACATTTAACATTATATTTATATATAGACAATCATCACATGAATAATTTCCTTTGGATGCCTAGGAATTGTGTAGATTCAACCACCCCAATAATCTGTTTCCGATGAAAGTACAGAGACAATAGAAAGTTCGACCAGCCTGACAAATTATTCCTGTCTCATCAAAGGAATTGTGGAGTCAGACGCGGTTTGTGAGCCCGTATACCCGGGTTCGAAACACAACGGTGCTGGTTTTTTCGAAAAAGGTATAGGGGCCGGTCGTTCAGAAAGCAATGGCAAACTACTGAACGTAACACTTGCCTAGTACATCAACAGCAGCTGAAAATGCTGGTGTTGACTGCAACGTCCCGTAAAGAATACGCAACAAATTTTAAAAAAAAAAAGATGTGAATACATCTTGTCACCTGGACTACACCCTGTTAAATAATACTAGCCTGGGGGTCACTTCTCACTTCACCGCTTATAGTCTTCCTACATAGTCGGGTGTTCACCTTGACGCGAACCGCATGTTGTGGTTTCTTGCGTCACATGATGCTGACTGACAAGTACTTGTTTCAACCCACCAAATTATGATGATAAAAAAGTACTATTGTCAAATCTATCCATTAGGATGATCAAATGATAGCTCTGTTCAAGAGGAACTTCTCTATCCGAACAATAATTTCCTAATGTACCCCATTATTGAGATAGGGCATCAAATGTATTGATAATGTGCTTAAACCAGACTGTTCCACTGAGCTGGCTAGCGAAATACATAACGTCTTGTCTGCTGACCTCAGCCCACCGCTTAATCTAGGTCAAAACACATGCTCACTACACTGGCTTGCCTGCATGGTCAATAGTTGACTTACAACTGATGTCCGCTGACCCTAGGTCAGCGAGTACATCTTAGGTCAGAGCAAGGCGGATGGCATACCTTGCCGGCCTGGTCAATAATTAACCCACAACTGAAAAACAAAGCTAATTAATTTACTCGACGCCAAGTATAAATGTGTTTGTTACCTCTAAACTTAGGAACAACTATGCAACAGACATCAACCGGGTAGCTTCATCAAGCCCTCGGATGTAGATCCCCCTCTGGATCCCCAAAAGGTCAACATGATACAGCTAATCGAAGACACGGCCTCTCGTCTCAAGGCAACCTTTCTCTCCACTGTAGATTAATCTCTAGTTCCTCCAGAGTTGCATTTTATACAGCTGGAAGAAACGGCCCTGAAAGGATGGCTTCAACAACAACCTTCCCTTAGAGCATTCTCCGAGATGCCTAGTTTACAGCAGGCTATAGAAGCGACCTCCCTTCTCGATGACTGGCTACCGAAAGACCAGTTCGGATTGAGTCCGGAAATATCACATAATTACGGAACTCGCCGAACATCTCCGATCATCACCATACGAGGTTTACCAGAATGTGTGATTTACAACATCCAATATCTACGCACATTCAAAGAGTTGAGTTATGTTTCTCGGGGCCAATGCAATTCATAACAATCCCGACACATAACATTTCAAAGACCCAGAAGACGGCCCTAATTCCTTTTACTCGGAAATCCCCACTCACCTGCTTCAGAATGTGACCAAGCCATCTAAACGGGGTGGGACAAAAGTGGGTACTGTGTTGTCCCGTCTGAGGCCTACTTCCGTTTCGCGACAATGGTATATAAGATATTAACGTAATGTTTTGTTCAATACATGACGTTCTTCCAAGTTTGTCTGAGAAGATATTTTTTTTTATTTTTCCATTGTTGATTTTAGTTTTATTAATATATCATTACTATGTAATTTTATTAATATATCATTACTATGTGATGCAAAATATTGCAAAGGCTAATGGGTGAGACTTGAAAAAGGAAAGCCTGGCATATGAGAATATGTCCTCCAGCATGAGAATAGAGGTGGAGGCAGTAACAGCGGCATTCCGGTGGCTAGAGGAGACTACTGCAACACACATTGTGTTCGTTACGGATTCAAAGAATATGCTTAGCAAGGTGGAGAAAGGAATGTTTCGTGTGGAATGGCTCTCGTCGCTTCAGAGATCACAGATTGTGAGAATTGTATGGATATTTTGTCCTGGCCATGCGGGTGTATGGAGGAATGAACAGGCTGATAGGCTTGCAGGGAATGCACCTCTTGGTGGTATCTTGTCTATAGACAAGGGGGAGGTGGTCGTGCGCTTGTGGGACCAGGTGGAGAAGGCGGAGAAACAGATTGAGAACCCATTTGTGGAAAGAATGAGATTGCGGGGGATCGGAAGGGGTTCTGGAAGAATCTCAAAACTGAGAGGGAAGACCAGGAGAACATTTATTCAGATAGCGGTGGGAACGATTAGTAGTATGACTCTTCGCTAGCTGTTGAACGAGGGGAATGAGGACGTATGGGAATGTCCTGAGTGCAGTGATGTCGGTTCTTGACTCAACTCAACTCTACTATGTAACTGTTTATTTATCTGGATATATTTCCAGCTGTCTGTACTCTGACTAGTTGGAGTAGGGATTGACTGCGTGATTGCATCATCTTGTTGTTCGTTCTCAGTAGGAAATGTTGATGCGTCTTGTTGCGGTTGAGAAACAATATAGCAGACTGATGCATGTATGTCTTCACTTGTCTCAGTTGTGTCTGTCATACGTTTTGAGTAAGGTTTCAGCATATTTAAGTGGAATATTTTCTTTTTGTTCCATTTACTTCTATATGATAGTCAACATCGCGGATTTTATTAATCACCGTAAACGGACTTTGCCATGAAACTATCAAACAATTATTTGAATCTGGGAGTAGGAGGTGGACTTGTTCTCCTTCTTTTAATACGATTGTCTTAGCCTTTCTATTGTCATACTGTGGGTATTTCTGTCCCGCATTATGCAAAGCCTCTTTTGCAACGTGACAGGCTGTTATGATTTTCTCCCTGAGGTTTGTCACCATTTCGTACGCCTCCCTTTTCTGATGGTCGTGTAAATTGCCTCTTAGCATTTCATTAAATAGGAGCATTGGGCTTTTAGGATGTGACCCGTACACGAGTTCGAACGGAGGGAAGACTGTACTTGCCTGTGGTACCTCTAGGTACGCAAATAGAACTACTGGCAGCATTATGTCCCAGTCCTTCGGACATTCTCCAGCGACCTTAGACAGGGTTCTTTTCAAAACACCATTAAAATTTTCATTTACCTCGTTGGTCATTGGGTGGTGTGGGGTTCTAAATACCTAACTCTTTTATAGCGCTTTTGGTGGCCTCTGATATAGACTGGCTACCTCTATCCGATTGGATACAAGATGGGAATTCTATTCTACTGAAAATAAGTTGTAGTGCATCTACTATTGCTCTCGATGTGACTACTCTTTAGGGGAATAGACTGGCCACCTGGAGCATAGGCCTATCATTGTTAAAATAAACTTATTCCCTCCGTCCGTTGTCGTGTTGAGAGGTCCCACCAAATCGACGGCTATTGTTTCAAACGGTCGGGAAGCTAAGTCCAGCTCCGAAACTTCTGCCTTTGGGTGTCTGCCCGTTTGAGTAGTCTTCTGACATACTTTACAGGATAAAACATACTTTCCGATGTCCTTAGAATAGCCTGCCCACCAGTAAAACTGAGAGAGTATTCTCAGTTTTGTCCTGGTCATCCCATATGTCCAGCAAATGGAGAGTCGTGTGCTAATTTCATCGCTTCACTGTGGTGTTTTTGTTGCAGCACTGTTTGTGGAACACTCACTTTCTATATAATCTATATAGGAGATTCTTATTTATAGTAAACTTCCACCTACCATTTATGCAGTCTTTGGTGGGAGCTCAACATGTTGGAAACATTTTGTTTGTGTATTGTCTTCTTTCTGTTGCTTACTCGAATCGTCTGTCTGTGTCTTTAGGATTGGATTTATGTCCGTCGGGGTGACCCGTGGTGTGGCGTTTTCTTTTCTTTATTACTCTTAGTTTACCCTCTAGTGACTGCGTTTACTGGTACCTGATTACTTTCCGATCGTTAAGCTTATTCCCCACTGCAGTCTTTGACGTTCGGTAAGTTGCCAATAAGGAGACCACTACACAGATGTGATAACACTGCTGCTCTAATCCTTCCTTCAAAATATTTGCATCTTATCTACACCCATGCAATTTTATATCTTCCTTGCGTGCCCCGAACGTCCCGCAAAACACATGCTTGTCAGTGTAATTTTCTTCTCTTACTAAATTTCGGTCTACTCCCATGATGGAAGCACCAATTTCTCTTACGCAAGTAGCTGGCTGACCATTTGCAAATCCATTCTTGAAAGGCACAGTATTACTACACGCCAGGTTTCCGTCTTCATGAAATTCTGCGAATATTTCACAACGGATATCGTTAGGTATGTCACTACGTTAGCTGCATTAACTTATTCTTCATCACTGCTTGATATGATGCTCACCATGTTGGTTTCTTTAAACATGTCTTTTAGCTCACACTGTTTAGCAAAATGACCATAGCTTTTACAAATGTAACATTTCAACTGGGTTTTATAGAATGTATATCTGTTGCTTCATTTTGAGGACACATCTTTTAAGTAAGCCTCATTTCTGGGATGTTTATCACACATCTCATATGATCCGTGTGTGTGTGTTTACAGAATCTGCATTCTGTAATTGTACCCTTTTTTGATGCTTTTTGTGTTGTGACATGTGCTGATTATATGGTTGTTGTTTTGATTGGTTACAGTTACTCTTTTTCTGAGAGAATATGGCAGACGCTTCTATCACCAGATCAGGTTAAACACATTCAGCAAAGACTTCTCTGTTGACATTACAATAAGCCTCAACTTTGGACTCAATCTCGTGTACGGTATTGCACTTATTTTCTATCAGAAATGTAGACATCGCTTCAGGCACCCCTGAGATCAGCTTTTCTCTTAGCATGAGGTCTCTCAGCGTATGGAAGTTTTCATTGACGTTTGCTTATTTTAACTCCGTCAAACAGAGACTAAGTCTCTGAGTCAAAGTCCAGAAAGGTCTGAATAGCCTTCGGCGTTAGAGTTCTGTTCGCAGTTCGTAAACGGGCCTGATCTAAATTGAAGTGGCCAAGTACTCTTTGTTTTGCGTACTCATAATCGGTACAAAGGTTTTCGGGAATAACTTCCACCACCTTTAAAGGTTCAAGGGCGAGATGCTTGTGAAAAAGTATGGCCCATTCTTCGATGGCAACTTTGTAGTGGTTCATCAACACTTAAAAATTTGTGGTCATGCTGATATGGAGTCACCGGCTGTGTAACTTCTGATAATCCCCTGATACCTTTTGATGGGGCCCAACGTTTTTGAAGCCAATTTGGCTTGCGCAATTTCAGAGTATTTTTCTTTCTCCAACTGTTTAACCTTTAAGTTCCCTTCAGTTTCTTTACCCTTTATCAGTGTTCTGCTGCCAGTTTCACTCTACTGAAAGCAAGTTCACTCTCACGAGCTATTAATTTTTCTCGTTCTAATGCTAATTTTTTTATTTAGTCTCTGTCTCTATAAGTAGTCTCTCTTTCTCTGCTGCTAATTCTTTCTCTTTAATCCGTTCTTCTCGTTTTAGAAGAGCTTCTTGTGCAAACATTTTCTCTTTCTCTCTTTCTCTGCTTTTCTAGCTGCAACCTTCACCATAATTAACAATGAAACAAAATAGACAGAGTGAAAGAAGAGTGAACCTGTAGATATTACAGCGTTGGACCAACGAATAGAACAGAAAGACAAATCACCAACAAGCATCTTAACTTTCCGCTTTCCGGTCCTGGGAATGATGAAACTTCTTCCCTTACTGGCCAGGTTCTTCTTCTAATTAAAATACAGCAGTAGTTGGCGAAATTCTGGGTCCGCTCCAGCAAGGGTCTAATACCTCATTTTGTAGACTAGTGGAGCCTTGTATACTTCTGCGTTCAGTTAGCCCCGTGGGTGGAGTATTTTCACCAATACTTGGTGCCTGTGTTGAAAATCAGTGTGCGGCTTGCACAGAATATAGCTGGACTGATTTTATAGGCAGATGACTGTCGAAATATATTAATCTGTTACTTTTTAGAAACTGGACAACAATCACACAACAGAGTGACTAGGGTTCAGGGCGGACTTGTACGTTGTCACTACGTTCGATACATCATATCCAGCCAATTATTGATTCATTTTCTTATGATGATCACTGTATGAATATTTCCTCTATCTAATATCAATGTAAAGTTCACTCGAATTAATATAACGACAGTGTCAATTATAATGATATAGATACATATCATGCCATTTCCTTCCGAATTTTTTTCACAATGTTTATACAAATGCAATTATCACAGCGCTGATGTTTCGCTCCACGTGGTTGTTGAACTTGCCATTAAATGATAATGTCATAAGAATGATCTAGTACTGCTTCGCTTCAAATGTAGAGACGTGAGTATTGGTTCATGTCGCCATGACAGGCCAACATGACATACCACACAACGAGTGTGGGTTGTTGTTACTTCTTCTGGCTCGAGTCCCAATGTACAGCACTCTGAACATACTGAAGACAAGGAACGCTGGACATCGTTTCCCAATGATACAGGTTTTCTTTTATTCATTAAGCACACCTCGCCGCCCAAGTAACTTGCTGACAAGACCTGCATTGTTTCATACGCTGCACTCTCGTTCTACTAGCACTGATTGTCTGTCTCTATTAGGACCGGCCCACCTGCCTTATATATCTCTGCTGGGATGGAGTCAGAACCAGGCGCCTTTCCACTGGAAAGTTGCTGGATGGCTTTGTTTACTTCCACTATTGTTGGGAGGTCGTCAAATGCATGATTAGTGGGAACTTGAGGAAGGCTGTTAATGGTTTCATCGTCCAAGAAGGAAGTTGCATTTAACCTAACCTGATCAGGTATGGCGTTTTATCCATTTTCACGGTACGTAGCATCTTCTAAATTAACAAGTCACTTCTTACTTACAGTTATGAAGTCACCCAACAATAGTGGTATTTTAACATGGTCGAAATATTTCATGTGTCTTTTTTAAAATTTCTTTTATCAAATCTCTTTCCATTCCCAGTTTTTCTAGAACCTCTGTATTTGATTGTTTTTGTTTCCATGAAATATGACACATTCGCCTGTGTATCCACATCTCCAGGGCCTTTATTCGACTTTCTAGTTGCTTGTTTAATGCCCAGGTTTTCCGTGCCATACAGTAGTGTTGAATATACGTAGCACTCGACAATTCTCATTTTAATGCGTTGTTAATCTCTCTAGATGTTAAAACTGATTTCATGCTGTTGAAAGCATTTTTGGCCGTTCCTATTCTCTTTTTTATTTCCATTTCACTTCTGATGTCATCTATTATTAAATGTCCTAGATAGGAGAAACGTGTTACTTGTTCTAGTATTTCCCCGTTTACCGTGATGTTCATTGATGACCTTTCCCTTCCACTGCTGACTATCATAGTTTTCGGTGTTTTGTTTGTTTGTTTGTTTGTTTGTTTGTTTGTTTGTTGTTTCTTTTTATGTTAATATCTAAACCACATTCTGCACTGTGCCTGTTTACTTGTCCCACTAGGTTTTGTAACTCTTGCTCGCTTTTTGCTAGTTGTTGTTTGTCCATCAAGAATGATGATGACCATTCATTTCATCCAGTAGGATTGAAAGTAAGGAGCCGTGAGTTCTAAGATGGGTGATAAGGCCTATTTTGGCTCCAAATGTTCTTTGACAATGTGAGCAAAGAATGCTTGACGTTCCAGGAGGAGGATCTACTGCAGTGGTTTTTCTGTCTAGCCTTTTCTTCACAGTTCTTGCAGTCCTGGTTGCTTCACAAGTGACTGCACCCTTATGTAATGATGCACGCCACGAATTACTGTCTTTAGCAGCAGACTCCCAGGTGTCAAGATGAATTCCAAAAGCTTTTAGTGAGATTTTCAGAGTGTCCTTAAAGCGTTTCTTCTGGCCGCCTTGGGAGCATTTACCACAACCCAACTTGCCGTAAAAAAGTCGTTTACAGAACCTGTGATCTGGCATACGAGTTGAGTGTCCAGTCCAGCAAATCGGATTCTTCATTAGTAGAATGTGGATACTGGGCATTGATGCTCTTTATAGAACTTCAGTGTCATGGATCTTGTCTTGCCATTTAATCTTCAATAGCTTCCTAAGGCAGACTGTGTGGATGTGGTTTAATTTCCTAGGATGTCGGTGATAAACAGTCCATGTTTCAAAAGCATAGAGCAGTGTGGATAATACAACTGCTTTATAGACTTTCAGCTTTGTTTGCAGGCTTATTCCATTTCTGTCTCATAATTCTTGTACAGTCTGTCAAAGGCAACGCTGGCCTTGGAGATTCTTGCATTCACTTCGCCATCAATTGTGGCAGCTTGTGATACAGTGCTGCCAAGATAGGTGAACTTGTCCACAACACTTAGTCTGTGACCGTTCACCTTGATATTCGGCACGGTGTGATTATTTCCTAGAGCTGGCTGGTACATAACTACAGTCTTCTTCAGGTTGATATTGAGCCCAAAGTTGCCACAGGCATATGAAAAGCTGAAACATCGTGTTGTATGTCTGCCTCTGAGCTGGCATATAGAGCACAATCATCAGCAAACATCAGTTCTCTGACGGTGTCGCTGTTAGTTTTGGTTTTGGCTTTCAGCCTTCTGAGATTGAACAACTTTCCATCCATGCGGTAGTTGATGTCTATACCAATGTAATTGTTCTCGAAGCATTCATCAACATGGCTGAAAACAGTGAGGCTGAACAGTGATGGTGCCAGGACACATCCTTGCTTCACTCCATTGGTGACAGGAAAGGGTTCAGACAGTTCACCATTTTTCTGTACTCTTGCCTGCATACCATAATGAAATAGCCGCACTATTTGGACAAACTTTTGTTCACACCCATATTTCGCCATGATCTTCCA